>CM055123.1:375033411-375566089 GCA_029206835.1 Rana muscosa
GCCGGGTCCTTCAATGCCGCCCCCCCGCCAAAAAAAAAACTGAAAGTCCATCAACCCGTGCCCATCATTGCCGCCTCACCATCATTGCAGCCTTACTGTGCCCTCATTGCAGCCTCACCATCACTGCCGCCTTACTGAGCCCTCATTGCAGCCTCCCTCACCATCATTGCTGCCTTACTGTGCCCTCAATGCAGCCCCCTTCACCATCATTACAGCCCCCCTCACCTCACCATCATTGCAGCCCCCCTCACCTCACCATCATTGCAGCCCCCCTCACCTCACCATCATTGCAGCCCCCCTCACCTCACCATCATTGCAGCCCCCCTCACCTCACCATCATTGCAGCCCCCCTCACCTCACCATCATTGCAGCCCCCCTCACCTCACCATCATTGCAGCCCCCCTCACCATCATTGCAGCCCCCCTCACCATCATTATAGCCTTACTGTGCCAAACAATGTAGCCTCACCAGTCAGTGTGTGCATTACGCACATCGGGCATCTCCTACTTTGTCACGCAGCTCACTGTGAAAAGTTTGGGCGCGCTGTGATAAAAGTCCCGCCCTCCTCCTAGACCAGCTTGTGTTATAGACAGAACACTGCCTCTATCACACGAGCTGGTCTAGGAGGAGGGCGGGACTTTTATCACAGCACACCCAAACTTTTCACAGTGAGCTCCGTGACACAGCAGTCTCCCGAGTCCCGCTGTGTGTTACAACCGGCGCCGCCCCTGCACCCACATGCCCCCCCCCCCCCCCCCCCAGGCCTGGCCTCGGTGGCCTTGTCGGGAATCCGGCCCTGGTTATATTGATCAGTCTGTAATTTTTCATTTACTCCGGTTTTTATAAAGAAGTTCAGAAGTAGCTATATATTGTGCATTCTTTATTGTTTACCACCTCCTCCTTCTCTTTTTTTTGTTTGTTTCCCGTTATATCTTCCCACATCTTATGTGCAGAAGGACAAAAACTTTTTGGTTTACGCCTGGCATACATGGAAGGAAATTCGGCCAGTTCATTAGGGACCGGCCAAATTTCCATCCATGTATGGGGACAGTGGTTGTACAAAAGTCAAACCACCATGTTGGATAAATGTCGCTCAATTGGCACCCCTTGCTATAGCCGGTAGCGCTGATCATTGTATTCTGATGGCGGGGAAGTCTCCCTGCTATCACAATACAATGCCACAGTGGGAAGGATTTCCCCATCCACCTTGAATGTGTGGATGGGGGAATCGGGTCAGTTTTTATTTCGTTCAACACTCTGGTTGAAGGAAAATTAATTGAATTATTATCTATGGCCTGCTTTACTGGCTCTGCCTTGACTTTGAAAGAATGCCTTTTGGTCTGCACAGACAAAACTACCGCAGAATCCTGATGGAATGCCAATGAGATACCTAAGGTGATCTTTGCGCTTGAAAAGAACACCAAATGTCTTCATACCCCCATTTTTCTTATATGGTACAACATGACCCTTTTTGCTGTATATGTAGGCAAAAGCTACACCCCCCAGTTATGTGGGCCGGGAAGATCTAATATGCAATACAGTGTTTAGTCCACAAATGCTTTTGGTCACCACAACTTTTCCTTAAGGGCTGAGACCCGTCCTCCGATCTGACATTGACATCCACTTCTCTATGTGTCTGTATCCACTTCTATGGGCTGTCTGCGCACAGCTCCGAGGTGTATGCACATGCAGCAGACAGTGGCTCCGGTTGGAGGTCGAGTCTCCACGCCTGTCAATAATGAACCCTTAATACTATCTTTTCAAAGTAACAAATGCAATAATTGAGGTTAGATGAAAGGTTACAGCATTATGCCGCGTACACACGTCATTGAAAAAAAACGACGTTTCTCTCGACGTGATTTTTTGTTTCCTCTCAAGCCTGCCTTGCCTACACACTATCGTGAAAAAAAATGCTCGAGCAAAGCGCGGTGACGTACAACACGTACGACGGCACTATAAAGGGGAAGTTCCATTCGGATGGCGCCACCCTTTGGGCTGCTTTTGCTGACCCTCGTGTTAGTAAAGTTTGGTGAGAGACGATTCGCGCTTTTCAGCCTCATGCTTTTCAGTCCGTTACAGCGTGACGAATGTGCTATCTCCATTACGAACGCTAGTTTTAGCAGAAAGAGCGCTCCCATCTCATACTTGATTCTGAGCATGTGCATTTTTTTTCCCCTCGTACACACTACTGTTTTTCACGACGTTAAAAAAAAACGACGTGAAAAAATGAGCAGGTTCTAATTTTTTTAGGCCGTTTTTTACGTAGTTAAAAATGCTCTGGAGCCTACACACGATCGTTTTTAATGACCAATTTAAAAAATTGCATTTTTCACGCCATGAAAAACGGTTGTGTGTACGCGGCATAATACTTTTTTGGTGGTTAAAAATTCATTTTGTATAGAAATCTACATGTTGGATCTAAAAGAGGAACAACTAAGGAGGCATCAGGGACAGAAGGTTTGGGTTCCAGAAGAGGGACAGTCTTTCCAAATGGGGGACGGTTTTAAATTACCTGTCTTATTAATTGGCCGATGAGACTTTGCTATTACTCTTTGATTTATTGTGGGTACATAACCTTGTTGTAAGCATTCAGCGTTTATTATTTGTCTCTAGTCCCAAATACCTGCAGAAGGAAATTTTGGGTCAGATTGGTAGCTGTAGGTTTGGATGCTGTTGTAAGGCCCTTGCTTTTTCTTTCTCGTACATCACGGGACACAGAGCGACATAGTCATTACTATGTGGGTTATATAGATACCTTCAGGTGCTGGCACTGGCAACTTCCAAAACCGGAAGTACCCTCCCCTATATAAGCCCCTCCCATCCGGAAGTACCTCCGTTTTTTGCCAGTGTCTAAGGTGTTGGCCAAAGGTTAACATGTTTTTTTCATCTGGGCTTGTGTACAGGTTCTTTTGGGCCTCAGCAAGCTATTCCGGATCCGACCAAAAAAGCTTCATAGCTAAACGGTCGGTACCCGGGCCTTGCAGAGAAGAGCAAGGTTTTGCCTGTAATGCCTCTCTTAGGAGGGCTGGACCCTGGGATCCAGAGCTCTGGTCATACCCACGACCAAGATGTTATCTGTGCAGGGTGCTATACAGGTCCAGGGGAGTGGAATCCTTTGGAACCCGGTCCCTGAAGGTTTAAGTACAATGCCTGCCGTGAGAGGTGAAGTTTGGGCTCCTGTGGACCAAACAGTCCTGCGGCGGGGAAAAGGTAAGTGGGGGCCCCTCAGGAACTTGGTTCTATTGAGGGGACCCCCAAGCCTAATATGTCTTTCTGCCTGTTACCCAACGGTATTCCCGCTAAATATCTGTGCATGCCTGAAACTGCTAGAAAATGTAATAATTTTAATGGTGGTCAAAAAAAAATATGGACAAACCGCGGTACCTGTGTTAAACCACTAGAGGCTGCTGTGGAACGTCGTTTTTTTCTGTGGACTGTTTCCTTCTGAGGTCAAGTCCAGGCAAATGGTGAGTTCTCTTTAGGGAAACTGCTTCCTCTGTCATGTTGCAATGCTCGTCCATCCCCGGGCCCTGCTGCAAACAGGGACCCTGGCTCCTCTCCCTAGTCTTTTTCAAAAGAAGCGCCGAAGGCGCATGTGCCCGCGCGCGCGCCTCTATATATAGAGGTGAGCTTGAAAAGGGGGCGGAGCTTGGCGGATGACGCTCTGTGCGCGCCGCAGTGCTTCTGCGCATGTGCGGGCGTCCCAGCATGTCAAAAGGCACAATTATTTGTTGTGAGCTGGCTATGGAGTGCAGAGACGAAGCTGGTAACATTTAAAAAAAGGCATACAGCAGGCGGTTGATGCAGGCATCCCCATAGAAAGGCACATTAGTAGACACCAACTGTTTATATAGCAGCAATTGTGCTAGACTATTTTCAGTAAGTGGTGTATTACGGCTGGAATAACTCAGCTTTGGGCTTAGGAATATGCCGTCCAAAGTCTCCGGGACTAAGACTCCCAGGAAGCAAAGGGGGTCTCTGTCGGGCTCTGAGGATCTTGGGCATGCTTTGGCTGCACCAGTCTCCCCTGAAAAATCAGAGGTTGGTGCCCGTAGAGAACCCTCAGGAGTACCTGGTACTGTGGCTGTCCTCAGTTCACCTGCTCCTGTGTATGTAACAGAGGAGGTTTTTTCCTCAGCTCTGGGAGGACTGGAAGAGAGATTGACAACATTGATCGCTGCTTCCCTGTCAGAGGGAAAGCGCGCCCAATCTCCGTCTCCTCCCTCAGAGTACCTGTTAGCGGAGCAACAGTCCCATACAGGGATTGACCTACCTGAAGGGGATCAGGATGAGGTTGATTCTGTTCTAGAGGAATCAACAGTGGAAGAGCCATTTTCAGCATCACATGCTGAAAGATTATGTGTTCAGTCCCTGACTGATATGGTCCGATCAGCATTTAAAATGCCCCTTGCGGAACCATCAACCACTTCTGTCTCCTCGTCGGGGTCGCTAAAAGCTCCCCAGACTGTTTGTTCCTTTCCAATCCATCCTTTACTGGAAGGACTCATTTACCAGGATTGGGAACATCCTGATAAAATATTTACTCCCCCTAAGAGATTTCCGGTGGTCTATCCCATGGAGGATAAGTTCATCCGAAAATGGAGGGTGCCTACAGTGGACGCAGCCATCTCTTGTGTGAACAAATCACTGACATGTCCAGTAGATAATGTTCAAATGTTCAAGGTCCCAATAGATAAAAAATTGGAGTCCTTATTAAAATCTGCTTTTACTACAGCAAGCTTGGTGACACAACCAGCAGTAGCAGCTAATGGGGTCTGCCAAGCGGTGAAGGATCAGTTAAAACAGGTCTTAAGGGCTGCCTAAGCTGTTGGGGGTCTTTAATGCTGCAAGGGAGTCTGGCGTCCTCCCGCCCTCTATGGCAAAGGCACATATTGTGTTGATCCTCAAACCAGGAAAGGACCCAGTGGACCCGGCCTCGTATAGGCCGATTTCGTTATTACAAACAGACATAAAGATCTTGGCGAAGGTACTGGCTCTCAGGCTAAATAAAGTGATTACCTCTGTCATACACCCAGATCAGGCGGGATTTATGCCCAACAAATCCACGGCAATAAACCTCAGGAGACTATTTCTTAATATGCAATCCCAGGCTGATAACATGGGTAAGAGAGCTCTGCTGTCGCTTGACGCTATGAAAGCTTTTGATAGCGTTGAGTGGCCGTACCTTTGGGAGGTGTTGAGGCGATTTGGTTTCGGGGAGGTGTTCATTTCTTGGGTGCGTTTGCTGTACCACTGCCCCCAGGCGGTTATTAGAGAGGCGGGAAGAGTGTCGCCGGCCTTTGCTCTGGGCCGGGGTACGCGGCAGGGGTGTCCATTGTCCCCCCTGCTGTTTGCCTTGGTTATAGAGCCATTGGCGATTCGGATTAGAGACCATAGGGGTATCACTGGCTTCTGCTATGGGGACAGACAGGAGAAAGTGATGCTTTATGCAGACGATACAGTGATTCTGCTGGGTGATACAGAGCAATCCCTGAGCGAGACGATGGAGACGGTGGCTCGGTTTGGGGAGTTCTCGGGCCTTAAAATAAATTGGACTAAGTCAGCCTTAATGCCACTGGATGATGTCCTGTTACATCACGGAGACCGGGTGGGGGGTATTCCTGTAGCCACCTCCTTCAAATATCTGGGGATACAAGTGACGCCGCATATCAGGGAATACAGTCAGCTCAATATCTCCCCGCTGCTGGCCAGATTCCGATCTCGGGTTAAAACGTGGAACACTCTGTGTATGTCGGTTGCGGGCAGAGTGAATCTAATTAAAATGATTCTTATGCCCCAACTGCTGTACATGCTCCACAATTCCCCGGTAGTGATCCCACTGAAGATCTTCAGAATAGTGAATACCATATTTCGCGAACTGATCTGGAAAAATCGCCCCCCCAGTAGTGATGAGCCGAACACCCCCGGGTTCGGTTCGCACCAGAACCCGCGAACGGACCGAAAGTTCGTACGAACATTAGAACCCTATTAAATACAATGGATGCGAACGTTCGAATTCTAAAGTGCTAATTATAACAACTATTATGCATGTTATTGTCCTAAAAAGGGTTTGGGAACCCGGGTTGTGCACCAGGGGACATGTATCAATGCAAAAAGAAGTTTTAAAAACGGTCGTTTTTCGGGAGCAGTCATTTTAATGATGCATAAAGTGAAAAAAAAAAAGTCAAATATTCCTTTAAATATCGTACCTGGGGGGTGTCTAAAGTATGCCTGTGAAGTGCCACGTGTTTCCCGTGTTTAGAACTGTCCCTGCACAAAATGACACTTCTAAAGGAAAAAAAATAGGATTTTTATAACAGCTTACCTGTAAAATCCTTTTCTTGGAGTACATCACGGGACACAGAGCGACATAGTCATTACTAATGGGTTATATAGATACCGTCAGGTGCTGGCACTGGCAACTTCCAAAACCGGAAGTACCCTCCCCTATATAAGCCCCTCCCATACGGGAGCACCTCAGTTTTGTAGCAAAGCAATAAGTGTCCCCAAAGAGGGGCGGGAGCTCTGTGTCCCGTGATGTACTCCAAGAAAAGGATTTTACAGGTAAGCTGTTATAAAAATCCTATTTTCTTTCTCGTACATCACGGGACACAGAGCGACATAGTCATTACTAATGGGATGTCCTAAAGCAATGCCCAATGAGGGGGGGGATACACCATATATAAGCTGAGCGCTATCAGACATGAGGATCTTTTGCGGCCTGCAACACACTGCGCCCAAAGGCGACATCCTCCTGACTTCTAACGTCCACCTGGTAGAACCTAGTAAACGTGTGTACTGAAGACCATGTTGCGGCCTTACAGATTTGAGCCAGGGAGGCCTGGTGATGCACTGCCCATGAAGTTCCAACTGCTCTCGTGGAGTGCGCTCTAACTTTGAACGGAGGCGGTCTCCTTCTCAAGCCATAGGCTTGTATTATGACCTGTCGAATCCACTTGGCTAAAGTAGATTTTGATGCTGCCTGACCCTCTCTGGGGCCTTCTGGCAGAATAAACAAAGTATCCGTTCTACGAATCTGAGCAGTGGCCTTTAGATAAGCTTTAACTGCTCTTACTACATCCAAAGAATGCAATAACTTTTCCTCTACCGAAGTAGGTTTGGGGAAAAAAGAAGGAAGAACCACATCTTGGTTCAAATGAAACCTCGATACCACCTTAGGAAGAAAGGCTGGATGAGGACGTAACACTACTCTATCCTTATGGATAACCAGATATGGCTCCTTACAGGACATAGCTGCTAATTCCGACACTCTTTTAGCCGAACAAATGGCTACTAGAAAAATCAATTTCCTGGTGAGAAGCACCAAAGAAATATGATGTAATGGTTCAAATGGTTGTTTCTGTAGAACCGACAGAACCAAGTTTAGATCCCATGGACATATGGGAATATTAACCGGAGGACTAATAGGCATCACTCCTTGTATAAAGGCTTTGACTAGTGAATGCGAAGCCAAGGGCCTTTGAAAAAATATTGACAAGGCCGAAATCTGACCCTTGATAGTACTCAAGGCAAGCTTCCTATCTACAGCCCACTGTAGGAAGTCCAGAATCCTACCTATTACGTACTTATGTGGATGCCATTTCTTGGCCTCACACCACGCGATGTACGCCTTCCAGATTCTATAGTAGATCTGCCTGGATACCGGCTTCCTGGCATTGATCATGGTAGATACCACAGGATTAGAGAGCCCTCTCTTTTTTAGAATGTGGGCTTCAATAGCCAGGCCATCAAACCTAGGGCTGGTAAGGAAGGGTAGTATATCGGTCCTAGGTCCGGACGACGTGGGAGAGACCAAGGACTCCCCACTGACATTTTACAATCTCAGCGTACCACGCTCTTCGGGGCCACGCTGGAGCCACCAGAATCACTGGTTCCTTTTCTACCCTGATTCTGCGGAGTCATCGAGGTAACCATTGTGGCGGTGTGAATGCATATATCAGCTTGAACTGATCCCAAGGGAACACTAGGGCATCCGAGCCGCAAGCTAGGGGATCCCTTGTCTGAGAGACAAACCTGTCCACCTTTGCGTTGAATCTGGATGCTAGAAGATCTACATCCGATGTTCCCCACCGCTGACATATTGTCCAGAAAACCTCGGGGTGAAGGGACCCTTCCTCTGGGCATAATTGCTGGCGACTTAGAAAGTCCGCCTTCCAATTCTCCACTCCTGGAATAAATACCGCAGATATGGCTGGGACATATCTTTCTGCCCATTTCAGGATGTAATTTACTTCCCTCTGGGCTGCACGACTCCTGGTGCCCCCCTGATGATTGATATATGCCACTGCTGTGGCATTGTCTGATTGAATTCTGACAGGGGACCCTTGGAGTTTGGATGTCCATGCTACTAGGGCATACCGGGCTGCTCGTATCTCTAAGAGATTGATGGACAGGGCCTTTTCTGCATCCGACCATCTGCCCTGGAGAGACCATTGCTCCAGTACTGCTCCCCAGCCTATAAGGCTGGCATCTGTAGTGACCACCTTCCAAGAAATCGGACTGAAGGATTTCCCTTTTTTCCAGATTCTGGGGAACCAACCACCAACGGAGGCTCTTGCGAACGGAAGGGGACAAGGACATTGTAAGTCTAGGGCCTGAACTTTTTTGTTCCAGGCTGACAGTATGGCCCCTTGCAAATTCCTTGAATGGAATTGACCGTAGGGTACTGCTTCGAATGATGCCACCATTTTTCCCAGCAGCCTCATATACAGGCGTATGGACGGCTGTCTTTTTTGTACCCACTAAGTGGATCACATCTTTCAAAGACAACACCTTTCCTCGAGGCAAGAATATTTTTCTCTGGCCTGAATCCAACCTTAGCCCCAAGTATTCCAGACTTTTGACTGGTTTTTAGGGCTGACTTGTCTCGGTTGATAATCCAACCGTGAGATTCCAGATACTTGATTGTCTTGTGAACGACCACGTCTAGTTTTTTCACTGAGTGGTCTATCAGTAACAAGTCATCTAGATATGCCATTATCATTACACCTTGTGTTCTTAGATTGGCCAATAAAGGGCCAGAATTTTTGTAAACACTCGTGGTGCTGTGGCCAAACCGAAGGGTAAGGCTCTGAACTGAAAATGGCGCCCTTCTACTGCAAAGCGTAGAAATTTTTGGTGGACTGGAAAGATGGGAATGTGCAAATAAGCATCTTTGATGTCGATCGCGGCTAACCAATCCTCCCCTTGTAGGGCAGTGGCCACCGATCGGATCGACTCCATCGGAAAGTCCTGATGTACAGGAATTTGTATAGCCCTTTTAGAATTAATATGGGCCTCCCGTCCGCGTTTGCTTCGGGACTGTAAAGAGGTTTGAGTAAAACCCGAACCCTCATTCTTCCAGGGGAACCCCCATAATTACTCCTTGGAGCAATAGTTGTTCTAGTGCCAACAGGAGGGACTCTCTCTTCCGGGGATCCCCTGGCACGTTTGACCTCATAAAATGGGAAGGAGGAGAGTCTTTTAACTCCAATCTGTATCCCAGACTTACTGCGGAGAGCACCCATCTGTCTCTGATCGTGTCCCGCCAGGTCTCTGCGAACAACTGGAGTCCTCCCCCCACCCGACTGAGTGGGGGCTTCATGAATTTAACTTTGGGGGAGGTTTTGTACCTCCCCTGACCCAGGGTTTCTCATTACCCTGCTATTGTCCCTGTTTTTTACCCCCGGGAATTGACCGAGGAGGCCGTCGGAACTGTTACACAGCCGATGCCCCAGGGACTGGAGAAGCAGGCCTCTTAAAGAGGGACCTCTAACTCTGTTTTTAACCGGCAAGAGCGTATTTTTACCGCTGGAAATTTTCTGGATATATTTGTCCAGGTTTTCCCTGAATAAGCGTTCACCATGAAATGGGACGCTAACCAGCCATTCTTTACAGGGAGCTTCAGCAGACCAGTTTTTGAGCCATAGGAGCCTACGCATATGTACTATAGACAGCGTAAGGCGGGAGGCCTGATGGACTGAATCCTTTATGGCGTCAACCGCAAAGCCTAAGGCTCTAGGTAGATCAGCTAGGGCAAAGCCTGCTGATCTGTCAAGTCCCTCAAGACCTGTTTCAACTGATCCTTCACTGCTTAGCAGACCCCAATAGCTGCTACTGCTGGTTGTGTCACCAAGCTTGCTGTATAAAGAAGCAGATTTTCATAAGGACTCCAATCTTTTATCTATTGGGTTCTTGAACATTTGGACATTATCCACTGGACATGTGAGTGATTTATACATACAAGAGATGGCTGCGTCCACTGTAGGGACCTTCCATTTTTTTTTTTTTTGATGAACTTATCCTCCATGGGATAGACCACCGGAAATCTCTTGGGGGAATAAATATTTTCTCAGGATGTTCCCAATCCTGGTAAATGAGCCCTTTCAGCAAAGGGTGAAGTGGAAAAGAACAGACAGTCTGGGGGCTTCTAGCGACCCCAACGAGGATACAGTAGTGGTTGATGGTTCCGCAAGGTGCATTTTTAAATGCTGATCGGACCATGTTAGTCAGAGACTGAACCCATAATCTTTCAGCTTGAGATGCTGAGAAAAGGTTCCCCCACTGTTGATTCCTCTATAACAGAATCAACCTCATCCTGATCCCCTTCAGGCAGGTCGATCCCTGTATGGGACTGTTGCTCTGCTAACAGGCACTCTGAAGGAGGAGACGGAGATCGGGCGTGCTTTCCCTGACAGGGAGGCACCGATCAATGTTGACAATCTCTCTCTAATCCTCCCAGAGCTGAGGAAAAAACCTCCTCTGTTACATACACAGGAGCAGGTGAACTGAGGACAGCCACAGTACCAAGTACCCCTGCGGGGTCTCTACGGTCACTTACCTCTGAACTTCAGGGGAGACTGGTGTAGCAGAAGTATGCCCAAGATCCTCAGAGCCCGATGAGACCCCCTTCGCTTCCTGGAAGATTCAGTTCCGGAGCTTCTGGACGGCATATTCCTAAGCCTAAAGCTGAGGTATTCCAGCCGTAATACACCACTTTTACTGAGAATAGTCTAGCACAATTGCTGCTATATCACAGTTGGTGTCTACTAAAGTGCCTTTCTAGGGGATGCCTGCATCAACCGCCTCTATGTGCCTTTATATTGTTGCTAGCTCTGTCTGTGCCTTCAACAGCCAGCTATAATGTGCTTCAAAACACGCTGGACGCCCGCACATGCGCAGTAGCGCCGCGGCGCACACCTGAGCGTCATCCACCCGCTCCGCCCCTTTTTCCGGATCGCCTCTATGAATAGAGGCGCGTGCACGCGCACGCGCGCGGGCACGTGCGCCTTCGGCGCCTTTTTTGAAAACAACAAGGAGTTAGATGGGAGCCAGGGTCCCTTTGCCGCAGGGCCCGGGGATGGATGAGCGCAGCAACAGGGCAGAGACAGCTTCCCAGCAGAGAACATACCAACTGCCTGGATTTGATTCTGGAAGAAAAAAATCCACATTACAAGAAAAAGAACCATAGCGGCCTCTAGTGTCTAACACAGGTACCGCGGTCTTACATTTTTTTTTTTTTTTTTTTTCTTGCCTACTATTAAAATTTTTACATTTTCTCAGTAGTAACAGGCATACACAGAATATTAGCGGGAATACCGTTAGGTAACAGACAGAAAGACAAATTAGGCATGGGGGTCCCCCAATAGAACCAAGTTCCTGGGGGCCCCCACTTACCTGTTCCCCGCCGCAGGACTTTGTTTGGTCCACAAAAGCCCAAACTTCACCTATCACGGCAGGCATTGTAATCAAACCTTCAGGGACCGGGTTCCCAAGGATTCCACTCCCCTGGACCTGTATAGCACCCTGCACAGAAAACATCTTGGTCGTGGGTATGACCAGAGCTCTGGATCCCAGGGTCCAGCTCTCCTAAGAGAAGCATTACAGGCAAAACCTTGCTCTTCTCTGCAAGGCCCGGGTACCGACCGTTTAGCTATGAAGCTTTTTTGGTCGGATCCGGAATAGCTTACTGAGGCCCAAAAGAACCTGTACGCAAGCTCAGTGAAAAACACATGTTTCTTCTTGGCCAACACCTTAGACACTGGCAAAAATCTGAGGTGCTCCCGGATGGGAGGGGCTTATATAGGGGAGGGTACTTCCGGTTTTGGAAGTTGCCAGTGCCAGCACCTGACGGTATCTATATAACCCATTAGTAATGACTATGTCGCTCTGTGTCCCGTGATGTACGAGAAAGAAAAGCCATTTAAAACTGCTTGCGGCTTTAATGTAATGTCTGGTCCCGGTAATATGGATGAAAATCTTTAAGAAAAATGGCATAGCTACCCCATGACCCCCCCCCCCCCTACCCCAGCCCATTACCAGCCCCTTTGGGTCTTGTATGGATATTAAGGGGAACCCCGCACATAAAATAAAAAAGGCCCTATATACTCTGAACAGCCGTATACAGGTGGTGCATACAAGACAGGGACTGTAGGTTTGTTCTTATGTAGAATCTGTTTGTAATTTTGAACAGGTACATTGTTTAAGTGAAGCTCCAGCCCAAAAATCTATTTTTAAACTTTTTGGAAAACATAGGTAAGGGTTATCACCCCTGTAACATTTGTTTTGCTGTCTGTGCCCCTGTTCAGAACATTTCACCTCACTTTCCGTCCCAATGACAACTGTTTTTGAAATGTGGTGTTTTTCTTGAAACAAGGATTGGTGATAAAGCATCAGTACAGAGGAGACACCTTTCTCCCATATTAATTCTTACAGGAGAGAATTTTCCTTCCTAGGGGTAGATTTCCTCTCACTTCCTGTTGTCTTCTTGCGTTTGCAAGTAGGAGTCGTTTGTAAGTTGGATGTTTGAAAGTAGGGACCTGCCGTATATACTCTGCAGAAATAGGCCCCTTAGTTGTTGGTGTTGGCACAACACTGTAAGCACTCACAGTTACTCTTGGTGGGTGCTGGAACGCCCTGCTGTCAACTATTATATCAGGAATTGTAATTACATATAATTGTTGAACAGTGGTAGTAAAAATTGGGCCTTTGATGGTGGTGCTGGTGCCACAACACTGTAAGCCCTGACAGTTACTCTTGGTGGGTGCAGCAATGGGCCCTGCTGTGAATTATTAGATCAAGAATTGTAATTACATGCCCCTTTTGAACAGGGGCTGAAAAATTGGGCCTTTCGTGGTGGTGGTGGTGGCGTTGCCACAACACTGTAAGCCCTCAGAGTTACTCTTGGTGGGTGCAGCAATGGGCCCTGCTGTGAATTATTAGATCAAGAATTGTAATTGCATGCCCCTGTTGAACAGGGGCTGAAAAATTGGGCCTTTCGTGGTGGTGGTGGTGGTGGTGGTGGTGTTGCCACAACACTGTAAGCCCTCAGCGTTACTCTTGGTGGGTGCAGCAATGGGCCCTGCTGTGAATTATTAGATCAAGAATTGTAATTACATGCCCCTTTTGAACAGGGGCTGAAAAATTGGGCCTTTCGTGGTGGTGGTGGTGGTGGCGTTGCCACAACACTGTAAGCCCTCAGAGTTACTCTTGGTGGGTGCAGCAATGGGCCATGCTGTGAATTATTAGATCAAGAATTGTAATTGCATGCCCCTGTTGAACAGGGGCTGAAAAATTGGGCCTTAGGCACTGGTGGCACAACACTACAACCCCTCACAGATACTGTACTTGGAGCACAGCAATGAGCCCTATGGCAAATTATTGCTTCAAAAATTGTAATGACACGCCCCTGTTAAACAGAGGCTGAAAAATTGGGCCTTAGGCACTGGTGCCACAACACTCCAACCCCTCACAGATACTGTACTTGGAGCACAGCAATGAGCCCTATGGCAAATTATTGCTAAAAAAATTGTAATGACACGCCCCTGTTAAACAGAGGCTGAAAAATTGGGCCTTAGGCACTGGTGCCACAACACTCCAACCCCTCACAGATACTGTACTTGGAGCACAGCAATGAGCCCTATGGCAAATTATTGCTAAAAAAATTGTAATTACACGCCCCTGTAAAACAGGGGCTGAAAAATTGGGCCTTAGCCACTGGTGGCGGCACCCATAAACAAAAATGATCTTCCAAGCTATCATCATCAATCGTATCATTGAGGACTCGGAGGAGGAGGATAGCCAGTCAACATAACAGCACAGGCACTCAGCATCAGCATCAGTCTTGAAGGGATGTGACATGTTAAAATCAATTAGTCTGTTATATCAGCATCAGGTGTGTGGTAGCTGGTGGTGATCCAAGACTGGTTCATCTTGATGAAAGTCAGTCGATCAACCGAGTCGGTGGACAGGCGCACCCTGTGATCCGTGACAAATCCTCCAGCAGCACTGAATGTGTGTTCCGAAAGAACGCTGGATGCAGGACAGGCCAGTAGCTCAATTGCATACTGTGCAAGCTCTGGCCAGTGATCCATCCTCAAGACCCAGTAAGCCAGAGGATTTTCGGTGGGGAAGGTGTCCAAGTCTGACCTTGCCCCTAGATATTCCTGCACCATGTTTATCAGACGCTGGCGATGGTTGCTGGAACCGATCATACTTTGGGGCTGCGGACTAAAGAATTGTCTGAACGCATCGGTCAGACGGCCACCTTCCCCACCGCTCCTTCTTTGACTGGCCGAAGCCTCAGCAACTCGTTGTCCAGGACCAGGAGTTTGTAACCTCCCAGTCTCTGGGAACGCGTTGCACAGACCTTTCTGCAAGGCCTCCCGGAGTTGTCTCATCCTCTGCTCCCTCTGCGACGGTAACATAAGGTCCGCAACCTTACCCTTGTACCGTGGATCAAGGAGAGTGGCCAGCCAGTAATGGTCCCTCTCCTTGATCCGAAGAATACGAGGATCCTTCCGCAGACTTTGCAGGATCAGGGAGGCCATGCAGCGTAGGTTTGCTGAGGCATTCGCTCCGGAGTCCTCTGGGTCACTAAGGACGACATGATCCGCAGCCACCTCCTCCCAGCCACGTACAAGTCCACTGGTTTCTTGAGACTGTAAATCATCCCTAAAAGACTGCTGCTGATGATGCTGAGTGCCAGCCTCCACCTCCATGCTGACACAATCCTCCTCCTCCTCCTCCTCCTCCTCCTCCTCCTCCTCCTGTGCGATGGGTGGGACAGAAGGAACACTGGGTAAAGGGGGCCTTGAGAGGCAAGGAAGTCCTCCTCTTCCTGCCTCTGTTCTGCCTCAAGTGCCCTGTCCATTATTCCACGCAGCGTGTGCTCCAACAGGTGGACAAGAGGTACAGTGTCACTGATGCATGCACTGTCACTGCTCACCATCCTCGTGGCCTCCTCAAATGGTGCCAGGACAGTGCATGCATCCCTGATCATGCCCCACTGGCGTGGAGAAAAAAAACCAAGCTCCCCTGACCCTGTCCTGGTGCCGTAGTCGCACAGGTACTCATTGATGGCCCTCTGCTGCGTGTGCAGCCGCTGCAGCATGGCCAACGTTGAGTTCCACCTGGTGGGCATATCACATATAAGGCGGTTCTTGGGCAGGTTCAACTCCTTTTGCAGCTCAGCCAGGCGAGCACTGGCATTATAAGATCTGCGGAAATGCACACAGACTTTCCTGGCCTGCCTCAGGACATCCTGTAAGCCCGGGTACCTGCCCAAGAACCGCTGCACCACCAGGTTAAGGACGTGAGCCACACAGGGCACATGGGTCAGTTGTCCCTGTCGGAGGGCGGAGAGGAGGTTGGTGCCATTGTTGCAAACCACCATTCCTGGCTTAAGCTGGCGTGGCGTCAACCACCTCTCGGCCTGGCCCTGCAGAGCAGACAGGACCTCTGCCCCAGTGTGGCTTCTGTCCCCCAAACACACCAGCGCAAGCACGGCATGGCATCTTTTTGCCTGCGTACTTGCGTAGCCCCTTGAACGCCTACGGAGCACCGCTGGTTCCGAGGACAAACCACAGGAAGAGGCCATGGAGGAAGAAGAAGAGGAGGGGGTGGAGGAGAGAGGTGTGTCACAACCAGTAGTAGCATTTTGGAGGCGTGGCGGTGGAACAACCTCCAACACTACTGCACCTTGTCCTGCATCCTTCCCAGCTGCCAAAAGAGTGACCCAATGGGCCGTGAAAGAAAGGTAACGTCCCTGTCCATGCCTGCTGGACCATGAGTCAGCGGTAATATGCACCTTACCGCTGACCGCCCTGTCCAGCGAGGCCAAGACATTGCCTTACACATGCCGGTAGAGAGCCGGAATAGCCATCCGTGAGAAAAAGTGGCGTTTGGGAACCTGCCACTGAGGAACCGCACAATGCACAAACTCACGGAAGGGGGCCGAGTCTACCAACTGAAAAGGCAGCAGTTGAAGCGCTAGCAATTTAGCCAAGCTAGCATTCAACCGCTGGGCATGTGGATGGCTGGGGTCCAGCAGCTGGGGCAGGGAAATTTGCCTGCTAGAATCGGACGTCGGTGTACTGCTAGCAGAGTGGCCGCAAGTACTTGGCTGTGACACACCTAATTCTACACCTTCATTCCTCTCAGTGCATGTTTCAGAGAGGACTGAAGTTATAGTGGGGTTGGAGATCCCAGCTGATGCGGTGCAAGGAGAGGTCCGCTTTGTTCTTTGGTGTGGGTCTTTGAGGTAGGCTTGCCAACGAGCTGCATGGCAGGTCAACATATGTCTGGTCAGGCATGTGGTACCCAAGCGGCTGATGTTTTGGCCACGCGATATACGCTTGAGACATATGTTGCAAACAGCAGCTGTGCGATCTGATGCACTAGCCTCAAAAAAGGCCCACACCAAAGAACTTTTTGAATGACGGGCAGAGGCAGCGCCCTGCACAGGCGGAGCTCTGCGGTGTGATTCCGTCGGTGTACTGCCCTTACGCTGGCCACCAAAGGGCATCCTGCCTCGTTGGAGATGTGCCTCCTCCTCATCCTCCTCCTCCTCCTCCTCTCTCCTATTAGGCACCCACGTGGAGTCAGTGACCTCATCATCCCCTCCCTCCTCATCACTGGAGCCAATCTGGCAGTATGCTGCAGCTGCTGGAACATGACTGCCAGATTGGTGTCCTTCTTGAGCATCCCCTCTGTCTGCTCTCACGCTACTGCCTTCCTGTAGCTGGGTTTCATCATCAGACCCTTCGAAACGCTGGGCATCCTCCTGGAGCATGTACCCAACACTGTGCTCAAACAGTTCGGGGGACTCCTCAGGAGGAGGACATGGTGGGTCTAGGGAAGGAGTGACTGATGATGAGTCTGACATTGATACCAGGGAAGAGGACGCTTTGGCAGCTGCTTTTCCAGTACCCTGAGCCTGGGTGAGAGAGGATGAGGAGGAGGAGGAGGGCTTGGTCATCCACTCTACCAAGTCTTCGGCATGATGTGGCTCAACATGTCCAGCTGCCGAAAAGAAGGACACGCGTGTCCCATGGCCATGTGCTGATGACAATGCACCGCGTCCACGACCAGTACTGTTGCCCCCAGACACAGAGCCTGCTTGCCCTCTTTTATTGCCTCCTGACTGTCTGCCTCTCCTTGTTTGCCTTCCAGACATTCTAATAGATGGCCTGCAGGGAGATGGGGAAAAAAGCAATAAGGGCTACCTTCAGGTGTCCTTCTCTGTCCCTTTACTTAAGGATTTCTAAATATGGTTGAGGATGATTGCTTTTGCACAGAATAGCACAACGACAATTTCCCTGACTGTCCAAAAAAACAAGGATTTCAAAGATGGTTGATGAGGAATGCTTTAGCACACTATAGCACATGGAGAATTTCCCTCACTGTCCTTCCCTGTCCCTAGAAACAAGGATTATCACAGTGAAAGAAACTGACACTCTTCCAACCTATAGTTTTCTGTCCCTAGAAAAAATGTTTTTTTAAAGCACACTATAGCACAAGGAGAATTTCCCTCACTTTCCTTCTTTGTCCCTAGAAACAAGGATTATCACAGTGAAAGACACTGACACTCTCCCTACCTATAGTTTTCTGTCCCTAGAAAAAATGTTTTTTTAAAGCACACTATAGCACAAGGAGAATTTCCCTCACTTTCCTTCTTTGTCCCTAGAAACAAGGATTATCACAGTGAAAGAAACTGACACTCTTCCTTCCTATAGTTTTCTGTCCCTAGAAAAAATGTTTTTTTAAAGCACACTATAGCACAAGGAGAATTTCCCTCACTTTCCTTCTTTGTCCCTAGAAACAAGGATTATCACAGTGAAAGAAACTGACACTCTTCCTACCTATAGTTTTCTGTCCCTAGAAATTTTTTTTTTTTAAAGCACACTATAGCACAAGGAGAATTCCCTCACTGTCCTTCCCTGTCCCAAGAAACAAGGATTCGCACAGTAAAACACACTGACACTCTCCCTACCTATCCTTCTCTTTCCCTAAACTAAAGGAATCCAGGTTAAGCAAGAAAAAAATAAATGTCACTGTCCCTGCCTATGCTTCTCTTTCCCTGCTCCGGAACACACTACACTAGGCCGCCGTGCTGGCGGCCTTTTATAGTGTGGGGCGTGTACTAAACACCCTCAGCAATAATTGGCCACAGGCATCCTGCCTGTGGCCAATCATTGCTATCCTCGCTGCCGGCGCTGTGATTGGCCAAGCATGCGGGGTCACAGTGCATGCTTGGCCAATCACAGCGCCTGGATGACACTGCGATGGCGTAGTGCATTGTGGGCCGTTCGCGTCACTCGAATTTGGCGCGAACGGCCCAAATCGTTCGATCTTCGTCGAACGATCAAACAGCCGATGTTCGAGTCGAACGTATGTTCGACTCGAACACGAAGCTCATCCCTACCCCCCAGGATAAAATTAGAGCACTTGCAACGCCCCAAGGGTGAAGGTGGCCTTGCCTTGCCGAATCCGTGGTTGTACTATCTGGCGTCGTAATTGCAGCATCTGATAGGTACCATGGTTTTGGAGGGTGACACGGCGGGTAGAAGCCATGGCGCCTCTGAACATATTATGCTTTGGACAGTGGGGGGAAAGTCAGTTCCGACAGCGCTTGAGGCCCTAGCTTTTGGAAGGCCTCACAAAAGCTTCCCTACGTACAGTTTAATACAGAAGATATGGAATAAAACTAAATATCTACAGGGGGCCTCAGGTATTACGGAGTTCAGCCCTATCTGGGCAAATGATTCCTATCCCGAGCTAGCCAAATTACAGCATGGGGACAGGTGGAAGAGGTATGGAGTCTGCTACCTGACACAAATTATTGGGAACGGCAAGTTACTGCCCTTTGAGACTTTAAGGGAGGCATATCATTTGCCTGCGAACATGCTTTTCTACTATCTGCAGCTTCGGCATGCATTTACAGCTCAGTCAAGGGTCTCAGAGTGGCATGTAGATTCCCCTCCGCTTCTCTTGCAGCTTAGGGGTGCAGAGACGTCTAAGGGCTTCATTTCCCAGAGCTACGGCACGCTGCTTTGTAAATTTCTCACAAAACACCTCCTGACTGTTAAAGGGAAATGGGAAACGGATGTAGGACCCCTGGATGAGGATCAGTGGGAGGAGGCCCTGCAGTCGGTTACCGTATGCTCCCTCAATGTGACACAGCGGCTGACGCAACTATATACACTCCTGAGAGTATACTACACGCCTCACAGACTATACGGTATGGGACTGCTGCCCGCACTGACCTGTACGAGATGTAAAAGAGACCATGGGGACCTGATACACATGCTCTGGCGCTGCCCCAAGTTGCATACCTATTGGAAGGGGGTGACAGACACGCTGAACACAGTATTCCAGGTGTCAGTCCCATTAGATCCGAAACAATGTCTTCTGAATCTGCTAGATGAGCTGGAATGGGAACCCCATATTAGGGAAGCCCTCACTAGGGCCCTTTTCATGGCCCGCAAAATGATTATGCAACATTGGAAGTCTGAATCACCCCCCACAGTCAAGGAATGGATTAATGCACTTGGTAACGCACTGAGAATGGAAAAGGTTATATACCAGCATAGGGGATGCTCTGGAAAGTTTGAAAAATTATGGGACCTGTGGTTGGGAACACCGGGGCTAGCTCCGGACGACCTAATTATGGACAGACTTTTGAGACTAAATGTGGGTTGATATGCTACTTAAGTGCGTAGGCACGGGAGTATAATGGGCAGATTGTCCGGGCACAGACAGTGACTTGGGGGAGGTGCGGTGGCCGCTCATGGCAGTATGAATACTCAGGATGGTGACAATTGTGTTTAAAATTCATTGCATGTATTGTAAGTAGTACGGTCATGTTGACTGTATTTGAAGAGATTATGGTACTTTGGACTGTAAGTGTCAAACTTGAATCAATAAACTTGTTTTTTTTTTTTCTGGAAAAAAATAAAAAAAACAGGTCTTAAGGGACTTGCCGGATCAGCAGGCCCTTGCCCTAGCTGATCTGCATAGAGCCTTATGCTTTGCGGTTGACGCCATCAAGGATTCAATCCATCAGGCCTCCCGCCTTACGCTGTCTGTAGTACATATGCGTAGGCTTCTATGGCTCAAGAACTGGTCTGCTGAAGCTCCCTGTAAAAAATTGCTGGTTGGCTTCCCATTTCATGGTGAATGCTTATTCGGGGAAGACCTGGACAAATATATCCAGAAAATTTCCAGCGGTAAAAGTACTCTCTTGCCGGTTAAAAGGAGATTTAGAGGTCCCTCTTTTAAGAGGCCTGCCTCTCCAGTCCCTGGGACATCTGCTGTGAAGCAGTTCCGACGGCCTCCTCGGTCAAATCCCGGGGGTAAGAATCGGGGACAATCACAGGGTAACAAAAAACCCTGGGTCAGGGGAGGTACAAAACCTCCCCCCAAGTCAAATTTATGAAGGGTTGCCCCCACTCAATCGGGTGGGGGGAAGACTTCAGTTGTTCGCAGAGACCTGGCGGGACACGATCAGAGACAGATGGGTGCTCTCCGCAGTAAGCCTGGGATACAAGCTGGAGTTAAGACTCTCCTCCTTCCCATTTTATGTGGTCAAACGTGCCAAGAGATCCCCGGAAGAGAGGATCCCTCCTGTCGGCACTAGAACAACTATTGCTCCAAGGAGTAATTATGGAGGTTCCCCTGGAAGAATGGGGGTTCGGGTTTTACTCAAACCTCTTTACAGTCCCGAAGCCAAACGGGGACGTAAGGCCCATTTCTTTCTCGTACATCACGGGACACAGAGCGACATAGTCATTACTAATGGGTTATATAGTTACCGTCAGGTGCTGGCACTGGCAACTTCCAAAACCGGAAGTACCCTCCCCTATATAAGCCCCTCCCATCCGGGAGCACCTCAGTTTTTTGCCAGTGTCTAAGGTGTTGGCCAAGAAGAAACATGTGTTTTTCACTGAGCTTGCGTACAGGTTCTTTTGGGCCTCAGTAAGCTATTCCGGATCCGACCAAAAAAGCTTCATAGGTACCCGGGCCTTGCAGAGAAGAGCAAGGTTCTGCCTGTAATGCTTCTCTTAGGAGAGCTGGACCCTGGGATCCAGAGCTCTGGTCATACCCACGACCAAGATGTTTTCTGTGCAGGGTGCTATACAGGTCCAGGGGAGTGGAATCCTTGGGAACCCGGTCCCTGAAGGTTTGATTACAATGCCTGCCGTGATAGGTGAAGTTTGGGCTTTTGTGGACCAAACAAAGTCCTGCGGCGGGGAACAGGTAAGTGGGGGCCCCCAGGAACTTGGTTCTATTGGGGGACCCCCAAGCCTAATTTGTCTTTCTGTCTGTTACCTAACGGTATTCCCGCTAATATCTGTGCATGCCTGTAACTACTAAAAAAATGTAATAATTTTTAATGGTGGTCAAGAAAAAAAAAAAAAAAAAAGAATGTTTTTTTATATATGTTTAGTATATTAAACTGCGGTACCTGTGTTTGTCCACTAGAGGCCGCTGTGGAATGTTTTTCTTGTCATATGGACTAGTTTCTTCTCAGAGAGCAAAGTCCAGGCAGCTGGTGAGTTCTCCTACAGGAAACTGTTTCCTCTGCCATGTTGCAGTGTTCGTCTATCCCCCGGCCTGCGGCAAAGGGGGCCCTGGCTCCTGTCCCTGGTTTCCATGTTTGAAAATTAGCGCCGAGGCGCACGTGGCCGCGCGCGTGCACGCGCCTCTATATATAGAGGTGGCCGGAAAAAGGGGCGGGGCCTGGGGGATGACGCTCTGTGCGCCGCAGCGCTTCTGCGCATGTGCGGGCGTCCCAGCAGGTTTTAAAAAGCCACATTATTGCAGTAAGCTGGCTATGAAGTACAGAGACAGAGCTGACAACATTTAAAGGCATACAGCAAGCGGTTGATACAGGCATCCCCTAGAAAGGCACATTAGTAGACACCAACTGTTTATTATAGCAGCATTTATGCTAGACTATTATCAGTAACTGGTGTATTTTCGGCTGGAATACCTCAGCTTTGTGGCTTAGGAATATGCCGTCTAAAAACTCCGGGACTAGAAATTCCAGGAGGAATAGTGGGTCTCCATCGGGCTCTGAGGATCTTGGGCATGCTTTGGCTGCACCAGTCTCCCCTGAAGAATCAGAGGTTAGTGACCGTAGGGCACCCCCAGGAGTACCTGGTACTGTGGCTGTCCCCAGTTCACCTGCTCCTGTGTATGTAACAGAGGAGGTTTTTTCCTCAGCTCTGGGAGGGCTGGAAGAGAGATTGTCAGCACTAATTGCTGCTTCCCTGTCACAGGAGAAAAGCGCTCGATCTCCGTCTCCTCCCTCAGAGTGCCTGTTAACAGAGCAACAGTCCCATACAGAGGTCGACCTGCCTGAAGGGGATCAGGATGAGGTTGATTCGGTTGTAGAGGAATCAACAGTGGAGGAGCCGTTCTCAGCATCACATGCTGAGAGGTTATGGGTTCAGTCCCTGACTAATATGGTCCGATCAGCATTTAAAATGCCACTTGCGGAGCCATCCTCCTCTTCTGTCTCCTCGTTGGGGTCGCTAAAAGCTCCCCAGACTGTTTGTTCTTTCCCGATCCATCCTTTATTGGAGGGGCTCATTTACCAGGATTGGGAGCATCCTGACAAAATATTTACTCCCCCCAAGAGATTTCCGGTGGTCTATCCTATGGAGGATAAGTTCGTCAGAAAATGGAAGGTCCCTACAGTGGACGCAGCCATCTCTTGTGTGAATAAATCACTGACATGTCCGGTGGAAAATGTCCAAATGTTCAAGGACCCAATAGATAAAAAATTGGAGTCCTTATTGAAATCTGCTTTTTCTACAGCAGGATTGGTGACACAACCAGCAGTGGCAGCTATAGGGGTCTGCCAAGCAGTGAAGGATCAGTTGAAACAGGTCTTAAGGGACTTGCCAGATCAGCAGGCTCTTGCCCTAGCTGATCTACCTAGAGCCTTATGCTTTGCGGTGGACGCTATAAAGGATTCAATCCATCAGGCCTCCCGCCTTACGCTGTCTGTAGTACATATGCGCAGGCTTCTATGGCTCAAAAACTGGTCTGCTGAAGCTCCCTGTAAAAAATTGCTGGTCAGCTTCCCATTTCATGGGGAGCGTTTATTCGGGGAAGACCTGGACAAGTATATCCAGAGAATTTCCAGCGGTAAAAGTACACTCTTGCCGGTCAAAAATAGAGTTAGAGGTCCCTCTTTTAAGAGGCCGGCTTCTCCAGTCCCTAGGACATCGGCTGTGAAACAGTTCCGACGGCCTCCCCGGTCAAATCCCGGAGGTAAAAATCAGGGACAGTTGCAGGGTAACAAGAAGCCCTGGAGCAGGAGAGGTACAAAACCTCCCCCAAAGTCAAATGCATGAAGGGTTGCCCCCACCCAATCGGGTGGGGGGAAGACTTCAGTTGTTCACAGAGACCTGGCGGGACACGATCCGAGACAGATGGGTGCTCTCCGCAGTAAATCTGGGATACAAATTGGAGTTAAAAAACTCCCCTCCTTCCCGCTTTATAAGGTCAAACGTGCCAAGGGATCCCCAGAAGAGAGGATCCCTCCTGTTGGCACTGGAACAATTATTGCTTCAAGCAGTAATTATAGAGGTCCCCCTGGAAGAATGGGGGTTCGGGTTTTACTCAAACCTCTTTACAGTTCCGAAGCCAAACGGGGACGTGAGGCCCATATTAAATCTAAAAGGGCTAAACAAATTCCTGCATATCAGGACTTTCCGGATGGAGTCGATCCGATCGGTAGCCACTGCCCTACAAGGGGAGGAATGGTTAGCCTCGATCGACATCAAAGATGCGTATTTGCACATCCCCATCTTTCCAGCCCACCAAAAATTTCTACGCTTTGCGATAGAAGGGCGCCATTTTCAGTTCAGAGCCTTACCCTTCGGTCTGGCCACAGCACCAAGAGTGTTCACAAAAATTCTGGCCCCATTATTGGCCAATCTAAGAACACGAGGTGTAACGATAATGGCATATCTAGACGACTTGTTGCTGATAGACCACTCAGTGGAAAAACTAGAAGTGGTTGTTCACGAGACAATCAAGTATCTGGAATATCACGGTTGGATTATCAACCGAGACAAGTCAGCCCTAGAACCAGTCAAAAGTCTGGAATACCTGGGGCTAAGGCTGGATTCAGACCAGAGAAAATTTTTCTTGCCTCGAGAAAAGGGGTCGTCTTTGAGAGATTTGATCCACTTAGTGGGTTCAAAAAGACAGCCATCCATACGCCTGTGCATGAGGCTGCTGGGAAAAATGGTGGCATCATTCGAAGCAGTACCCTACGGTCAATTCCATTCAAGGAAGTTGCAAAGGGCCATACTGTCAGCCTGGAACAAAAAAGTTCAGGCTCTGGACGTACCAATGTCCTTGTCCCCTTCCGTTCGCAGAAGCCTCCGTTGGTGGTTGGTTCCCCGGAATCTGGAAAGAGGGAAATCCTTCAGTCCGATTTCCTGGAAGGTGGTCACTACAGATGCCAGCCTTTTAGGCTGGGGAGCAGTACTGGAGCAATGGTCTCTCCAGGGCAGATGGTCGGATGCGGAAAAGGCCCTGCCCATCAATCTCTTAGAGATACGAGCAGCCCGGTATGCCCTAGTAGCATGGACATCCAAACTCCAAGGGTCCCCTGTCAGAATTCAATCAGACAATGCCACAGCAGTGGCATATATCAATCGTCAGGGGGGCACCAGGAGTCGTGCAGCCCAAAGGGAAGTAAATTACATCCTGAGATGGGCAGAAAGATATGTCCCAGCCATATCTGCGGTATTCATTCCAGGGGTGGAGAATTGGAAGGCGGACTTTCTAAGTCGCCAACAATTATGCCCAGGGGAATGGTCCCTTCATCCCAAGGTTTTCCGGACAATATGTCAGCGGTGGGGAACACCGGATGTAGATCTGCTAGCATCCAGGTTCAACACGAAAGTGGACAGGTTTGTCTCTTGGACAAGGGATCCCCTAGCGTGCGGCTCGGATGCCCTAGTGTTCCCTTGGGATCAGTTCAAGCTGATATATGCATTCCCACCGCCACAATTGTTACCTCGATTACTCCGCAGAATCAGGGTAGAAAAGAAACCAGTGATTCTGGTGGCTCCAGCGTGGCCCCGAAGAGCATGGTACGCGGAGATCGTAAAAATGTCTGTGGGGAGTCCTTGGACCCTCCCACATCGTCCGGACCTGCTTTCGCAGGGACCGATATACCACCCTTCCTTACCAGCCCTAGGTTTGACGGCCTGGCTATTGAAGCCCACATTCTAAAAAAGAGAGGGCTCTCTAATGCTGTGGTGTCTACCATGATCAATGCCAGGAAGCCGGTATCCAGGCAGATCTACTATAGAATCTGGAAGGCGTACATCGCGTGGTGTGAGGCCAAGAAATGGCATCCACGTAAGTACGTAATAGGTAGAATTCTGGACTTCCTACAATGGGCTGTAGATAGGAAGCTTGCCTTGAGTACTATCAAAGGTCAGATTTCGGCCTTGTCAATATTTTTTCAAAGGCCCTTGGCTTCGCATTCACTAGTCAAAGCCTTTATACAAGGAGTGATGCGTATTAGTCCTCCGGTTAATATTCCCATATGTCCATGGGATCTAAACTTGGTTCTGTCGGTTCTACAGAAACAACCATTTGAACCATTACAGCACATTTCCTTAGTGCTTCTCACCAGGAAATTGATTTTTCTAGTAGCCATTTGTTCGGCTAAAAGAGTATCGGAATTAGCAGCTATGTCCTGTAAGGAGCCATATCTGGTTATCCATAAGGACAGAGTAGTGTTACGTCCTCATCCAGCCTTTCTTCCTAAGGTGGTATCGAGTTTTCATTTGAACCAAGATGTGGTTCTTCCTTCTTTTTTCCCCAAGCCTACTTCGGTAGAGGAAAAGTTATTGCATTCTTTGGATGTAGTAAGAGCAGTTAAAGCTTATCTAAAAGCCACTGCTCAGATTCGCAGAACGGATACTTTGTTTATTCTGCCGGAAGGCCCCAGAAAGGGTCAGGCAGCGTCAAAATCTACTTTAGCCAAGTGGATTCGACAGGTCATAATACAAGCCTATAGCTTGAGAAGTAGACCGCCTCCGTTCAAAGTTAGAGCGCACTCCACGAGAGCAGTTGGAACTTCATGGGCAGTGCATCACCAGGCCTCCCTGGCTCAAGTCTGTAAGGCCGCAACATGGTCTTCGGTACACACGTTTACTAGGTCCTACCAGGTGGACGTTAGAAGTCAGGAGGATGTCGCCTTTGGGCGCAGTGTGTTGCAGGCCGCAAAAGATCCTCATGTCTGATAGCGCTCAGCTTATATATGGTGTATCCCCCCCCTCATTTGGCATTGCTTTAGGACATCCCATTAGTAATGACTATGTCGCTCTGTGTCCCGTGATGTACGAGAAAGAAAATAGGATTTTTATAACAGCTTACCTGTAAAATCCTTTTCTTGGAGTACATCACGGGACACAGAGCTCCCGCCCCTCTTTGGGGACACTTATTGCTTTGCTACAAAACTGAGGTGCTCCCGGATGGGAGGGGCTTATATAGGGGAGGGTACTTCCGGTTTTGGAAGTTGCCAGTGCCAGCACCTGACGGTAACTATATAACCCATTAGTAATGACTATGTCGCTCTGTGTCCCGTGATGTACTCCAAGAAAAGGATTTTACAGGTAAGCTGTTATAAAAATCCTATTTTTAAATCTAAAAGGGCTAAACAAATTCCTACATATCAGGACTTTCCGGATGGAGTCGATCCGATCGGTGGCCACTGCCCTACAAGGGGAGGAATGGTTAGCCTCGATCGACATCAAAGATGCTTATTTGCACATTCCCATCTTTCCAGTCCACCAAAAATTTCTACGCTTTGCAGTAGAAGGGCGCCATTTTCAGTTCAGAGCCTTACCCTTCGGTCTGGCCACAGCACCACGAGTGTTCACAAAAATTCTGGCCCCACTATTGGCCAATCTAAGAACACGAGGTGTGACGATAATGGCATAGCTAGACGACTTGTTGCTGATAGACCACTCAGTGGAAAAACTAGAAGTGGTTGTTCACGAGACAATCAAGTATCTGGAATCTCACGGTTGGATCATCAACCGAGACAAGTCAGCCGTAAAACCAGTCAAAAGTCTGGAATACTTGGGGCTAAGGCTGGATTCAGACCAGAGGAAGATTTTCTTGCCTCAAGAAAAAGTGTCTTCTTTGAGAGATTTGATCCACCTGGTGGGTACAAAAAGACAGCCGTCCATACGCCTGTGCATGAGGCTGCTGGGAAAAATGGTGGCATCATTCGAAGCGGTGCCCTACGGTCAATTCCATTCAAGGAATTTGCAAAGGGCCATACTGTCAGCCTGGAACAAAAAAGTTCAGGCCCTAGACTTACCAATGTCCTTGTCCCCTTCCGTTCGCAAAAGCCTCCGTTGGTGGTTGGTTCCCCAGAATCTGAAAAAAGGGAAATCCTTCAGTCCGATTTCTTGGAAGGTGGTCACTACAGATGCCAGCCTTATAGGCTGGGGGGCAGTACTGGAGCAATGGTCTCTCCAGGGCAGATGGTCGGATGCAGAGAAGGCCCTGCCCATCAATCTCTTAGAGATACGAGCAGCCCGGTATGCCCTAGTAGCATGGACATCCAAACTCCAAGGGTCCCCTGTCAGAATTCAATCAGACAATGCCACGGCAGTGGCATATATCAATCATTAGGGGGGCACCAGGAGTCGTGCAGCCCAGAGGGAAGTAAATCGCATCCTGAAATGGGCAGAAAGATATGTCCCAGCCATATCCGCGGTCTTCATTCCAGGAGTGGAGAATTGGAAGGCGGACTTTCTAAGTCGCCAACAATTATGCCCAGGGGAATGGTCACTTCACCCCGAGGTTTTCCGGGCAATATGTCAGCGGTGGGGAGCACCTTATGTAGATCTGCTAGCATCCAGATTCAACGCAAAGGTGGACAGATTTGTCTCTCGGACAAGGGATCCCCTAGCTTGCGGCTCGGATGCTCTAGTGTTCCCTTGGGATCAGTTCAAGCTGATATATGCATTTCCACCGCCACAATTGTTGCCTCGATTACTCCGCAGAATCAGGGTAGAAAAGAAACCAGTGATTCTGGTGGTTCCAGCGTGGCCCCGAAGAGCATGGTACGCAGAGATTGTAAAAATGTCTGTGGGGAGTCCTTGGACCCTCCCACATCGTCCGGACCTGCTTTCACAAGGACCGATATACCACCCTTCCTTACTAGCCCTAGGTTTGACGGTCTGGCTATTGAAGCCCACATTCTTAAAAAGAGAGGTCTCTCTAATCCTGTGGTATCTACCATGATCAATGCCAGGAAGCCGGTATCCAGGCAGATTTACTATAGAATCTGGAAGGCGTACATCGCGTGGTGTGAGGCCAAGAAATGGCATCCACGTAAGTACGTAATAGGTGGGATTCTGGACTTCCTACAGTGGGCTGTAGATAGGAAGTTTGCCTTGAGTACTATCAAGGGTCAGATTTCGGCCTTGTCAATATTTTTTCAAAGGCCCCTGGCTTCGCATTCACTAGTCAAAACTTTTACACAAGGAGTGATGCGTATTAGCCCTCCGGTTAAAATTCCCATATGTCCATGGGACCTAAACCTGGTTCTATCGGTTCTACAGAAACAACCATTTGAACCATTACAGCACATTTCCTTGGTTCTTCTCACCAGGAAATTGATTTTTCTAGTAGCCATTTGTTCGGCTAAAAGAGTGTCGGAATTGGCCGCTATGTCCTGTAGGGAGCCATATCTGGTTATCCATAAGGACAGAGTAGTGTTACGTCCTCATCCAGCTTTTTTTCCTAAGGTGGTATTGAGGTTTCATTTGAACCAAGATGTGGTTCTTCCTTCTTTTTTCCCCAAACCTAGTTCGGTAGAGGAAAAGTTATTACATTCTTTGGATGTGGTAAGAGCAGTTAAAGCTTATCTAAAAGCCACCGCTCAGATTCGCAGAACGGATACTTTGTTTATTCTGCCGGAAGGCCCCAGAAAGGGTCAGGCAGCGTCAAAATCTACTTTAGCCAAATGGATTCGACAGGTCATAATGCAAGCCTATGGCTTGAGAAGGAGACCGCCTCCGTTCAAAGTTAGGGCGCACTCCACGAGAGCAGTTGGAACTTCATGGGCAGTGCATCACCAGGCCTCCCTGGCTCAAATCTGTAAGGCCGCAACATGGTCTTCAGTACACACGTTTACTAGGTTCTACCAGGTGGACGTTAGAAGTCAGGAGGATGTCGCCTTTGGGCGCAGTGTGTTGCAGGCCGCAAAAGATCCTCATGTCTGATAGCGCCCAGCTTATGTATGGTGTATCCCCCCCCTCATTTGGCATTGCTTTGGGACGTCCCACATAGTAATGACTATGTCGCTCTGTGTCCCGTGATGTACGAGAAAGAAAATAGGATTTTTATAACAGCTTACCTATAAAATCCTTTTCTTGGAGTACATCACGGGACACAGAGCTCCCACCCCTCTTTTGGAGACACTTATTGCTTTGCTACAAAACTGAGGTACTCCCGGATGGGAGGGGCTTATATAGGGGAGGGTACTTCCGGTTTTGGAAGTTGCCAGTGCCAGCACCTGAAGGTATCTATATAACCCACATGGTAATGACTATGTCGCTCTGTGTCCCGTGATGTACTCCAAGAAAAGGATTTTACAGGTAAGCTGTTATAAAAATTCAATTTTTTGTAGTTTTTAAATGTCCCATTCTTATTGAATCGGATATTGTTTGTACTAATTTCTAACAAAATATAGTGCTGGGCATTCCAAGGAGACATTTCTTAGATGGCCAATTAGGGTGGAGTCTTATACTTTGGTTATGTCTGGTTATGTTATACAGTAATTAGTTCCTAATGTGACAGTACTTGACCACTATGCCGCGTACACACGACCGTTTTTCATGATGAGAAAAATGCCATTTTTAAAAATGGTCGTGAAAAACGGTCGTGTGTAGGCTCCAGAGCATTTTTCTCGACGAGAAAAATGGGCGAAAAAAAATTAGAACCTGCTCTATTTTTTCTCGTCGTTTTTCACGTCGTTCTTTTTAACGTTGTGAAAAACGGTCGTGTGTATGCTTTTACGAGGGGGAAAAAAAACACGCATGCTCAGAATCAAGTATGAGACGGGAGCGCTCGTTCTGGTAAAACTAGCGTTCGTAATGGAGATAGCACATTCGTCGCGCTGTAATGGACTGAAAAGCACGAAGACTGAAAAGCGCAAATCGAATTTATTAACACGAGGATCAGCAAAAGCGTCCCAAAGGGTGGCGCCATTCGAATGTAACTTCCCCTTTATAGTGCCGTCGTACGTGTTGTACGTCACCACGCTTTACTCAAGCGTTTTTTTTTTCCGTGAACGTGTGTATGCAAGGCAGGCTTGAGAGGAAACACGAAAAATCACATCGAGAAAAACTTTGTTTTTTTCCATGACATGAATAACGGTCGTGTGTACGCGGGATTAGTGTATTTTACTGCAGTGGGTAAAGTGGTTGTAAACCCTTACTGGTTAGCAGTTTGAACCCCAACCATGGCACGGAGTTTGCATGTTCTCCCAGTGCTACATGTTTTTGGTAAAAAAACAAAATCCCACCAAAATCCCATCAAATCTAATACCACCAAAAGAAAGGTCTATTTGTGTGAAATGAATAATAGAAATTGTATTTGCCTAGAGTGTTGCATGACCGAGAAATTGCCAGTTAAAGTAGCTCATTGCTGAATAGCAAAAGTGCCCCGGTCATTAAGGGAGGTCTAGTAGTTAATATGCATATAAACCTTTACATATACCCAGTGAAGTCACTGTCCTCAGGTTATACACAGAGATTAAACAAATTCTCCTAAATAAGTTGCACCTGTTTATCTGCCGGCCTACTCTTCTCTACAGCCTTCTAAAGCACACATTTTACACATAATTTCTCAGCTCCGGACACAAGGCAGCGATCTGACACCACATGCTGCACAGCATAGAACAGGAGTGTAATCTGAGACCCAAGTGGATGGGAGACCCCCCCCCCCCTTTCACAGTCTTATAGGGAAACATGCACAGCTGAGTATGTCAGTCCCCTTCTCTGTGCTGGAGGGGGAGGTAGGGCCTTATTCTGGGATTCTTTGGTGTTGGTACAGTGTTTCCCCGAAAATAAGACCTAGCATTATTTCTTTCTCGTACATCACGGGACACAGAGCGACATAGTCATTACTAATGGGTTATATAGTTACCGTCAGGTGCTGGCACTGGCAACTTCCAAAACCGGAAGTACCCTCCCCTATATAAGCCCCTCCCATCCGGGAGCACCTCAGTTTTTTTGCCAGTGTCTAAGGTGTTGGCCAAGAAGACGATCCGAGACAGATGGGTGCTCTCCGCAGTAAATCTGGGATACAAATTGGAGTTAAAAAACTCCCCTCCTTCCCGCTTTATAAGGTCGAACGTGCCAAGGGATCCCCAGAAGAGAGGATCCCTCCTGTTGGCACTGGAACAATTATTGCTTCAAGCAGTAATTATAGAGGTCCCCCTGGAAGAATGGGGGTTCGGGTTTTACTCAAACCTCTTTACAGTTCCGAAGCCAAACGGGGACGTGAGGCCCATATTAAATCTAAAAGGGCTAAACAAATTCCTACATATCAGGACTTTCCGGATGGAGTCGATCCGATCGGTAGCCACTGCCCTACAAGGGGAGGAATGGTTAGCCTCGATCGACATCAAAGATGCGTATTTGCACATCCCCATCTTTCCAGCCCACCAAAAATTTCTACGCTTTGCGATAGAAGGGCGCCATTTTCAGTTCAGAGCCTTACCCTTCGGTCTGGCCACAGCACCAAGAGTGTTCACAAAAATTCTGGCCCCATTATTGGCCAATCTAAGAACACGAGGTGTAACGATAATGGCATATCTAGACGACTTGTTGCTGATAGACCACTCAGTGGAAAAACTAGAAGTGGTTGTTCACGAGACAATCAAGTATCTGGAATATCACGGTTGGATTATCAACCGAGACAAGTCAGCCCTAAAACCAGTCAAAAGTCTGGAATACTTGGGGCTAAGGCTGGATTCAGACCAGAGAAAAATTTTCTTGCCTCGAGAAAAGGGGTCGTCTTTGAGAGATTTGATCCACTTAGTGGGTTCAAAAAGACAGCCATCCATACGCCTGTGCATGAGGCTGCTGGGAAAAATGGTGGCATCATTCAAAGCAGTACCCTACGGTCAATTCCATTCAAGGAAGTTGCAAAGGGCCATACTGTCAGCCTGGAACAAAAAAGTTCAGGCTCTGGACGTACCAATGTCCTTGTCCCCTTCCGTTCGCAGAAGCCTCCGTTGGTGGTTGGTTCCCCCGAATCTGGAAAGAGGGAAATCCTTCAGTCCGATTTCTTGGAAGGTGGTCACTACAGATGCCAGCCTTTTAGGCTGGGGAGCAGTACTGGAGCAATGGTCTCTCCAGGGCAGATGGTCGGATGCGGAAAAGGCCCTGCCCATCAATCTCTTAGAGATACGAGCAGCCCGGTATGCCCTAGTAGCATAGACATCCAAACTCCAAGGGTCCCCTGTCAGAGTTCAGTCAGACAATGCCACAGCAGTGGCATATATCAATCGTCAGGGGGGCACCAGGAGTCGTGCAGCCCAAAGGGAAGTAAATTACATCCTGAGATGGGCAGAAAGATATGTCCCAGCCATATCTGCGGTATTCATTCCAGGGGTGGAGAATTGGAAGGCGGACTTTCTAAGTCGCCAACAATTATGCCCAGGGGAATGGTCCCTTCATCCCGAGGTTTTCCGGACAATATGTCAGCGGTGGGGAACACCGGATGTAGATCTGCTAGCATCCAGGTTCAACACGAAAGTGGACAGGTTTGTCTCTTGGACAAGGGATCCCCTAGCGTGCGGCTCGGATGCCCTAGTGTTCCCTTGGGATCAGTTCAAGCTGATATATGCATTCCCACCGCCACAATTGTTACCTCGATTACTCCGCAGAATCAGGGTAGAAAAGAAACCAGTGATTCTGGTGGCCCCGAAGAGCATGGTACGCGGAGATTGTAAAAATGTCTGTGGGGAGTCCTTGGACCCTCCCACATCGTCCGGACCTGCTTTCGCAGGGACCGATATACCACCCTTCCTTACCAGCCCTAGGTTTGACGGCCTGGCTATTGAAGCCCACATTCTAAAAAGGAGAGGGCTCTCTAATGCTGTGGTGTCTACCATGATCAATGCCAGGAAACCGGTATCCAGGCAGATCTACTATAGAATCTGGAAGGCGTACATCGCCTGGTGTGAGGCCAGGAAATGGCATCCACGTAAATACGTAATAGGTAGAATTCTGGACTTCCTACAATGGGCTGTAGATAGGAAGCTTGCCTTGAGTACTATCAAAGGTCAGATTTCGGCCTTGTCAATATTTTTTCAAAGGCCCTTGGCTTCGCATTCACTAGTCAAAGCCTTTATACAAGGAGTGATGCGTATTAGTCCTCCGGTTAATATTCCCATATGTCCATGGGATCTAAACTTGGTTCTGTCGGTTCTACAGAAACAATCATTTGAACCATTACAGCATATTTCCTTAGTGCTTCTCACCAGGAAATTGATTTTTCTAGTAGCCATTTGTTCGGCTAAAAGAGTATCGGAATTAGCAGCTATGTCCTGTAAGGAGCCATATCTGGTTATCCATAAGGACAGAGTAGTGTTACGTCCTCATCCAGCCTTTCTTCCTAAGGTGGTATCGAGTTTTCATTTGAACCAAGATGTGGTTCTTCCTTCTTTTTTCCCCAAGCCTACTTCGGTAGAGGAAAAGTTATTGCATTCTTTGGATGTAGTAAGAGCAGTTAAAGCTTATCTAAAAGCCACTGCTCAGATTCGCAGAACAGATACTTTGTTTATTCTGCCGGAAGGCCCCAGAAAGGGTCAGGCAGCGTCAAAATCTACTTTAGCCAAGTGGATTCGACAGGTCATAATACAAGCCTATAGCTTGAGAAGTAGACCGCCTCCGTTCAAAGTTAGGGCGCACTCCACGAGAGCAGTTGGAACTTCATGGGCAGTGCATCACCAGGCCTCCCTGGCTCAAGTCTGTAAGGCCGCAACATGGTCTTCAGTACACACGTTTACTAGGTTCTACCAGGTGGACGTTAGAAGTCAGGAGGATGTCGCCTTTGGGCGCAGTGTGTTGCAGGCCGCAAAAGATCCTCATGTCTGATAGCGCTCAGCTTATATATGGTGTATCCCCCCCCTCATTTGGCATTGCTTTAGGACATCCCATTAGTAATGACTATGTCGCTCTGTGTCCCGTGATGTACGAGAAAGAAAATAGGATTTTTATAACAGCTTACCTGTAAAATCCTTTTCTTGGAGTACATCACGGGACACAGAGCTCCCGCCCCTCTTTGGGGACACTTATTGCTTTGCTACAAAACTGAGGTGCTCCCGGATGGGAGGGGCTTATATAGGGGAGGGTACTTCCGGTTTTGGAAGTTGCCAGTGCCAGCACCTGACGGTAACTATATAACCCATTAGTAATGACTATGTCGCTCTGTGTCCCGTGATGTACTCCAAGAAAAGGATTTTACAGGTAAGCTGTTATAAAAATCCTATTTTTCCAGGAGGGCTGCAATATAAGCCCTACCCCGAAAATAAGCCCTAGTTTAAAATGCTTGTAAAATCCTATAATTCATTCTATTACAGTAGTATATAATGTACAATGTGTGTGTTTCTGTAATATAATTGCGGGGAAGAGACCTCCGGCAGGTCACAGAAGCGCAGAACGGCGCTATAACGAAGGTATTTGGCACAATTATATTACAGAAACACACACATTGTACATTATATACTACTGTAATAAAGTGGATTATAGTATTTTACAAGCATTTTAATTCAGTTCACACTGGGGATTCCCATCAGGCAAGGGGAGAGAAGACATCACATTACATGGTAAGACCTACCCTGAAAATAAGCCCTACTGTGTCTTTTATTGCCAAAATTAATATAAGACCCGGGCTTATTTTGGGGAAACACGCTATAACCCTTCAGAAGTGACTCCTGCAGAGAGGGGAGATAGGAACCACACTCCGTGCTTTAGATTGAGGCAAATACACACTATAGAGGGATATGCTTTGTTAATTTTTCATTTCAGAGGTTTACAACTACTTGAGCTTCAAAAGATTTTACCCCCTTCATGACCAGGCCATTTATTGCTATTCAGCACTGCGCAAATTTAACTGCTAATTGCGTGGTGATGCAAAGCTGTGCCCAAATGACATTTATATACTTTTGTACACACAAATAGAGCTTTCTTTTGGTGGTATTTGATCATCAATGGGTTTTTTTTTGTGATATAAACGAAAAAAGACCGAACGTTGTAAAAAATATTAGGGTTGTTTTTTTTTTGTTTTTTTTTTATTCTTCAATAAAGCATATCCAATTAAAAAAATCGAATTTCTTTATAAATTTACAGCAAAATGTATTCTGCTACATGTCTTTGGTAAAAAAAAAATCCCAAAAAGTGTATATTGATTGGTTTGCGTGAAAGTTTTAGCGTCTATAAACTATGGTGTGTATATACTGTATTTTTCTATACTAGTAATGGCGGTAATCAGCGACTTATAGTGGGACTGCCATAGTGCAGCGAGCAATGGCAATCTGACACTAACTGACACTTTGTGGGAACTGAATGATACTGACATCACTAGTGACACTAATACAGTGACCAGTGCTAAAAATTTGTATTGTCACTGTACTAATGACACTGGCTGGGATGGAGTTAACATCTAGGGCGATCAAAGGGTTAAGGCCCTTTTCACATGGGTGCCTCCGTTTTGCAGAAATCCGCTCGCTCAGCGGGGGGATCGCTCTGCTGATCCCCGCTGAGCAGGCGGATGACACGTCCATCTCTGTTCACTGGGCAGAGCGGACACGGACACAGTCCCACTCACCTCTATGGGGAAATTGGGTGGAAATGGACCGCCAGTCCGTTTTCATCCAATCCGCCAGATGGATGGAAAATAGGACCTGTCTGGATTTTGCGGCCAGGATCGGATTGGATAGCGGCGGATGTCGACAGACACACGTGTCCGCTGACATCCGCCACGCCATAGAGGAGACTGCTAGGTCCGATCTGGTCCGCCTGACCTGATCGGACAGCCCGTGGGGAAGGGGCCTAACTGAGTGCATAGCAGTTGTCTGTTGTTTATCAACACAGAACTGTCTTCTGTCATTCGCTCAGCCACTCAACGGGTGCCACCCATAAATCATTGGCCAGGACCCGCTGATTGGCTTGTGCTGAAGCGAATGGCAACTCAAGCTTCCGGATGCACGAGCAGACCTGGAAGAAAGCCGTGACATACAGGTATTTGATTGTGCCTATAGAAGCTGACCTGCTGCTGTGGGTCGGCAAGCAGTTAAAGCCTACAATGTCTACAGAAACCACTATTCATCCCATCGGCCAGGGGCTGACTGACCCATAGGGGCCCTCGGGCACCGCCCAAGGGCCCGAGGCCATTAGGGGCCCGGCCCCATGAGAGGCCACTTGAAGCGACTGTAAAAATACAGATAATTATACCGCTAACGGCATGCTGCTCCTCGCCGGCCCCTCCTTCCCTCCCGTCCACCGCAGGTGCTTGTTCTGTACGCAACATCACCTGGGATGGACGAGAAGAGATGAGGGGCCAGCAGGGAGCAGTGCGCCAATAGCAGTATTACAGGCACGGGGTGAGTGTCCCCCCTGTGTGTTCTCCCCCCCCCACAGTGTCCCCCCTGTGTGTTCTCCCCCCCCACAGTGTCCCCCCTGTGTGTTCTCCCCCCCCCACAGTGTCCCCCCTGTGTGTTCTCCCCCCCCCACAGTGTCCCCCCTGTGTGTTCTCCCCCCCCCACAGTGTCCCCCCTGTGTGTTCTCCCCCCCCACAGTGTCCCCCCTGTGTGTTCTCCCCCCCCACAGTGTCCCCCCTGTGTGTTCTCCCCCCCCACAGTGTCCCCCCTGTGTGTTCTCCCCCCCCACAGTGTCCCCCCTGTGTGTTCTCCCCCCCCCACAGTGTCCCCCCTGTGTGTTCTCCCCCCCCCCACAGTGTCCCCCCTGTGTGTTCTCCCCCCCCCCACAGTGTCCCCCCTGTGTGTTCTCCCCCCCCACAGTGTCCCCCCTGTGTGTTCCCCCCCCCCCCACAGTGTCCCCCCTGTGTGTTCTCCCCCCCCCACAGTGTCCCCCCTGTGTGTTCCCCCCCCCCCCACAGTGTCCCCCCTGTGTGTTCTCCCCCCCACACAGTGTCCCCCCTGTGTGTTCTCCCCCCCACAGTGTCCCCCCTGTGTGTTCTCCCCCCCCCCACAGTGTCCCCCCTGTGTGTTCTCCCCCCCCCCCACAGTGTCCCCCCTGTGTGTTCTCCCCCCCCCACAGTGTCCCCCCTGTGTGTTCTCCCCCCCCCACAGTGTCATCCTGTGTGCTCTTCCCCCTCCCCCCCCAGTGTCATCCTGTGTGCTCTTCCCCCCCCACAGCGCCCCCCCCCCGTGTGTGCGCTCCCTCCCACAGTGTCCCCCCATGTGTGCGCTCCCTCCCACAGTGTCCCCCCCCCACAGTGTCCCCCCGTGTGTGCACCCCCCCCCACAGTGTCCCCCTGTGTGTGCGCTTACCCCCCCCACAGTGTCCCCCTGTGTGTGTGCTCTCCCCTCCCACAGTGTCCTCCTGTGTGCTCCCCCCCAGTGTCCCCCTGTGCAGGTGTGTGGCTTGAGTGTAGGTGGGACACAGGGGGGCCCCACAAGCTTCTATTGCCCGGGGGCCCCATGAGTTGTCAGTCCGCCCCTGCTATCGACATATCATGGGGATATACCTTCTCTGCTCCAGCCTGTCTCTGGAAACCTGGTTCTGTCCCTATTGGAAGCTGCAGATGGCAGAGCACACATCAGAGACATTTATATAGTTCTGGTGCCAGATTTCTGCAGAGAGCAGTGACACGTGACGGAGTCTGAGCGGTGGTTAGAGATGGAGATCAGGGTTAAGCTTCTGACTTAGCAATAAGTCAAGATTGGCTTATAGTAACAGTGCTGTTTAGTCTGCTTAGGCTGAATGGAAGAGAACATTTTCATGGAACAGACCTGTTCTAGTTATATAGTTATCGTTTTTATAGCTTGTTGGATGGAAATGTTCCCTTATTGGATGGAAAGGTTCACTTGTTGGATGGCAAGGTTCACTTGTTGGGATGGCAAGGTATGCTCCACTTCCTATCCATTTCTTCCCTTCTCCTTCTTCCTCTTCTACATCTTGTGTCAACAATGCAATCCTCGGTGCTCTTCAGGTTCTCTTTTATTAAAACGACATGCTTATTTTGGACTGACAATTGACATCTAAAAGACAAAGACGTGACTGTTTGGTACAATTGCTCGTTGTAGTTGATCCTTCTCCTTGATGTTCCCTCCCCTAGAAAATGATCATAATTATTGTGGTGGTAATTATCCTGCTAGCGATTGTGGCACTGATCATCGGCTTATCCGTGGGACTGAAAAAGTGAGACTGGCACCCTGCTGTGCTGGGAATACACACATGTAAGTAGTAAAACTAGTTCTTGGGGCTCTATTTAACAGCCAAAATACTTATTCATTACTAAATATTCAATTTACCTACACTAAACAACTGAAACCAAAAAAGAACATTTAATACACTATATTGTCTAAAGTACCGTGTTTCCCCGAAAATAAGACCGGGTCTTATATTAATTTTTGCTACAAAAAACACACTAGGGCTTATTTTTGGGGTAGGGCTTATTTAATTACGGCATTAAAGTGGTTATAACCCTAAAAAAAAACAGTTCCTTTTTAAAGCATGATAGATAGCACAGTGCTTGTGCTGCATCATGTACCCCTCTCCATGTTCTAAAAATCAATCATGAATAAATCAATAAAAAATAAAAAAGTTCCTGTGTCTTCCCCCCACTGTCAGGTCAGAAGTCGGTATTATACTGGTACATTAGTGTGTCAACTAATCCACTCTCCACAGCTCCCCTGGGCATTCACGTGTGATCTGCTCTTCTCCGAGATCCCCGCTGACGTCAGCCCGCTCCGAGTACTGCAGAGGGAGGGGCCGTAGACATCAGTGGGAAGGAGAGGAAGAGAGAGAAGAGCCGAGATCCCGCTGACGTCAGCCCGCTCCATACACTGAAGAGGAAGGGGCTGCCGACATCAGTGCGGGAGAGAGGATGAGAGAGAAGAGCCGAGATCCCGCTGACGTCAGCGGGGAGGAGAGGATGAGAGAGAAGAGCCGAGATCCCGCTGACGTCAGCCCGCTCCATACACTGAAGAGGAAGGGGCTGCCGACATCAGTGCAGGAGAGAGGATGAGAGAGAAGAGCCGAGATCCAGCTGACGTTAGCGGGGAGGAGAGGATGAGAAAGAGCCGCCGAGATCCCGCTGACGTCAGCACGCTCCATACACTGAAGAGTAAGGGGCTGCAGACATCAGCCGGGATGAGAAAAGAGGACCTCCGGTGGCTGTAAAACATTATATTATTAAACAGTAATAAACGGAGACACTGCACCAGTATGCAGTAATGGATTACAGTTTTTTTAGTGAACTTTAATAGGGCTTATTTTCGGGGTAGGGCTTATATTGCAGCCCCCTCTGATAATCGCACTAGATCTTACTTTCGGGGTAGGGCTTGTTTTCGGGGAAACACGGTATTGGGACGCCTGCCTTTACACACACAAGAACTTTAATGGCATCCCAGTCTTAGTCCGTAGGGTTCAATATTGAGTTGGCCCACCCTTTGCAGCTATACCAGCTTCAACTCTTCTGGGAAGGCTGTCCACAAGGTTTAGGGAGTGTGTGTGTATGGGAATGTTTGAGGGAAAAGCATAGAGGCGCCACTCTAAGTGTAGTATAGTAAATGAATTTGAATGTGCCCAAATCAGTGCTCCCCGGCTGTAGGTCCCCTGGACAACAAACTTTGCACACTTATAGAGGAAGAGTGGGGCTACATGTGTGCTAAGTTTGGGGTCCAGGGGACCTACGGCCGGCCGGTACCGGGTCCCCAAAGTCCGGGAGCTCAGGCGCAAAAAGGTGACTTGAGTATAAGCCGAGGGGGGCACTTTCAGCACAAAAAAATGTGCTGAAAAACTCGGCTTATACTCGAATATATATGGTAAGTAAACCAACAATGCACTAGCTTAAAGGAACCTATTTAGAAAATCAAAAATTAACCTTTAAAACCCCTAAAACCTTTAAAGGTTTTATGTGCATTAGCCTTCAGTGACCAGTCTCCAGGGTATATTTAAATACTCTGTGACCGGTCCCCATTTTACAGTGCCTTGAAAAAGTATTCATACCCCTTGACATTTTCCACATTTTGTCATGTTACAGCCAAAAACGTAAATGTATTTTATGTGATAGACCAACACATAGTGGCACATACAGAGGGGAAAATAATTATTTGATCCCCTGCAGATTTTGTAAGTTTGCCCACTTGCATCTATGATAACAATTTTAGACCCTTAATTTCTTAGACCGTTTTTTCTGGATTTTTGGTTGATATTCTATCATTTAAAATACACACAAAAAACAAATGCTATTAATTAAGTTGCAGTTTAGTGAGTAAAATAAGTATTTGACCCCCAAGCAAAACATGACTTTGTGCTTGCCAACAAGGGTTTCTCCACCAAGCACAGAGGTAAGACATTTCTTGTAGTTGGTGACCAGGTTTGCACACATCTCGGGAGGGATTTTGGTCCACTTTTCTTGACAGATCTTCTCTAAACCCTTAAAGTGGAGTTCCACCCTAAAAATGAACTTTCTATTAACAGCTTGCCTTTAATGTAAAAAATAAATAAAAATAAAAATAAATACATTTTATTCACTTCTATCTGTCTGTTACTAGGCAGATTTCGTAACTAACTAGGGGGTTCAACTTCCTGTCCTAAGACCCCATTGCCTCCTGGGAAATTATGACCCTCATTTCCCAGGAGTCTCTGGGCATTACTGTGCCTAAAAATCGCCCAGCATGCACCTCTCCCTGAAAACCAGGAAGAAAAAGGAACTGGGCTTCACATGCCCACACATATGATGGATACGGCCACAACATGAGCTGGAGGATATAAGGCAAGTGTTTGCAATGATTTCTGGAACGATTGGGGAGCTATTAATATGTTTTAGGGACTATTTAATGTGATTAATTTTAGCTTGCAAAAAAAAATACAAAATGATGCCTGGAACCCCGCTTTAAGGTTTCTTGGCTGTCTCTTGGTAACTCGAAGTTTCAGCTCCCTCTGTTAATTTTCTGTAGGATTAAGGTCTGGAGACTGACAGGCCACTCCATGACCTTAATGTGCTTCTTCTTGGGCCACTTTGTTGCCTTGGCGGTATGTTTCGGGTCAATGAAGATGGGTTATGGATGGGTCTTCCAGCATGACAGGGTTCTGGCTGATGGAAGAAGGTTCTCATCCAAGATTTTACAATACATGGCCCTGTCCATTGGCATTAACTTGCGTTGAGGGGCCAAAGAGCTCAATTTTGGTCTCATCTGACCACAGTTTCTCCCAATGCTTCTCTGAATCATTTAGATGTTCATTGGCATGACAGTACATGTGCCTTCTTGAGGAGGGGGACTTGCCGTGTTTGGAGGAAGAAAAATGCTGACTATGACCCTAAGAACACCATCCCTACAGTCCAGCACGAAGGTGGAAACATTATGCTTTGGGGCTGTTTCTCTGCTAAAGCTACAAGCCGACTTGGCCCCATCCATTGGCCCCTTAATGTGGCAATGTATTGTAAAATCTTGGATAAGAAACTTCTTCCTTCAGCCAGAACACTGGGTCATGGATGGGTCTTTCAGCATGACAATGACCAAAAACATATTGCTAAGGCAACAAAGGAGTGGCCCATTAAGGTCATGGAGTGGCCTAGCCAGACCTTAATCCTATAAAAATGGGTTTCTCCACCAAGTACCAAGTCATGTTTTGCTTCGGGATCAAATAATAATTTTACTCACTGAACTGAAACTCAATTTATAACATTTGTATCGTGTTTTTTCAGGATTTTTGGTTGATATTCTGGCTTCATCATTTAAAGTGCTTGTAAACCCACTTTTTTTTATTTTTTTTCCCAACCTGTAAAAGAAAGGCATAATGAGCTATTATGACTAGCATAATAGCTCATTATGTACCACTTACCTTAGATCGGGGCCCCCGAGGCAGTCCGCGTCCCTCTGTCCAGCCGCAGACATCACTGCGGCGATAGCCGGAATGTTACTTCCGGGTATCGCCGCACCAGCCAATCACAGCGCCGCTCCGGCGCTGTGATTGGCCGGAGCGGCGGAGACGTCACTCTGCGCATGCGCGCGGGAGGCGTCCCATTCGGCTACGCCCAGCGATTGCTGGGAAGTAGCCGAGTTTGTGAATGGGATTAACCCCATGAATGCGCCGTTGTCTACGGCGCGCATGCGCCATAGACAGCGGCGCCTGTCATTTTAGTAAATATCTTCTAAACCGTGTATGTTTAGGAGATATTTCTTGCACCTACAGGTAAGCCTTAATCTAGGCTTACCTGTAGGTGCAAGTTTGAAAAAGTGGGTTTACAACCACTTTAAAATACACCTATGATAAAATTTACAGACCCTTCATTTCTTTGTAAGTGGGAAAACTTACAAATAACTGCAGGGGATCAAATAATAATTTTCCCCACTGTCATTGTGAAGTGGAAGGAAAATGATAAATGGTTTTCAACATTTTTTACATATAAATATCTGAAAAGTGTGGCGTGTATTTGTTTTCAGCCCCCCTGAGTCAATACTTTGTAGAACCACCCTTTTCTGCAAGTCATTTTGGGGATGTCTCTACCAGCTTTGCACATCTAGATAGTGGACATTTTTGCCCAAGCTCTGTCAGATTGGATGGAGAGCGTCTGTGAACAGCAATTTTCAAGTCTTGCCACAGATTCTTAATTGGATTTAGGTCTAGACTTTGGGCCATTCTAACACATGAATATGCTTTGATCTAAACCATTCCATTATAGCTTTTGCTGTATATTTAGGGTTGTTGTCCTGCTGGAAGGTGAAACTCCACCACAGTCAAGTCTTTTGCAGACTTTTTTTTTCTTCTAAGATTGTCCTGTATTTGGCTCCACCCATCTTCCCATCAACTCTGACCAGCTTCCCTGTCCCTGCTGAAGAAAAGCATCCCCACAACATGATGCTGTCACCACCATGTTTCACAGTGGGGATGGTGTGTTCAGGGTGATGTGCAGTGTTAGGTTTCCACCACACATAGCATTTTGCTTTTAGGCCAAAAAGTTACATTTTGGTCTCATCTGACCAGAGCACCTTCTTCCACATGTTTGCTGTGTCCCCCACATGGCTTCTCACAAACTGCAAAGAGGATGTCTTATGGCTTTCTTTCAACAATGGCTTTCTTCTTGCCACTCTTCTATAAAGGCCAGATTTGTGGAGTGCACGACTAATAGTTGTCCTGTGGACAGATTCTCCCACCTGAGCTGTGGATCTCTGCAGCTCCTCCAGAGTTACCATGGGCCTCTTGGCTGCTTCTCTGAATTATGCTCTCCTTGCCCGGCCTGTCAGTTTAGGTAAATGGCCATGTCTTGGTAGGTTTGCAGTTGTGTAATACTCTTTCCATTTTCAGATGATGGATTGAACAGTGCTCCATGAGATGTTCAAAGCTTGGGATATTTTTTTTTATAACCTAACCCTGCTTTAAACTTCTCCACTACTTTATCCCTGACCTGTCTGGGGTGTTCCTTGGCCTTCATGATGCTGTTTGTACACTAAGGTTCTCTAATGAACCTTTTTAAGGCTTCACAGAACGGCTGTATTTATACTGAGATTAAATTACACACAGGTGGACTCTATTTACTAATTAGGTGACTTCTGAAGGCAATTGGTTCCACTAGATTTTAGTTTGGGATATCAGAGTAAAGGGAGCTGAATACAAATTCACGCCACACTTTTCACATATTTATTTGTAAATCATTTTGAAAACCATTTATTATTTTCCTTCCACTTCACAATTAGACCAACACAAAGTGGCATATATCACATAAAATCCCAATAAGTATATTTACGTTTTTATTTGAATATTACAAATGTGGAAAATTTAAAAAGGGTGTGAATACTTTTTCAAGGCACTGTTAATACTGAGGACTGGTTACTGAGCGTTATTAAATATACCCTGGAGACTGGTCACTGAGGGCTAATGCACATAAAGACCTGAAACTAAAGTTAGTGCACATATGTGCTGGAGAGTGGTCACTGAGGGTTTATGTATATACTGTACTCTGGAGTCCAGCCACTGAAGGTGAATGCAGATATGTAGGAGACTAGTGACTCTGAGTTAAAGCAAATACACTGGACACTGAGGTTTTGTATATATGCTGGAGATTGAGCATGTAAATCTAATGGGCATCATTTTGAGACTAAACACTGAAAGGAAGGCATATATGCTCAATACCAGTCACTGAGGGTTAATGTATGCACACAGGGAGGGGTCTGGTTACTAGACATGTGCATTCGTTTTCGTCTGAATGCATTTTCGTCCGAATTTCGGGATTTTCGCGTTCGTTTTAACACACAATAACGAATGCACAGAATCCGAAAGATCGGACATAAAAAATGCTTTTTCTTTCTCGTACATCACGGGACACAGAGCGACATAGTCATTACTAATGGGTTATATAGATACCGTCAGGTGCTGGCACTGGCAACTTCCAAAACCGGAAGTACCCTCCCCTATATAAGCCCCTCCCATCCGGGAGCACCTCAGTTTTTTGCCAGTGTCTAAGGTGTTGGCCAAGAAGATACAGGCATCCCCTAGAAAGGCACATTAGTAGACACCAACTGTGATATAGCAGCAATTGTGCTAGACTATTCTCAGTAAAAGTGGTGTATTACGGCTGGAATACCTCAGCTTTAGGCTTAGGAATATGCCGTCCAGAAGCTCCGGAACTGAATCTTCCAGGAAGCGAAGGGGGTCTCATCGGGCTCGGAGGATCTTGGGCATACTCCTGCTGCACCAGTCTCCCCTGAAGTTCAGAGGTAAGTGACCGTAGAGACCCCGCAGGGGTACTTGGTACTGTGGCTGTCCTCAGTCACCTGCTCCTGTGTATGTAACAGAGGAGGTTTTTTCCTCAGCTCTGGGAGGATTAGAGAGAGATTGTCAAAATTTATCGCTGCCTCCCTGTCAGGAAAAGCACGCCCGATCTCCGTCTCCTCCTTCAGAGTGCCTGTTAGCAGAGCAACAGTCCCATACAGGGATCGACCTGCCTGAAGGGGATCAGGATAAGGTTGATTCTGTTATAGAGGAATCAACAGTGGGGGAACCTTTTCTCAGCATCTCAAGCTGAAAGATTATGGGTTCAGTCTCTGACTAACATGGTCCGATCAGCATTTAAAAATGCACCTTGCGGAACCATCAACCACTACTGTATCCTCGTTGGGGTCGCTAGAAGCCCCCAGACTGTTTGTTCTTTTCCACTTCACCCTTTACTGAAAGGGCTCATTTACCAGGATTGGGAACGTCCTGAGAAAATATTTATTCCCCCAAGAGATTTCCGGTGGTCTATCCCATGGAGGATAAGTTCATCAAAAAAAAAAAAAAAAAATGGAAGGTCCCTACAATGGACGCAGCCATCTCTTGTATGTATAAATCACTGACATGTCCAGTGGATAATGTCCAAATGTTCAAGAACCCAATAGATAAAAGATTGGAGTCCTTATGAAAATCTGCTTGGTGATACAACCAGCAGTAGCAGCTATTGGGGTCTGCTAAGCAGTGAAGGATCAGTTGAAACAGGTCTTGAGGGACTTGACAGATCAGCAGGCTTTGCCCTAGCTGATCTACCTAGAGCCTTAGGCTTTGCGGTTGATGCCATAGAGGATTCAGTCCATCAGGCCTCCCGCCTTACGCTGTCTATAGTACATATGCGTAGGCTCCTATGGCTCAAAAACTGGTCTGCTGAAGCTCCCTGTAAAGAATGGCTGGTTAGCGTCCCATTTCATGGTGAACGCTTATTCAGGGAAAACCTGGACAAATATATCCAGAAAATTTCCAGCGGTAAAAATACGCTCTTGCCGGTTAAAAGCAGAGTTAGAGGTCCCTCTTTAAGAGGCCTGCTTCTCCAGTCCCTGGGGCATCGGCTGGGTAACAGTTCCGACGGCCTCCTCGGTCAAATCCCGGGGGTAAAAAACAGGGACAGTAGCAGGGTAATGAGAAACCCTGGGTTAGGGGAGGTACAAAACCTCCCCCAAAGTTAAATTCATGAAGCCCCCACTCAGTCGGGTGGGGGGAGGACTCCAGTTGTTCGCAAGAGACCTGGCGGGACACGATCAAGACAGATAGGTGCTCTCCGCAGTAGGTTTGGGATACAGTTTGGAGTTAAAAGACTCTCCTCCTTCCCATTTTTGAGGGATCCCCGGAAGAGAGAGTCCCTCCTGTTGGCACTAGAACAACTATTGCTCCAAGGAGTAATTATGGAGGTTCCCCTGGAAGAATGAGGGTTCGGGTTTTACTCAAACCTCTTTACAGTCCCGAAGCAAACGCGGACGGGAGGCCCATATTAATTCTAAAAGGGCTATACAAATTCCTGTATATCAGGACTTTCCGATGGAGTCGATCCGATCAGTGGCCACTGCCCTACAAGGGGAGGATTGGTTAGCCACGATCGACATCAAAGATGCTTATTTGCACATTCCCATCTTTCCAGTCCACCAAAAATTTCTACGCTTTGCAGTAGAAGGGCGCCATTTTCAGTTCAGAGCCTTACCCTTCGGTTTGGCCACAGCACCACGAGTGTTTACAAAAATTCTGGCCCTTTATTGGCCAATCTAAGAACACAAGGTGTAATGATAATGGCATATCTGGATGACTTGTTGCTGATAGACCACTCAGTGAAAAAACTAGACGTGGTCGTTCACAAGACGATCAAGTATCTGGAATCTCACGGTTGGATTATCAACCGAGACAAGTCAGCCCTAAACACCAGTCAAAAGTCTGGAATACTTGGGGCTAAGGTTGGATTCAGGCCAGAGAAAAATATTCTTGCCTCGAGGAAAGATGTTGTCTTTGAAAGATTTGATCCACTTAGTGGGTACAAAAAAGACAGCCGTCCATACGCCTGTATATGAGGCTGCTGGGAAAAATGGTGGCATCATTCGAAGCAGTACCCTACGGTCAATTCCATTCAAGGAATTTGCAAGGGGCCATACTGTCAGCCTGGAACAAAAAAGTTCAGGCCCTAGACTTACAATGTCCTTGTCCCCTTCCGTTCGCAAGAGCCTCCGTTGGTGGTTGGTTCCCCAGAATCTGGAAAAAAGGAAATCCTTCAGTCCGATTTCTTGGAAGGTGGTCACTACAGATGCCAGCCTTATAGGCTGGGGAGCAGTACTGGAGCAATAGTCTCTCCAGGGCAGATGGTCGGATGCAGAAAAGGCCCTGCCCATCAATCTCTTAGAGATACGAGCAGCCCGGTATGCCCTAGTAGCATGGACATCCAAACTCCAAGGGTCCCCTGTCAGAATGCAATCAGACAATGCCACAGCAGTGGCATATATCAATCATCAGGGGGGCACCAGGAGTCGTGCAGCCCAGAGGGAAGTAAATTACATCCTGAAATGGGCAGAAAAATATGTCCCAGCCATATCTGCGGTATTCATTCCAGGAGTGGAGAATTGGAAGGCGGACTTTCTAAGTCGCCAGCAATTAGGCCCAGAGGAAGGGTCCCTTCACCCCGAGGTTTTCTGGACAATATGTCAGCGGTGGGGAACATCGGATGTAGATCTTCTAGCATCCAGATTCAACGCAAAGGGGGACAGGTTTGTCTCTCGGACAAGGGATCCCCTAGCTTGCGGCTCGGATGCCCTAGTGTTCCCTTGGGATCAGTTCAAGCTGATATATGCATTCACACCGCCACAATGGTTACCTCGATTACTCCGCAGAATCAGGGTAGAAAAGAAACCGGTGATTCCGGTGGCTCCAGCGTGGCCCCGAAGAGCGTGGTACGCGGAGATTGTAAAATTTCAGTGGGGAGTCCTTGGACTCTCCCACGTCGTCCGGCTTTCGCAAGGACCGATATACCACCCTTCCTTACCAGCCCTAGGTTTGACGGCCTGGCTATTGAAGCCCACATTCTAAAAAAGAGAGGGCTCTCTAATGCTGTGGTATCTACCATGATCAATGCCAGGAAGCCGGTATCCAGGCAGATCTACTATAGAATCTGGAAGGCGTACATCGCGTGGTGTGAGGCCAAGAAATGGCATCCACATAAGTACGTAATAGGTAGGATTCTGGACTTCCTACAGTGGGCTGTAGATAGGAAGCTTGCCTTGAGTACTATCAAGGGTCAGTTTTCGGCCTTGTCAATAATTTTTCAAAGGCCCTTGGCTTCGCATTCACTAGTCAAAGCCTTTATACAAGGAGTGATGCGTATTAGTCCTCCGGTTAATATTCCCATATGTCCATGGGATCTAAACTTGGTTCTGTCGGTTCTACAGAAACAACCATTTGAACCATTACAGCATATTTCCTTGGTGCTTCTCACCAGGAAATTGATTTTTCTAGTAGCCATTTGTTCGGCTAAAAGAGTATCGGAATTAGCAGCTATGTCCTGTAAGGAGCCATATCTGGTTATCCATAAGGACAGAGTAGTGTTACGTCCTCATCCAGCCTTTCTTCCTAAGGTGGTATCGAGGTTTCATTTGAACCAAGATGTGGTTCTTCCTTCTTTTTTCCCCAAACCTACTTCGGTAGAGGAAAAGTTATTGCATTCTTTGGATGTAGTAAGAGCAGTTAAAGCTTATCTAAAAGCCACTGCTCAGATTCGCAGAACGGATACTTTGTTTATTCTGCCGGAAGGCCCCAGAAAGGGTCAGGCAGCGTCAAAATCTACGTTAGCCAAGTGGATTCGACAGGTCATTATGCAAGCTTATGGCTTGAGAAGGAGACCGCCTCCGTTCAAAGTTAGAGCGCACTCCACGAGAGCAGTTGGAACTTCATGGGCAGTGCATCACCAGGCCTCCCTGGCTCAAATCTGTAAGGCCGCAACGTGGTCTTCAGTTCACACGTTTACTAGGTTCTACCAGGTGGACGTTAGAAGTCAGGAGGATGTCGCCTTTGGGCGCAGTGTGTTGCAGGCCGCAAAAGATCCTCATGTCTGATAGCGCTCAGCTTATATATGGTGTATCCCCCCCCTCATTGGGCATTGCTTTAGGACATCCCATTAGTAATGACTATGTCGCTCTGTGTCCCGTGATGTACGAGAAAGAAAATAGGATTTTTATAACAGCTTACCTGTAAAATCCTTTTCTTAGGAGTACATCACGGGACACAGAGCTCCCGCCCCTCTTTGGGGACACTTATTGCTTTGCTACAAAACTGAGGTGCTCCCGGATGGGAGGGGCTTATATAGGGGAGGGTACTTCCGGTTTTGGAAGTTGCCAGTGCCAGCACCTGACGGTATCTATATAACCCATTAGTAATGACTATGTCGCTCTGTGTCCCGTGATGTACTCCTAAGAAAAGGATTTTACAGGTAAGCTGTTATAAAAATCCTATTATTTTCATTTTGTTGCGACAACAATTCAATATAGATAGAAGATTCGACATGACGGTGACAATAGCGATCTGTGTCTATCGAACCTGCAGTTGAATGTGCCTAACCTAACTCTATTAGTCTAAGATTATTCGACATGGAGAGAAAGGATTCAACATGGAGATTTGACGAAGCAGTCGCCGCGAGCGGACATTTCCGGTCAAATGCTCCGCCCATAGGCCATAGAAGAATTCTAATCTTGGTTGACTAGTAATGATAATTAATAAATATTATTACTAGTCCTACAAAATTAGAATTTTAATATAGCTTGTGGGCGGAGCATTAGACCGGACATGTATGATTGCGGCGTCGTACAGTTTAGCTGCTTCGTCGAATCTTCTTAGAACATTCGACAGACACCATAAGCCTTCAATTGACAGATTCGACCTTAATTCGGATTTTTGGACGAATGCATTTTTTTAACGAAACAAAATAAATAAAAACGAATTTCGGGAGTAACTAAATAATTTTATTTTTCGGACGAAATCGAAATTTCAAAACAAAATATTTCCGTGTGCACATGTCTACTGGTTACTGAGTTAAATGCATAGATGCTGGGGACTGGTCGCCGAGGGAGAAGGGATAAATGCACATAAATGTTGGGTGTGAAGACTGGCTAGTGAGCTGTGTGTGCTTGAGGGGTCATTTCACTGCCAGCATGGATCGCGGTAAGTCCGTTGTATGCTGGGGGGAGGGGGGGGTGATCTTACTAATTAAAGTGGAAGTAAACCCTCCTATCATTTTCAGGCAAGGAAGCTGACATCTTGGCCTCTGTTTAATCTTCAACTTCCATGATGCTGCACATGTGATCAGTTATGACACCAGCCATTGGATGGTTTGACAGTTTGGTTGAGAGCACAACCAATGTGACAGTTGGCATTCCCGGCATTCCGGGAATGTAACTGCTTTTTGAAACTGTTAAATCAATGGGTTTACTTCCCATCCCGTTCAGTTGACTCTCCCAATGAGAAAGTAAAAGTGCTACTTACTTACTGATGCAGCAAAGTGAGTAGGTTATTTTGTGATTATTTTGTGATTTAACATTGGCTATAACCGTCTTATAACCAATCCCTTTATCTGTTCTCCAGCATAACACTCCATCCATGATGCCTTATCCAGATCCCATCTACCTCCTCCAGCCCTCTCCTGTACTGTTGCCCAACTTTTCCTGTAAAAGAACTGGAACTTTGGTCCTGCATTCTCCTTCTGACTGTGTGCACTACCTACTCCTCAACACAATTCTGTTACAATGTTAAAGGCACAAGAAGGGACTAGACTAATGTGTGCTATTTTTTTTTTTTTTTAAGAGTTTTAAATGTATATAATATGAAGACGACATATTTGTAGAATAATCTTGAGTACGAATGCCATCCTCAAATCTAAACCTCCACCAAAACAGAACCTGGACTCCAACTCCTCCCCATTCCTTACCAGACCTGTCCAGCCACATTCTTAGATGGGACTCTTTCTTCTGAGCGGCTCTTTAAAAAAATATAACTGTTGTGCCAAATAAGGGCAAATGGGAGGTATAAATAACTTCTTGGCTTGATTTTTTTAAGGTTTAATAAGCAGGCAAATTGGATGTTATTGTAAAAAGGGTGGTAACCAATGGTAGTCAACCAAATGCCGTTAGATTTTACTAAATAGGAAGACAACTGCTTATGTTATGGACAACTGGCCTTCCTTTACTGTTGGTGTTGATCAGATTGTGCCTTCTTTGGGTCAAATTTCCGGTGCAGGTTAAAAAAAATGAATCTGGTTGCTATGAGCACTTTGGGCAACTCTTATTTTGTACACCCAATTCATTTTTCTGTTTTACTTCTGCCGTTATTCTTTGACCAAGCACACAAGGGACCTTGTTTAATAATAAATTCTATAAAGAAGGCTTGCCATTGTCCATAGTGCTCAAATTCCCGCTGACGTATTTTAGATTCAGGTTAGATAATGAAAATGATCTTTCTGGTTGACTGTAACAACACCCATCCTTTCCCTTTATGCCACGTACACACGGTCGGAATTTCTGTCAACAAATGTTCGACGTGAGCTTGTTGTCGGAAAATCCGACCGTGTGTATGCTTCATCGGACATTTGCTGTCTGAATTTCCGTCGTCAAATGTTCGATGCGAGCTTGTTGTCGGAAAATCCAACCGTGTGTATGCTTCATCGGACATTTGCTCTCTGAATTTCCGTCAACAAATGTTCAATGCGATTTTGTTGTTGGAAAATCCGACCGTGTGTGGGCTTCATCGGACATTTGCTGTCGGAATTTCCGACAACAAATGTTTGAGAGCTGGTTCTCAATTTTTCCGACAACAAATGTTGTGCTCGGAAATTCCGATCATGTAGCCAATGCCGACGCACAAAAATTCTACGCATGCTCGCAATCATTGTACTTAATTTTTCTCGGCTCGTCGTAGTGTTGTACGTCTCCCACGTTCTTGACGTTCAGAATTTCCGAGCAACATTTGTACGACCGTGTGTATGCAAGACAAGTATGAGCCAGCATCCGTCGGAAAAAAATCTACGGTTTTGTTGTCGGAATGTCCGATCGTGTGTACGCGGCATTAGACTTTCTGTATAATACCATAACCAAAGTTTTTGTCAGTTAAGAGAAGAATTGTTAGATGACAAGTCTGCAGATGTTTTTAAAGTGCCTCTAAAGCCGTAACTTTTTTTTATTTGAATTGAGTAGAGAAGGGTTGGAACCCATGTCTGCCTTTTATTGCTGTCTATGTCCCTTCTGTCAATAATCGCCCTCTTTTTGCTCTGATGACCATTGTTTCCAACAAATGGAAATTTTCCATTGGGGACACCTGTGCTGGTGACAGCTGTCTAAGGCCTGAATGCACCTGCAATATGCAAACTGCATCCTGCATAGGTGGTATTTTGCATTTTTTCAATACACGCTTTTGATCCATGGAAGTCTATGGAACCAAAAACCACAAAAAAGTTCCATAAAATGCAAAAATGTGAAAATGTGAACTACATCCATAGGAAACCATGTTGAATGGACTGTAGTGTGTTTCTGAAAAACTGAAACATACTAAAAAACGCGTAGGTGTGAACCAGGCCTTAAGCCTCATACGCACGATCAGACTCCTAGCCAACTTTTCCATGGATTTCTGCCCGAAGGGCGTTGGCCGTGAACTTGGTATGCATACACACGGCAGGACTTTTTCAGCCAACAAACACGAACGTAGTGACGCAGTTGACGTACTACGTGTTTTTTCTGCTCTTTAGTGCCCCCCTTTGGGCAACTTCTGCTATTGCTGGTTGATCTTTAGCATTGGTTCTGAGCATGCGTGTTTGTACTTTGGACTTGAGTCCGATGGACTTGTGTATACACGATCGGATTTTGCACCATCGGACTTTTGTTGCCGGAAAGTTTGTCTGTTGCACAGCGAACATTTGTCCGATGAAAACCGAAAAATTTTGTCCAACGGAGCGTACACACGGTCGGATTTCCCACAAAAACAGGTCCGTCGGAGGTTTGTTGTCAAAAAAGTCAGATCATGTGTATGGGCCTTAAGAGGGTGGTTTTTAGAAAACTTTTGGCAGGATTTTATCCTTCCTGGAAAATCTCTGGTGCAGGACGTCCGGGGAAATCTTTCCAACAGACTGCAAAAAAGGGGTTATTTTCATATCCTACTCTATCGAAAACTTATGCTTGGTTATGCTTTAAGATAAATTTAGCCAAATTTAATATTTTTAGTGCAGTTATAGTTAGAAAACATTAATAGCTCATTGATTTTAATTTTTTTTTTGGTTGCCTGATACTTTCCTTGACATTTGTGGCTGCTTTAAACCAGCGGTTTTGAATTACCTTTTTAAAGGAGAAGTATGGGTTTCCCGTTTATGGGCGATTTATACTTGCATCGGTGGATGGAGCACCGTCTGTGCACTGAGAACCGAGCCACCGAACATCGCAGCTGGCTCAGTTTTCACAGATATTTCCTCTCTGCTTCTCCACGCTCATTGGAGAGCTGAGCAGTGGAGGGGCGGGGAGAGGCTGTCTCCGCGTCTCAGTGGCTCGCTGAGACTGCCATCAATCGTGGCAGCTGGCGGATCCCGACTTGGGAAGTCGTGATGACGCACTGCCCCGACTGATGGCAGTGACGTCAACGGAGAGCGGATTTCAGACCGCTCTCCGCTGAAAATGGGTCACAGGAGTGCAAAACGAATTGCACTCCTGTGACCCAGAGGAGAAGCCCAGCCGAAAAAGCTCAGGCTGGACTTCTCCTTTTTAATAAGGAAATCTGGTGCTAGATTTTGCATGCCCCGGAAACCTAAAAACAAATACCTGCTGTTGGCTATTGTTGTAGATGTACAACAGTACGTTACTAGTTGAAAAACATCTCCTCATATCCTGGTATGAGAACTTTTACATGCATAAGTAGGGTGATTGTTACTTCATACTGGTCCAACCTGTATTTGAAGTTTGACCTGTGTGTTTATTTTCATGGCCAACATTGTGAATACCTCCTGTTTTTTCTCTCAGGTCAAAAGGGGAAATGGACTAGATTAACTGGTTTTCTTTATGTGAAACTCCCAGTCATTTTATAGGCATGGTTAGTTGTCAGAAAACACATTATTGGCATTTTTGTGCTGAATTCTTGGTTAGGTTTTGCATTAGATCACTCTTGTTACATAGTTTATATAGTTATTTAGGTTGTGAAAAAAAAAAACACAAATCCATCTAATTCAACCAACAGAAAAAATAAATAGGAATCTGTATATGGAGGTTTCCTATCCATAAGCCTCGTACACACGGACGGTTTTCTCGTCAAACGACAAGACTGCTGGGAGAGCTTTCTTGCTGAGTAAACCGTGCGTTTGTACGAGGCTTTCAGGTTTCTCGTCAAGAAAACTGGCCAGAATCTCGACGAGAAAAAAAGAAAACCTGCTTTTTTTTTTTCTCGTCGGGATTCTTGTCGACATGTTTCTCGACGAGAAACCCGAGAGTGTACACTCACCTGTCGCAGTGGAAACCCACGCATGCTCGAAATGACTTCGACACATGCGCGGTAGCTTCCTAGGCATAGGTAGGGTGTAGCAAGATGGCGGCGACGGCATCGAATGTGACGAGCGCACGCTCGTCGTAGTCGATGACGTCACCGCGTTCGTTCCATTCAAAAAGAAAGGTGGTTCTTTTGAATCGAGCGTGTGTGCACTCGGCCGAGACAAGATTCTTGTCAAGAATCTCGTCAGGAAAAACGACAGTTTTTTTTCCTGACGAGATTCTCGGCTGTGTGTACTCGGCTTTACAGTTGATCCAGAAGAAGGCAACAAAAAAATCCCAAGAAAGCAAAAGCCAATGGGGTCGATTTACTAAAATTGGAGAGTGCAAAATCTGGTGCAGCTTCTAACTTTAGCTCATTCACTTCCAGATTTTTTTGGTCAAAGCTTAATTGGTTTGGTTTCTATGCACAGCCGCACCAGATTTTGCACTCTCCAGTTTTAGTAAATCAGCCCCAATATGTCCAGCGGGAGAGAAATAAATAAATCCCTTCCTGATCCCGAGAAGGCAATCTGATCTTCCCTGGATCAGCTACCCCTGATGGCACTACCGGTTTGATCTTGTAAACGTGGCCTTATTCAGCCTTGTTGGTTTTCATCTACTGTAGACAACTACCTGGACTCCATTGTTGGAAATGTGATCTAGGAGATGATTGGAAAGGTTATAGCTACATAGGAAGTGTCATAAACCAATTAATGTTCAAACTCTAGAAGTATGATTCACAGAGGAGCTGCTCTCTGCTTTTTTTTTTTTTTTTTTTTATCTACAGGGGGGAAAAAAAGTGAAGAGAATGTCACATGGCTTCTCTGTACATGTTTGTAGACCCAAAGTGCTCTTTTGTACATTTTGTTAATAGTGTAATATAAAATAACCTGAAGCTAATGAAGGACCCCCCCCCCCCCCCATTTCTTTGCTTGACTTTTTAAGAGAGACATGAATTGACCTAAACTGGTTTATAATAAAATGTTAACTTGGCGCTTTGTCATGTCTTGATGGGGTGGACTATAGAGCAATAAAAGGGCCAAAATACTTCTAATGGAGAAAATGCTTTCTCCAGGTAAACTTTGGTTTATGATCTCCTTCAGCAGAGACCCAAGCTTTTGGTCGATTAGGACTATCACTGGAGGGAGCATGGAGTAACTTTTCAATAGAAAACAGAAGTATTTTAGCTCTTCTTTTGCTTTTTACTAGGGTTGTCCCGATACCGATACTAGTATCGGTATCGGGACCGATACCGAGCATTTGCGTGAGTACTTGTACTCGCGCAAATGCTCCCGATGCCTTTGCCGATACCTGGGATGGGAGAAGTCAGCGGGCGGAGTCGGCAAGCGGAGGGCGGAGCGGAGAGCAGAGTGGAGAGGAGAAGTCAGCGGGCCGAGTCGGCGGGCGGAGTCGGCAAGCGGAGGGCGGGAGGGGCGGAGCGGAGAGCAGAATGGAGCGGAGAGTCCTCAGGCGGGTAAGCTTGAAGCCGCATCATGATCCATCGTCGACCAGAGCCGTCACATTAAAGGAAGTGACGCTCCGTGTTACACTGTCAGTGCTTGAAAAATGCGACGCCCATCTTGGTACACCCTGCATTCGGCCTCAATAAAGCAGCAGCGGACATCTTGTTACACCCAGCCCATGTAGTTCGAGCTGGGTGTAACAAGATGTCCGCTGCTGCTTTATTGAGGCCGAGTGCAGGGTGTACTAAGATGGGCGTCGCAGAGGCAGCATAGAAAAATAAATCCTCTCGTGCCTATAAGTGCCCACCACCTGTCAGTGCCCGCTATCTGTCAGTTCTCATTAGTGCTGCTTACTCAGTGTCACCTATTAGTGCCAGCCACCTGTCAGTACCATCTATCACTACCACCTGTCAATGCTATCAGTGCCAGCCACCTGCCATCTATTAGTGCCAGTGCCATCTATCAGTGCCAGCCCCCTGTCAGTGCCAGCCATCAGTGCCCCCTGTCAGTGCCAGCCATCTGTTGGTGCCAGCCATCAGTGCCCCCTGTCAGTGCCAGCCACCTGTCAGTGCCAGCCATCTGTTGGTGCCAGCCATCAGTGCCACCTGTCAGTGCCACCTGTCAGTGCCAGTCATCAGTGCCCGCCACCTGTCAGTACTCATCAGTGCTGCATATCCGTGCCACCTAATCATATCAGTGCTCATCAGTGCTGCTTAATCTGTGCCACCTATCAGTGCTGCATATCAGTGCCACCTAATCTGTATTGTGCTTGAAAACTGTCACCTGACATTAAAAAAAAGTATCGGTAATCGGTATCGGCGAGTACTTGAAAAAAAGTATCGGTACTTGTACTCGGTCTTAAAAAAGTGGTATCGGGACAACCCTACTTTTTACCAAAAGACACTCATAGCTTGGCTAACATTTTGAGTGTAGGTCTGCTTTAAAGTGGATTCCTGCATTCAAGATGGACCTCAATGACACCCATCTGCTGACTGGAAGGGCTTCTTGCTCCAAATTCCTGTTGTTGGCTCTTCCTGGAGCTTTTCTGTTAGGATTCTTGTGCTGAATCAATTTATTTTCTATGAATTTGAAAGGTCGGGCTGCGGCTGTTTCTACTGCATTGGCTTTCTGAAGGTAATTCATTTTGCAGTAAAGATATTTTCACTCATTACAAAGGAGACCCCTACTGATCAGCTGGTGGAGAGCATTTGGGTAGATTTCTTGCTTCCATAGCCGGATAGATCTCCTCTTTAAGTATGATGAGGGCAATGCTAAGTTGATCATTCTGTATCAAAATAGATTACAGGACAACCATGAAAATGTTAACATTTTTCAGTGGGCACAACATCCAAGAAAACAAATAGCCTATTGGAGAATATAATTGATCAAGTATATATTTTAAAATTTCCAGTAAATTTAATGTGTGCCGTTGAAGCGTGAACATTTTTAAGTGTGAAGCCTCGTGTGCAGCCGAGTAAATCGGTCGTGTGTACGCGGCTTTCCGGTTTCTCGTCACGAAAACAGGCAAGAATCTCGACGAGAAAAATAGAGAACCTGCTCTCTATTTTCTCGTCGGGATTCTCGTCGGCCTGTTTCTCGACGAAAAACCCGAGTGTATGTACACTTACCTGTCGCCGTGGAAACCCACGCATGCTCGAAATGACTTTGACGCATGCGCGGTAGCTTCCTAGGCATAGGTAGGGTGTAGCAAGATGGTGGCGACGGCATTGAATGTGACGACCGCACGCTCATCGTAGTCGATGACGTCACCGCGTTTGTGCTATTCAAGAGAACAATGATTTCTTTTGAAAGGTATGTGTGTAGACTCGGCCGGGACAAGATTTTTGTCCAAGAATCTCGTCAGGAAAAACAACGACAAGTTTTTTCCTGACGAGATTCTCGGCCGTGTGTACGAGGCTTGAACCTAGAGCCTTTTCTACAGCCTTGCTGCGCTGGATAAATCGGGATCAATGAAAGTGTCTAAAAAAAAATGCATTTCTTGGAGAAAATGCTGCTTCAGCTTAAGAGTGCTGTTAATGAGCCCAAAGCCATGTGATGTGGTTACATGATCGATTTTGAAGGACCAGAGTTCAGATTAGCTGATCATCCACCTTCAACAGAGATCACATGCCTAAATGTCTAAGCAAGTCTTTCTCAACCTTTTTACCCCTGAGGAATCCTTAAAATGATTTCCGTATGGGTTCCCTGAGACTTGAAAATTAATTCATCTGGGGGCAATGGGAAAAATGCCTCCATATATTGGTAGTCATTCGGAAGAAAAAGACCCTTATGCCACGTACACACGATCGGACATTCCGACAACAAAACCGTGGATACATTTCCGACGGATGTTGGCTCAAACTTGTCTTGCATACACACGGTCGCACAAATGTTGTCGGAAATTGCGAACGTCAAGAACGCGGTGACGTATAGCACGTACGATGGCACAATAAAACGGAAGTTCCATACCAAGTGCGCCACCCTTTGGGCTCCTTCTGCTAATCTCATGTTAGTAGACGTTTGGTGAGAGACGATTCGCGTTTTTCAGCTACGTGCTTTTCAGTCCGTTACTGCTCTTCAGTTGAGGAATGTGCCATCTCCATTACGAACGCTAGTTTTACCAGACCGAGCGCTTCCATCTCGTACTTGATTCAGAGCATGCATGGAACTTTGTGCGTCGGAATTGTCTACACACGCTCGGAATTTACGAGAGCGGAAATTCCGACAGAAAATGTCCGATGAGGCCTACACACGATCAAAATTTACGACCAAAAGCACCCATCGAACATTTGTTGCCGGAAATTCCGAGCGTGTGTACGCGGCATTACAGTGATAGGCAGAATGCCACTCCTTACAGACCGTTAAAAAGGTATTTGGTGGAATACTGCTTAGTTGTGTTATCCCTGGAACTATGCAGGTACCATCAGATGGGAGGTTAATCATCCACAGCTCAAGGAACCTCTGGAGGAACCCTAGGGTTCCATAGACACCTGGCTGAGAATGGCTGATCTAGGCTTATGCCGCGTACACACGATCGGAAATTCCGACAAGAAAAGTCCGATGTGAGCTTTTGGTTGGAAATTCCGACCGTGTGTATGCTCCATCTGACTTTTGCTGTCGGAATTTCCGCCAACAAAAGATTGAGAGCTGGGTCTCAAATTTTCCGACGGAAAATCCTATAAAATCCGCTCGTCTGTATGAAATTCCGACGCACAAAAAAACACGCATGCTCAGAATCAAGCAGAAGAGCCGAACTGCCTATTGAACTTCATTGATCTCGGCTCGTCATACTTGTTGTACGCAGGGGAGGGCTGGTGGCCTTAGGCCTGGGGGGCAAGTCCAGTCAAGTGGCCCATTGAACCGCCGAATCAGCTCGTTATCCATGGCCCACCTGGTTTTTCAATGCAGCCTCACCAGTGCCCATCATTGCTGCCAACTCCAGTGCCCATCAATGCAGCCTGATCACTGGAGCAGGTTACATGGGGTGTATGGGGGGTCAGCTAGGGGTGTCGGGGTCTATCACCTCAGTGATCTGAGCTCAGCAGGTCCTTGCACGCCACGGTTTCCTGGGGGGGGTAACGCTACTGATCCTGGGGTCAAGTTGCAGCCAGCGCCCAGCCCGGCAGCCCTGCGTCCCGACTCCCTGACATGCCCTGCCTTTGCCTGCTTCCAAGAATCCGGTCCCAGGGAGTTGTAGTTTCCTCTGCGCTGCTGTGTTTTCCACCCACCAGAAGCTTGAGTGCGGACTACAACTCCCGGAATGCAACAGCTAGTGGTCGGCCGCCATGGCCATGCCCCCGGCCCGACTTCCTAGACCAGAATAAAAAAGAAAAAGGTAGCGGGCAGTGGCTGCCGGCCATTTTGAACATAAGTTAGGGTGGCCTGGGAGGCAATTGCCACCCTGCCCCCTGGCCCAGCCCTCCTCTGGTTGTACGTCACTGCGTTCTTGACGGTCGGAATTTCAGCCAGCATTTGTGTGACCGTGTGTATGCAACACAAGTTTGAACCAAAAAACGTTTTTCTTGTCGGAATTTTCGTTCGTGTGTTTGCGGCATGAGGCATGTTACTTGGCAAGCACTAGAGAGGGCAGCATTCTGATACTTTATTTATTCAGCCCAGAAAGACTGTTAATGTTTAAGCTTAGGTCGACTTTAATTTTGGTTAAAGTTGCCCTAATAATTTAAAGTTTCCATTATGGATGTATCTGTGAAGTGAAAAACGAAATGTCTTCGGTTCCAGGGATGGGATTTCTATGCAGGAATTTGAATTCCTGTTCCCTCCCACTAGGCCCTGACAGAGGTGTGACTCTCATTCGCATTTTGGAGAATTGAATATAGTGTGACACCATAATTTTCATTAGTGGCTCCCAGGGCCAGAATTGGGAACTCTAGCGAGATAACTAACATTGGGATGGGACACGCTAGCATGTAAATCAGCTTGCCATCAACACCCCAGCACTGTAATATGAATTCGGTACTGTCCTTTTCTATTTTATGTAGGTGTTTGTTTCAAACTTGCAGAATGAGGAAATGATCAACTTTTAGCCATGCCCAAATCATACAGGACTCCCACAATTTCCCCCTTTTTTTTTTTAGCCCTGCCCAAATCATACAGGACTCCCACAATTTCCCCCTTTTTTTTTTACCAAAAACCCATTTTATTTCTCTCTGAAACGCCCCCTTTTTTCTGGCTTTTGGCACGCTGCAGAAGAAGATGATGATCCTGATCTGCTGTATAATCCTTATAATTATCATAGCATCTACGATCGGAGGAATCTTTGCCTAAGGTAAGAACCTTATACCACACGTGGGTGAGAATAAAAAAAACTGGGAACTGTATCGATTGGTCATAATATATTTATGTGAAAGAATGTACATATTAATTTATCTTTTATTGCAATGATTTAAGCACACATAGAATAAACTATTTTTAAATGTGTAGTTCTTTTTGAGAGAATATTTTGTTTTTATTGCATGAACTGTAGACCTTTTTAAGGGCATTTATTCACCAAAACCTGTTGTATGGTGAGTTATTAAACCTTCCATCTTCTCCAAGAGGAAATTATCACTATGCAGATCAATACACTGCCTAAGCTTGAATTGTTGCTGAATGGCCGAATTGGACTGGTCTTCTGTAAACATGTCCCCTAGTATCTGAAAGATGACAACCGAGGCTATAGTGAATTGCCAAAGATTTGTGAACACTGGACCATCACATCTACAGTATAGAAGCCTAAATCTCTATAGAACATACCCTCTATATAAGGCCTGAAAAGAGAAGGGATGGGTACGCACCCACTCTCCTGAACCATACCATGCTACATGCTCTCAAACATGGGGCAAGTACCTTGCCAGTGGGTACTCCTGGCAGAGCACCTGTTTCCCCATGTTGAAGAGGACAAGGGTCTTTTTCCCCGAAAACCTAGTCGGGTGGTTGTGGAGGGCTATTTGGAACCTGGAAGCCCTCTTTAATAATAAAGATACAGTCGCCCCTCCTCCCCACACTTCCCTATGTGAATGAGTAAGGGGTACATGGTACCCAACCCTTCTCACTACGGTACATAGAAAGGATACATAGCCAGCGTTTTTACCATCGTAAAAATGATCTGGTGGCTGTAGAGCCACATAGACTACCTATACTAAATAGCTGATTGCCAGCTGTTAGCCCCGGTTCACAGTATAGCGAACACAGACATCGCATGTGATTTGTACCCGCACTGTGGTGCCAATCGCATGCGATGTCTGTGCAATGCAAGTTCAGCCATACAGCTGTATGACTGAACTCGCATTGGATTCACACAAAAAAGGTGCAGGGACTTTTTTTTTTTTTTCCCTCGCACTGTAATCTGATGGCATGGGTGTTCTCACCCATGCTGTCTGAATCCAGAGTTCGCACTGCGATCTGTGAACCGTTCTGGGGGTGTCCTTAACAATGTATTGACACCCGCAGAGGGTGGCGTGAACTGCCTGCAGGAGAGATGTGATGTGGGAACCGGCGCTGGACTCGTGCTGGTTCCCACATCGCTACAGTGTGAACCTAGGCTAAAAAAAATTAAAAAAAATAACCACTTTCTGACCACCAGATGTAAAAAAAAAAAATATATCCTGGCAACAATTGATTATATCAAAGCTCATGGCCAAATTATAACTGATATTAACCTTCTTTTTTTTCAGTTTTGGAAAGAGTGGAGAGGGATTGCTGTCTGTGCCTTTGTTAGGGGGATTCACCCTCTCCATTTTATTGCTATCACAGAGAATGAAAATGAAAGAAAATCCCACATTTTGGGTTGTTGCTAGAACAGAGATAAAGGGAACCAGGGGACAGGAAATGAAGGGAAATCTCCCCAATGGGACACAGATGGCAACAAAACCAGACAGGGATTATAACACTCCCTTAAGGCTGGGTTCACACTGTTGCAAATTGAAAGCTGTTCCCAGGATCCAATTCGCAATAGTAGAAGATTGTGAATGGCTCTCTATGGAGCCGGTTCACATATCTCCGATGCGGCTCTGGAGCGAATTTGCATCGGAGTCCTGTGCGTCTTTTGGTCTGTTTCAGGTCGGAATTCGGGCTAAAATTGGACCTGGAACAGTGAACTATGACGCACAGGACCCCTGCTCTGAGCCGCATCGGTATTGGGTGTGAACTGAGCCTCAAGTGTTTATTACCCCCAACATTTCATATTCCTGATGTGCCTGTTGTACCATGTACTTGTATGAGACAGTCTCCTGTTCTCTTTGTATTGCTTCCGTTATGTGAAATCACTGGTGTTCTGCTAGTCCCTCTGCTTTCCTATTAAAAACTAGCACAGCTATTCACTGGGAAGATCAGTGTGCTGTTGCTTTTCCTCCTTCTAGCTTGTATGCAGCTGAGAACAGAGTAAATGTGATCACTTTTAAAAAAGTATGTGTGTGTGTGTGGGGGGGGGGGGTATTTATAAAAAAAAATGTATACCTATACACAAATGTTTTTAAACTGAATGGATTGTCTTACAAGGTGATCATTTACAATCACTTTAAGCCTGGCACATACTATTCGTTTTTTTTCTGTTCAACCTAGTATGTTGAATGAAACAAAAATGAAGAGCTCAGGAGGAACCGCTGTAAAAACTATGCAATGTTGGTACAGCAATCTCCCCCGCTGAGCTATTGTGTTCTGACGGGCCTAATGTCCGACTGTTTCTCCTGACCTGGGCCAATGCCACCCGATATATGGCCCATGTGTACTAGGCTTTACTCTATACAGGGTTAAAGCAGAACTAAATGGCAAACCTTTTTTCATTTTGGATAAACACCAATACAGAAGGACTCTAACAGAGCAGCAGGGAGAGTGAATATAAGTGGATGGGAGGATGGACGTTCAACAGAATCTGTCATTTTAGCCTGATTTGATCCCTTTATCTGAAGCTTCAACTACTTCTCTAACACCCCAATTAATGAAAATTCCATTGGATCACCTCTGGTGCCAATAGCTTTCTCATTGGTTTATTTAACAGAGGAGTGGCATGGCAGCAAGCTTTCCGTCACAGCTAATGCCTAAATCTTGATTCAACATGTGCTAGAGATCATAGGATCTGTTTCATAAATAAGGTATTGCTGGGTACCCTTGAAGAAACCTCTACTAGGAGAACCAAATGAAAATGCTGGATTGGTAATCCAACAGCATCAATACTTTGAGTCATTCCCGTGGAATAAGGAGGCATCCAATGAATTCACAAAGCTGTCAAGATTTCTGATCAAAATATTTGTTCTGGGTCAGTGTCTCAGAATGGTTCAAAAGGGATGGGCAATTATTTCCAGAAACACAACAATGGCAGCCCATTTGTTTCTCCTCATAATGGTTTCCTAAAAATTAGTTGGGTGCGACAGATTACTCTTAATATTGAGTACCAGTATTTGCAGGGCAAAGTAACAGGTTTACTTAATTTCCCAGCCTCCCAGTAGCATATTCTTACCTTCCTTTCGCCAGCTGGAATTGCAGTTGGAGATTAAACAGGCTTGACTTCCAGCACCACCTAACAGCGCTGGGCCAACCACTATATACCACCACTGTCACATTAGATATGTTACTTGTTAATTTGTACCTGGAAGTGCCGGATATTCTTTACTCTCAGTAAAGCTTTAAAGCAGAGGTCCACACAAATTAATAAATTCATCTTAATCCATACTTTGCTCTGACCAAATGTTCAAATTTGTTTACCTTGCTAGCAGTCTTTATAGGGGTACTTCCTGTCTCTGACCCCTGCGGGAGTAGGCGTGTATCTTATTCTTCCCCGGGGGCGCACGGTCTCCTGGGAGCTAAGCGTCGGCATTCCCAGGAGTCAGTGCGGATCGCCGCCACAAAATCTCGTGAGATCTCAAAACCGGAAGTGACGTGTGACGCCGTCTGTGTTTGTATTGTTTTTGTTGCCATCACAACAGGGCGGGAACTTCCGCCACCCGTTGTGATGGCAACCTGGAAGTTTACGGCGCTCCACGCTGTAACACTGAGCATGCGCGGGATAGAGCGGTGAATGCTGGTAGCTCAGCATTCACTGCATCCAGGAAATTAATGCTTGTGGGCTTCACATGCCCACAAGTAAGATGGAACCGGCCATCCTCAATTTTTATAACATCTTTTTAATGCAAATCCAGACATCGGGGGAGATATTACACCTAAACAGTGAGTGTTACATTGTCAATATGAAAGTGTCTAAATGGCTGAAAAAAATAAATGAATGATCGGTGGACCTCCGCTTTTAAGAGAGTGGAGGAATGGCCAGTTTGTGCTAATGATGGACCAGACTTTAAAAGGAACCTGTTATTTTGTTCTGTATAGTGAAAGCACAACTTTGGACTAAGGCAGAGGCCATATTGTCCTCAGAACTTAAATAATGAGAATACCTAGAAATTCGTTCTTCGGTAGCATATCTAGAAACCCATTATCTTACCATATTAAAATAATAATGAATAAAACCCAGGTTGATTGGTGGAAACCTTGCATTATATTTTATATTTGTTTTTTTCCCTATTATGCCACAGACCACACGTTCGACTCACGTAAACAAGACTAAAGAAGATATTGGATGTAAATGGCCAATTGTGTCTGCCTAGTGGTTTCAATAAAGATTTTGTCAAATAATCTGTGTCTTATGTGTTATTTTGAGTGAAGGGGTTTGGATTTTCCCCCACATCGATACAACTTGGAGCTTACAAATGTGATTACTCTTTCGTCCATGGACCGACACAGCTTCTCTATTGACAAAGTGGGTATTATCCGTTAATTAGGAGTGACTAGGCAGAAAACTTGTAAAAAGTGTTGCATCACACCTTCTACAGTACCGCCCAGGGGGCGGACCCTCTGGGTATATCCCCTCAGTCTGCATTTCGCAGATCAGTTTTTTTCTGTCTAGCAAGGAGTAGGACATGGCTCCCTTCGGGCCCATTGGTCCGGGGAAAAAATATATTTTTTTGCTACATTTTTTTTGTTTCCTGCGATCTTCGATCAATTGCCGACTGGGTGACAGGCTGGATCCTCGATCCTTGTAGTCTCCCCAGTTTCGGCCATCGAGCGTGTGCCGACCCTAGCTACGCGCTGGGTTTTCCATGACATGCCCATCACTCCACGGGTGGCCGGTGAGCCTACGCTCCAGGGCCTGCATCGGACCGCTCAGCTTCGGCTGACCTTACGGCCGAGTCGCAGCAGCCTGGCCGGTGAGCGTCGCGCTCCAGGGCATACATATGATCGTCCCCTTGGGTCCAATCACAGCATGCCTGGCCAACAGTCACCTTCCGTGCGTGGACAATGATCTGTTTGGAATGTCTTCCAGCATGATACATGCAGGATAGGTAAGTAAACTCCCCTGCCTCGGCTAGGTGATTTGGCTGGACATTCCTGGAGAGACCAAGTAAGTGGTTGTGGCCCCTTTCTTCCCTCTCTCCCTGCCTTTCCCTCCTCCCTGGGCTGCTAGCTAAAGGTTGCTGGGTGCTGGGGGTCACCTAAGGGGTTCCACTGGAGCAGGGCTGGCTGTAACTAAGATTTAAAAGAAATGTCATTTTTTCTTACCTGTGTTTGTGTCCTTCCTCCTCCATGCTGTTGGCGGCCATTTTGCGGTGGTCCATGCCGGGTTCGGCCTCTAGTGACTGCCCGGCGGCCATCTTCCTGTGGTTTCGGCGCCATTTTCTTGTAGTTCCACACCCACTGGCCTCTATCGACTGATTGGCGGCCATGTTTGTAATGATCCACGCTGTATGTATATATTGCCGTTCGGCGGCCATCTTTTTGTGGTCTACGGCTGCTTTGGCCTCTATCTTCGGCTCGGCGGCCATTTTCTTAGAGCCCACATTATCTTCCATACAGACGTTTGGCTGCCATTTTGCGAGCGTCTCCGGCCTCTAGGGTGCATTACACTGGCGCCAGAAATTCACACAGGAAGCACTGATAAAAGAAGCAGACTGACACAGCAGCGGTGAGACAGCATCACAGGCGCAGCACGGCAGCATAGTGGTACCGATCCAAGAGTGGTGAGTCCTCTGGGTGACCCAGCATCTCTGCAACACAGGAGGGTGGCCTATTGATATCTTGCCTGGAGCCCTGTGGGTGTCAGCGCGTGGTCAGCATGGCATCTGAGCCAGATGTCTTCTCCCCTGAAACACCAGATTTAGCAGCTGGTGCCCCTGAGGTGTCTATGAACGCTATGACGGCAATCCTAGAGGCGTTTGCTGCCAGGGTGAAAGCAGTACACGGGAATACAGGGGGTAGTAAATGCCCCCCGTCCCCGGCAAGCTTCTGGGGATAATTCTGATGCAGAACCAGGTCCAGCTACGGCTCATGGCCCAGATTCTGACGCATCAGAGACTGCAGACCGTGACCGGACAGTGAGGATGACTCCAAGTCCAGGTCAGTACGCGAGACGGTTTTGGTATCTGACCTTATTACTGCAGTGCGGGATACGCTAAAGTTGGAAAATACTGCAGAAGCAGCAGAGACTCCGGTCCACTTTGGGTTTCATAAACCTGCCCGCACTGCTAAGGTGTTCCCTTGTGTGTCTTTTGATAAACTCTTATACAAGGAATGGGAGAACCCACTGAGGGTCTTTACAGCCCCAAAGAGGTTTGCGGTACAGTACCCCTTTGAGGAGAGTTTTCTGAAGAAATGGACCTCTCCCCCTATAGTGGACCCTCCGGTGTCCAGACTTAATAGAGCCACCACAATTCCAGTAGAAGGAGCTCCTGTTTTCTAGGACCCTGTGGATAAGAAGGCTGAAGGACTCGCTCGCTACCTACACTCACTGGTAGGCTCGGCAGTACGCCCGGCATTGGCGGGGGCCCTAGTGTCTCAGACACTTACTGAATGGGCAAGATTGCTACTCCAGGGGTTAAGGAGCGAGATGCTCCTCCTGATGAGATAACATTGGCCGACCAGTTGGTCCAGGGCCTTTAGGTTTGTCTGCGAGTCGGACATGGATACTATTTCCCTGCTGTCAAAAGCTTTGGTTTATGCAATAGCAATAAGCCGCCTGATCTAGCTAAAGGGCTGGTCTGCGGACTAGACCTCCAAGACCTCCAAGAAAGCCCTGTTGGATCTGCCTTTTAAGGGCGACAGACTTTTTGGGGCCTCTCTGGATGACATCATCAAGGATGCCACAGGAGGTTAAAGCACTTTGCTTCCTCAAACTAGCAAGGGTAGGGGCCACACCAAGGACAATGGCCCTCCTTTACTGCACGCAAGCGTTTTTTTCGTCCCCCTAGGGCGACAGAGAAAAGACCCCAGGCCGACAAGGCGCCTGCCCAAGGACAAAAGTGTCCTTGGTCCCGCAAACCCAACAAGCCTGCGGACAAATCTGCTCTTGCATGAAGGTCCGCCCCCACCCAACTCTCGGGTGGGGGGACGTCTTCGCAAATTCGCGACTCAGTGGACAGCTCTAGTCTCCGACAGGTGGGTTTGCGAAGTAATCTCCTCAGGCTACAAGATAGAATTTCTCTCTTGTCCACCGGACAGATTCGTCACCTCCAATCTCCAGCTACTACTGACCTGTCGGGAGACCCTGTATGGGGCGGTCCAGGGTCTGCTGGAACGCGGGGTAGTTATTCCAGTTCCAGAACAGGAACGGGGTCAGGGTTTTTACTCAGATCTGTTCATTGTGCCAAAGAAGGATGTGGTTCGTCCAATCTTGGATCTCAGGGCCCTCAATTGCATTGTGAAAGTACAAAGATGTCCAAGGAGGCCAGAAAGTCCCCCGGATGGAGAGCCGTGACTACAGATCGAACCGACTCCATCCGGGGGACTTTCTGGCCTCCTTGGACATCAATGATGCATACCTGCATGTCCCCGTATACTCCAGACACCAGAGGTTTCTGCGATTTGCAATCGGGAAGAACCACTATCAGTTTGTGGCGCTCCCGTTTGGCCTTCCCTCAGCACCCAGGACGTTCACCAAGGTGCTCGCTCCGATTCTGGCACTTCTAAGACAGCGGGGTATCGGTATCGTGGGCTACTTTGGATGACCTTCTTCTGAAGGCCTCTTCAAGCTCAGAATTAGAGGTAAGCGTGTCCATTACCTGTCAGACACTTCGAGACTGTGGTTGGATACTAAACACGCAAAAGTCAGTATTGGTGCCCACTCAACGCCTAGTGTACCTGGGGTTGATTCTGGATTCCTCAGAGGCAAAGGTATTCCTCCCTGATGAGAAGTTGCAGACCCTTCGGGCTGCAGTACGGCAGCTGGCTTCCAGGAATTGGTTGTCACTCCGTTTTTGCATGCGATTGTTAGGCCTCATGGTAGCCTCCTTCGAGGCGGTCCCATATACTCAATACCACAATCGAGTGTTACAGAAGGAAGTTCTGTCCAGATGGAATAGATGTCCATCATCTCTGGATTATCAAATCCGAGTGAGCCACCTAGTCAGGAGATCCCTGGTATGGTGGCTGACAGCACCGGCTCTATTGGCCGGGAAGTAATTTCTTACGGTTTACTGGATAGTGATCACGACGGACGCCAGCCTTACAGGTTGGGGGGGGGGGGGGAGTCTGGGGTGTTCAGTCGGCGCAAGGTCGCTGGACCCCAGAGGAAGCCCTCCTGCCGATCAATGTCCTGGAAATCCGGGCGATCAGGCTGTTGTGCCTCTTCAAATGGTCTCAGAGGCTGCAAGGGCGTCCAGTCAGGATCCAGTCAGACAACGCCACAGCAGTGGCATATGTTAATCATCAAGGAGGAACAGGAAGCTCAGCTGCAGCATCGGAGGTCGCTCGCATCCTGAAGTGGGCAGAGAGGAGCGTACCGGCACTGTCGGCCGCGTACATTCCGGTTGTGGAAAACTGGCAGGCGGACTACCTGAGCCGCCGGATGCTGGACCAGGGAGAATGGTCCTTACACCCGGAGGTGTTTCAACTCCTCTGCCAAAGATGGGGCACACCAGACGTAGATCTTCTGGCTTCCCAAATCAATCGGAAGGTATTGAGGTTTGTGGCCCGGTCGAGACCGATGGGCAGACGCAATGGACGCGTTGGTGGCATCGTGGGGTCAGTATCGGCTAATCTATGCCTTCCCTTCCTTAAGGCTTCTTCCTCTTCTGCTCCGCAGAGGGAATTCCAATGATCCTAATCTCTCCAGATTGGCCTCAGCATCCTTGGTACGCCGATCTAGTACGTCTGGTAGCAGACGTCCCCTGGCGACTACCACTACGGAAGGACCTGCTATCGCAAGGTCCCATACTCCATCCTGCTTTACGGTCACTGGCTTTAACGGCATGGCTGTTGAGAACCAGGTACTGAGAGACCGGGGCCTGTCAGATTTAGTAATCTCTACTATGAGAAGTGCTCGGAAACCGTCCTCTAGGAAGGTTTATCACCGCACTTGGAAGGCCTACATCTCCATGTGTGAGGAAATGAAATGGAATCCGCATACTTATTTGGTTTCCAGAATCCTGCTGTTTTTACAGCATGGGGTGGACCAAAGGCTTGCCCTAAGTACGATTTAAGGGACAGATATCTGCCCTGGCTGTCTTTTTTTCAGCGACCCCTGGCGACTCACTCTCTCGTGAGTACATTTGTGCAGGGGGTTCGACATGTGGCCCCTCCGGTCCGTCCCCCGCTACCTCCGTGGGACTTGAACCTGGTCCTCTCGGTGCATTAGAAGGCCCGAGTATGAGAATATTAGAGATATTCCCCTGTTGACACTTTCTCAGAAAGTGGTCTTTTTGGTGGCTGTTATGTCAGTTAGACGAGTCTCTGAGCTGGCAGCCTTGTCCTGCAAGGCTCCCTATTTGATTTTCCACAAGGATAAGGTGGTGCTGCGGCCGCAGCCTTCCTTTCTTCCGAAAGTCGTTTTGGCTTTTCATCTCAGTGAAGACATTGTACTTCCATCCTTGTGTCCTCATCCGTCGAATCCTAAGGAGTCGACGTTGCATTCCTTGGACGTTGTCCAAGCTTTGAGAGTATACCTATCTGCTACTTCCCTGTTCCAGAAGTCAGACTCACTGTTTCGGTGGCTGGTCCCAAGAAGGGCCAAGCAGTCTCGTTGGCCACCATCTCTAGGTGGATCCGACAGATGGTAATCCAGGCTTACGCCTTAAAGGGTCAAGCGCCGCCCTTTCCGGTCACGGCGCATTCGACCAGGGCAATAGGTGCCTCTTGGGCTTTCCGACATCAAGCGTCTGTTTCCCAATTATGTAAAGCGGCGACTTGGTTGTCCGCTCACACTTTCACAAAATTCTACAAGGTTGATGTAGGTGCATCTTCGGATGCCTCTGTCGGCCGCAAAGTTTTTTGCAAGCGGCTGTTTAGAGTTGCAACTCCTCCGTTGGAGGAGTGCTGTTTTGTGTTTGGGGTGAAGTTTATTTTTATGCTGTTACCACCCCTCATTTTTTCTCTGACACTGCTTTGGGACGTCCCACTTTGTCAATAGAGAAGCTGTGTCGGTCCATGGACGAAAGAGTAAATAGGATCTTTTACTCACCGTAAAATCCTTTTTCTCTGAGTCCATGGACTGACACAGCACCCACCCCTCCCTTTTTAAGTTTTTGTACTGCTTTTTGACGAACTGATCTGCAAAATGCAGACTGAGGGGATATACCCAGAGGGGTCCGCCCCCTGGGCGGTACTGTAGAAGGTCTGATGCAACACTTTTTACAAGTTTTCTGCCTAGTCACTCCTAATTAACGGAAAATACCCACTTTTGTCAATAGAGAAGCTGTGTCGGTCCATGGACTCAGAGAAAAGGATTTTACGGTGAGTAAAAAATCCTATTTTTTAATGGGAAATAACCAGAGTGTAACATATATTGTGCAGTGCCTGGCTTAGACTATTGCCGCGTACACACGATCGGAAATTCCGACAAAAGTCCGATGTGAGCTTTTGGTCGGAAATTCCGACCGTGTGTAGGCTGCATCGAACTTTTTTTGTCGGAATTTCCTCCAAGGAAAGATTGAGAGCAGGTTCTCTATTTTTCCAATGGAAAAAAATCTTGTCGGAAATTCCGATCGTCTGTATGGAATTCTGACACGCAAAAAACACGCATGCTCAGAATCAAGCAGAAGAGCCGACCTGCCTATTGAATTTCATTGATCTCGGCTCGTTGTACGTCTTGTACGTCACCGCGTTCTTGACGGTTGGAATTTCAGACAAGATTTGTGTGACCGTGTGTATGCAACACACGTTTCAGCCGAAATTCCGTTGGGAAAAAAACCCACGGTTTTCTTGTCGGAATTTCTGATCTTGTGTACGTGGCATAACAAAAAAAAAAAAGTTTGGTAGCAACCAGAAAGCCCCAAACCTGGTTGTCCTCAACTCAAATAATCAAATTCCCTGTGACTTGAAGCCTTGCCGTGTTCGTCTTCCGCATCACCAGCCAAAAGATGGAGCCACAGCGATGTTTATATTGCACTGTGGGATAGGGAAAGTTTATGATGCAATGAGGGATGTGGGTACGTTCTGCTTCTTCTGTTAGCTGCTGAGGGACACACATTGCATTGTGGAATTCAATAACTTTATTTGCTGTTCTTATCAGGTAATGAGGTATGGTATACACATTTTATTGAGGGATGTAGGAGTTGTATCTGGTTCTTCAAATGGCTAGTGAGATACTTGCATTGGGAGATATAGACATTTAACTGCTCCTTGCATTGACCACTGTGAAAGTGCTTGCATCTCACAATGCAATGCAAGATCTTCTCTTCTCCTTCTACTCTACTGGCTGCTGAGGTACCTGCATTTCATTGTGGAATGCAGGACAGTTGCTGAGGCTGCTGGTGTGTGTATAGCAGGGTACATAATCATAGCCAAATGAAAGCCTTCTAGCTGAGTGTAGATCGATTCAGATCATCTCTATCATTCCCAAGTGTGATTTTGACCCCTTGTAGTACCCAGGGGTGGATTTCTACTTCCTGCCTTTTACTCCTGAGGCCAACTGACCTGGGCTACCACTTTTCCATGCCTTTTCAAATGCCCAACTTTAACCTAATAAGGCATGCAGCGACTTGGGCAACAAGGCTGTAAGGCTCGGTTCACACTGCTGCGCTGTTAATTTTGTTCTGTTTTTTTGTCCTGTGTGAGGTGCGAATTTACCGCGATTTTTACCTCAAATTTCAGGAGTGGGACATAGCTGTGATTAATGTTCTAGCCAATGGAATCATAATGTTAAAAAAAAAAAAAGGTGATAACTTCTTGTGTACTTCCTGGTTTTTGTGGAGAATAGTGTGGTGGAATTCGCACATATGTGAACCATCAATGCGATTCCAGAACGATTTACATTGATGTCTATAAAGACCCTTTTTTATTTTTTTATCGCATTCGTAGAGGAATCGCAACGCATGTATGTGAACGACCATCATTGAAAACAATGACTTTATGGATGACATGCAAACTTAGAATGTTTTTGACGCATCACATTCGTTATGAACTCGCATCAGTGTGAACCGGGCCTAAGAGAGATTACAAAAACGGTGTCAGTATACCTAGAACTAAAGAATAGAAGAGTGGGGAAATCACTTGCCCAACTACCTATTGTTCTCTAGGTGTATAGACTCATAGTTCTAGTTCCTTCACTCTAACGGTTTATTTATCCACCAATGAAAATGCACAAAGAGTCTTAGGACTGCAATAATGAGGACCTGGGTGGGCTGCCCCTGCAGTCAGGGTCTTGGTCTGGAACTTTTTTATTATAAATTAGAACTTGTTATATTGACAGCTACGTAAAGCTCTTGTTTTCACTTTCTTTTCTTTGCAAAAATCTCCTAATTTTCACAGAAAATACAAATGCATTGATGTGAATAGGAAAGCTTTTTGAGGGTGCAATGGGATTTCAGGATTAATGATGCATCTTTTATCCATCCTGTAGCTTTTTGTGAGCTAGAAAACTGCATTTCATAATTATTTTTTTAAGCAATAAAAGGTAAAAGTTTAAAAAAAGCGCAAAGATGGCAAAAAAAACAAAACACAAATGTAAGAAACATTGAATAATAGTTTAAAAAGTTGTTTTTTGCAGGGTGTTTTTTTTTTTTCAGGGAGGGGCTGTATTTAGGGTTTTAAGCATACTTCTATACAGTGGCTCGTTGGACAAAATGGAGTGTCCCATTTTTAATCAAATCAACTTCGCAGACATTACTACACCCATTTCTAAATTCATTTGTAGGAGGATATGCAAACATTTTTATTCCTGATGGTATCTACTCTTCAGTGGTATAATTAACCATTTTACCTTTAAAGACAGACACACCGAAGGACCACTTTCTCTATTAGATGCAATAGCTAAGAATTCGATACTGTAGCATGCACGTGGCTTATCTGAAACCATAGGCCATGCCAAAATGGGTATAAATGGAAATCTTTTAAATTAAAAATATTGTAGAATAGCTATGAAAAAGTCTGTGCCCTCCAGGCTTTCCCCTGTGCTGAAATAAGCTGAATCCCCTTCAGTCCAGCTCATGCTGATGATCAGGAAATCAGTGATATGTTGCAGGAAGCCTGTACACCGATAGGCTGAGGTCTTCCTGCAGAGATACATTGTGGTGGTAATGCTCAACCTTGAAAAACTGTAACCATGAGCCCTAATATAAGGGCTGGATTAAGAACATCATGGGCCTGGTGCTGAGGATATTGGTGGGGCTTTTTATTGTTTAAAAATGCAACAATTTTTTTGTTATAAGTTAAATAGAGAGAGGATAAGAAAGGGGTGAGGGTTAAGGGAAGGAGGGAGAGAGGGGGGATGAGAGATAGCGAGGATGCGTGGGAGTGACATCAACGCCGCCCGTCCAAGGCAAGTGACCGAAGGCACAGAACCCGGAAAGAAGAACTGGTGAAGATGGAAGCGCCCTGGGTTGATCACAGCGCAGCACTGGAGGGCTCAGTCTGACAGGTAAGTGTACGCCAATGTGCTAATATGCTGTGCATACTTGTACATTATGGCATAACCTACCTCAGGTCCTCAAAACGGTAGTAAACTTTGCTAACATTACTACTTTTTAAATATCTCAGGAGCATCTCATGGGGCTCCCTACTGGCCCAGTGGCCCTTGTGCATAGTTGCCAACATTTTTTAACAATATATTTTTATTGAGATTTTACATATATCATATGCACACATAAAGTGGTGTGAAGGATAAAAGAAGAAAATACACAGTTTTTTCCTTGGTCGCAGGGCGGTAGAACAACGCCATGTGCAGTTACAATGAAGGTAACAATACAAATTTGACTATGATCATTATTGCCAACAAAAAGATTACCTTATACATAGTTACATAGTTAGTGAGGTTGAATAAAGACACCAGTCCATCCAGTTCAACCTGAGTGAGTGTGGGTGTGTGTCTACAATTCTCCCTATCCCTGTACATTGTGTCTCATATTATTATTTTTTTTCTTAAGGTACCTATATAGCGCCGTCAACCTACGCAGCGCTCCACACACACATCGCACACCCACATCGGTCCCTACCCTCAAGGAGCCCACAATCCAAGGCCCCCAACTCACACCCACATACTAGGGCCAATTTTGGACAGAAGCCAATTAACCTACCAGTATGTCTTCTGCTGTAGATTATTGGAGGTAAGGATTGTCTCCCATCCTAGGCACCCCTTCCGAGTTCGCGACTATGCCCAGGACTAAAGCCAACCCCCCCCTACTATAGTGGTTCTTTCGATCGTGTTGAGAACATTATAATAAGAACCATAATACAAAAGTCATAATACAAACATTAGTAACAGGAAAGGCTTTGGGGAATTAGAGTTATGCCTTGACTTCTTAACTTAGGTAATTGTAGTAGAAGCAGTTGTCAGGAACGTCAGATTTATTTTTATACCATACCAACCATGGATACCACATTCGGGAGATGTGGTCCCTGTTTTTGTCTCTAAGTGCCAATGTCAGCTCATATGTGAGGTGTAGGTGGGTCGTTTGTACTACTTCCCAGAGAGAGGGTGGATCAGGGTTTTTCCACTTTCTGGTAATATTCAGTCTAGCTGAGAGGAGTATATGAGATAATGTGTGTCTTAACTGTTTCGGGTATTGGTCTAGTTCTAGGGAGAGTAGCGCTAGACTAGGATGTGGAGATATTGTTCTTTGTGAAATCACGGATATTAATTGGAAAATTGACTCCCAATAGCGTATCAGTTTGGGGCAGTTCCAAAATCTATGGAGCATATCCCCCTTTTGTCCACATTTCCTTCCAACAGTTGCTGTCTAGGTCTTTGTGAAATCTTGACACTCTTTCAGGGTTCAGGTACCAGCGTTGTGTAATTTTTATTGCTAGTTCCCAGAGTGTGGAACAGCTGGTGGCTTTGTATGTGGAATTGCAAGCTTTAGCCCACTGCTCTACTGTGTATGTGCGTCCCAGATCCGATTCCCATTGTAATATGGAGTTGGTTTTAATGAAGACACTTTTTTGTTGAAGGAGGTTATAAAAGAGTGAAATTCCTTTTCGATGGGCTGAAGGGGCATTGAGAAAAATCCAAGCTGGTTGGGGAATACTGCATGTTCATAATGGGGATGAGTGTAGGTAATGTTTTTTGTGCGGATGTAGAGATAAAGGTCTGAGTTGGGTAGCCGGTATTCCTTTTGTAAGTGGGGAAAGGATTTGAGTTTATCATTCGTGAACAGGTCATTGGTGTATTTGATTCCCTGCACTTGCCACTTCGTAAAGGATATTAGATCCATTTTGCTTTGTAAAACTTGTAGTGAGATTTTTAAGGTCGACTTATTGGGATAGTTATGGCTAAGTTGTACGATTGAGTTCCAAACTTTAACTGTAGCAGCCATTGTAGGGGGGATGCAGGTGGGTAATTTAGTTTTATGTGACATAGACAGTAGCCAGGTGGATAGTATCCCTCCTGGAATGAAGGATGCTTCCATTTGACCCCAAATGGTGAGCAGAGAGGGTAGGAACCACTCCTTAAGCTGTGTTAGTACTGACGCCATGTAGTAATCTTTAAAGTCCACATAACCGGTGCCCCCGGCTCTGTGGTGCTTAACCACTTCCTTACTGGGCACATAACCCCCTTCCTACCCAGGCGAAATTTCAGCTTTCAGCACTGTAACGCTTTGAAGGACAATTGCGCGGTCGTGCGACGTGGCTCCCAAACAAAATTGACGTCCTTTTTTTTCCACAAATAGAGCTTTCTTTTGGTGGTATTTGATCACCTCTGCGGTTTTTATTTCTTGCGCTATAAATAAAAAAAGCGACAATTTTGAAAAAAACACTATTTTTTGATTTTTGCTATAATAGATATCCCAATTTTTTTTTTTTTTTTATTATATTTTTTTCTCAGTTTAGGCCGATACGAATTCTTCTACATATTTTTGGTTAGTATAGTGATTGGTTTGCGCAAAAGTTATAGCGTTTACAAAATAGGGGATAGAATTCTGAATTTTTTTTATAATTTTTTTTTTTTTTTTTACTAGTAATGGCGGTGATCTGTGATTTTTGTCAGGACTGCGATATTGCGGCGGAGACATCTGACAATTTTGACACATTTTTGGGACCATTCACATTTATACAGCGAACAGTGCTATAAATATGCACTGATTACTGTATAAATGTGACTGGCAGGGAAGGGGTTAACACTAGGGGGCGAGGAAGGGGTTAAATGTGTGCCCTATGAGTGATTGTTACTGTGGGGGGAGGGGACTGACTGGGGGAGGTGACCGATCTGTGTCCCTATGTACAAGGGACATAGCATCGGTCTCCTCTCTCCCTGACAGGACGTGGATCTCTGTGTTTACACACAGAGATCCACGTCCTTGTCTGTGTACCGGCCAATCGCGGGTACTTGGTGGACATCGCGGCCGCTAGGCACGCGCATCGGCATCTCAGTGATGTGCCAGGAAAACACGCGCGTGCCCCCCAGTGGCCGGAAGAGCAGAGGCCGTATAATGATGGCCTCCCGGCATTTTTAGAACCACTTTGCGGCCGTCATTTGTCGTACGGCGGGCGCAAAGTGGTTATTCAGTTTTGTGTGTGCACTTCTGGCTTTTTTGCCTTGCCATGTGAAGGAGGAAAGTATGGATTGTAAGGATCGGAAGTAAGTAGCAGGGATAGTGAGTGGGAGTGTTCGAAAGAGGTAGAGGATTTGGGGAAGGTGAAGCATTTTAAACGCCGCTAAACGTCCCATCCATGACATTTCTAAAGACGCCAGCCTGTGGAGATCTTCTTGGAGCTTGTTACGAAATGGTATATAGTTGTGATGAAATAGCATTTTAGTGGATTTAGTCAACTGAACTCCAAGATAGGTTATGCTTTGTTCTGCCCAGGTATATGGGAATTGCTGTTGTAGTAGTAAACCAGTTGTGGCGTCTATTCCCAGGTTCAGGATATAGGACTTGGATTCGTTAACTTTATAGAAAGATATTTTGCTGAACCAGGCTAGCGTCTGTTGAACTGCCCGAAGGGAGGTAGTAGGGTCAGTGATCATGAGTATCATGTCATCCGCGAATACGTTTATTTTGTGTTCTTGACCTGCCATGGAAATACCTGCTATTTGTTTATTAGTGCGGATATACTGAGCTAGCGGTTCCATTATAAGGTTGAAGATTAGGGGGGAGAGAGGGCATCCCTGCCTAGTCCCGTTCGAAATTTGGAATGTGGATGATAAGGAGTCTGCCGAGTACACTTGGGCAGAGGGGCCGGAATAGAGGGCTAATATGGAGTTGTGGATTTGTCCTTGGAACCGGAATTTGGTTAGGATTGATGAAAGGGAACCCCAATGTACCCTATCGAACGCCTTTTCAGCGTCTAGAGACAGGAGCACAGAGGGGGTACTAGATTTTTCCACATGATGGAGAATATCTATCATCCTTCTTGTGGCGTCTGGGGATTGGCGGTCTTTCGTGAAGCCTGATTGGTCCTTTATGAATGAGGTTTGGAAGTATGTCTATTAGCTATCAGTTTCGCATAAATTTTCAGGTCCACGTTGAGTAGAGAAATGGGTCGAAAGTTCTGGGGTGTAGTTGGGTCTTTGCCAGGTTTTGGGAGGGTTACTACTAGGGATGAGCCGAACACCCCCCCCCGTTTGGTTGACACCAGAACCTTCGAACGGACCGAACGTTCGCGCGAACTTTAGAACCCTATTAAATACAATGGACGCGAACGTTCAAAATCTAAAGTGCTAATTATAATGCCTAATATGCATGTTATTGTCCTAAAAAGGGTCCTGCCCGAGGGGACATGTATCAATGTAAAAATCTTTTAAAAGATTTTTCGGGAGCAGTGATTTTAATGATGAATAAAGTGAAAAATAAAAGTGTGAAATATTCCTTTAAATATCGTACCTGGGGGGGTGTCTAAAGTATGCCTGTGAAGTGGCACGTGTTTCCCGTGTTTAGAACTGTCCCTGCACAAAATTACATTTCTAAAGGGAAAAAAAGCCATTTAAAACTGTTTGCGGCTTTAATGTAATGTCTGGTCCCGGCAATATGGATGAAAATCATTGAGAAAAATGGCATGGCTACCCCATCACACCCCCCCCCCCCCCCACCCTACCCCAGCCCATTACCAGCCCCTTTGGGTCTTGTATGGATATTAAGGGAAACCCCGCACCCAAAATAAAAAAAGGCCCTATATACTCTGAACAGCAGTATACAGGCGGTGCAAAAAAGACACCGACTGTAGGTTTGTTCTTAAGTACAATCTGTTTGTAATTTGGAACAGGTACATTGTTTAAGTGTAGCTGCAGCCAAAAAAATCAATTTTTAAGCTTTTTGGAGAACATAGGGAAGGGTTATCACCCCTGTAACATTTGTTTTGCTGTCTGTGCCCCTGTTCAGAAGATTTCACCTCACTTTCCGTCCCAATGACAAATGTTTTTGGAAATTTTTTTTTTTTTTATTGAAACAAGGATTGGTGATAAAGCATCAGTGGAGAGATATTACCCCCCGTGTATACATTACACGCTTCCCCAGTTATGTGCCTATCACTTATTTTACAGGGACCACAAAGACCCCAGATCGTGCAGACCACAATTGCTAATCATGCATACCTTATTATGAATAGTGGTGGAACCTTTTTAACCTACAATGTGATTGATGTCTGTAATGCGTTTCTACCTGAAATTACCGTTTCAGGAATTGGCACTATTGAATGTGCGTTTTATGTATATGTAATTAATGTATTCTAGCATGCATCCTTGTACTAATAAATGCTTTACCACCCACCACTCTATCAATTTGTCACCAAGAGCCTCATTTAAAGTCCCAACTTTTCCCCCCCTTCGTTGCACTCTGAGGCCTATACGGCTGTATTTTTGCTTCGTTTTTTTTCCTAATTAACAGGGATAGAGGCACATGGCCTTACCAGGACTATGGCCTCATTCAAAGTCCCAATGGGATGGAGGCATTGGCCTTACCAGGCCAATGGCCTCATTTAAAGTCCCAACTCCCCCCCCCCCCCCCATTTTGCATCAGTGGAGAGGAGACACCTTTTTCCCATATTAACTCTTACAGGAGAGAATTTGCCTTCCTAGGGGTAGATTTCCTCTCACTTCCTGTTGTCTCCTTCCGTTTGCAAGTATGAGTCATTTGTAAGTTGGATGTTTGAAAGTAGGGGCCTGCCATATATACTCTGCAGAAATTTTCCCCTTAGGTGTTGGTGTTGCCACAACACTGTAAGCCCTCAGTTACTCTTGGTGGGCACTGGAACGCCCTGCTGTCAACTATTATATCAGGAATTGTATTTACATGCCACTGTTGAACAGGGGCTGAAAAATTGGGCCTTTGGTGGTGCTGGTGCCACAACACTGTAAGTCCTCACAGTTACTCTTGGTGGGCGCAGGAATGGGCCCAGCTGTGAAATAATAGATCAAGAATTGTAATTACATGCCCCTGTTGAACAGGGGCAGAAAATTGGGCCCTAGGCACTGGTGCTGGTGCCACAACACTGCAACCCCTCACAGATACTGTACTTAACGCGCAGCAATGAGCCCTGTTGCAAAGTATTGCATCAAAAATGTAGGCTTTAGGTGAATGCTATGCAAAGCACACAGTAGTACACTAAGTGAAACACTGACTGTCTGCAGCTAGCACAATCACCGGCCTGCCTGTCACAGTATAGAGAATAACTGTATCCAGGTGAGCTTTAGGTGATCGCTATGCAAAGCACACAGTAGTACACTAAGTGAAACACTGACTGTCTGCAGCAAGCACAATCACCAGCCTGCCTGTCACAGTATAGAGACTAACCGGAACGGATCTAGCTAAACTCAATACAGTGTATAAATAAATATACAACACCTGGGATGCATATATATCCTCTACACACTGTAACAGCAGCTAACTGACTCGCCTGCCTGCCTCTAACTCAATATAAATGACACTGTCTATCTCTCTGAAACTGCCTCTTTCACAAACGCCAACACACTACACAAGGCTGACTTCCAGGCGACCTTATATAGTGTGGGGCGTGTACTAAACCCCCTGAGCCATAATTGGCCAAAGCCACCTTGGCTTTGGCCAATTACGGCTCTCCGTTTTTTCTGCGCTGTGATTGGCCAAAGCATGCGGGTCATAGTGCATGCTTGGCCAATCATCAGCCAGCAATGCACTGCGATGCTGCAGTGAATTATGGGCCGTGTCGCGCAACACGAATTTAGCGCGAACGGACCATAACATTCGTTTTTCGTCGAACGATCGAACAGCCGATGTTCGAGTCGAACGTGTGTTCAACGCTAACACGAAGCTCATCCCTAGTTACTACTATGGCTTTTAGCATTTCCGAGGGGAATATAGAGGAAGTTGCAGCAGAGTTGTAAACCCTGCATAGTGTGGGGGCTAAAATTTGTTGGAATTGTTTGTAATATTCCCCAGTGAACCCGTCAGGGCCCGGGGATTTGGAGCTCGGGAGTTTAGCAATCACTTGTGAAATTTTGGGTATAGTGAAGGGAACGTTGAGGGAAGAGAGTTGTGTCAGCGAAACGGAGGGGAGGTTAACTTGTGCCAGAAACTGTGATATGTCTTCTTGTGTGGGTTGAAAGGTACTTTTGTCTTCTCTAATATTATAAAGGTCTTTGTAGTATGTGCTAAATGCATTGGCAATGTCAATCGGTTTAAGCAATTTCTCTTTTGTATGGGGATGATACAGGTATGGAATTTTGGATTTTGTTCTATGACCCTTAATTCGTAGTGCCATCAACTTGCCTGCTTTATTACCTGTGGTATAGGTGCTTGCCCTAACTTTGGTATATGCCTTTTCATATGATTCTAGCAAGAGTGTGCGCAGTTCGTGGCGTAGTGAAATTTTTTTTGTTTGGAGTAGGGTGGAGGGATTGGATTTGATTTGTAATTCAGCAGCTTCTATATCGGCTGTGATTTGATCTATGTTTTGTGTCCTCTTTTTTTTCGCTCTAGCCCCCATGTGAATAAAAACCCCTCTAATTACGGCTTTGTGGGCGTTCTACACTACCAACGGGTCAGACACTGAGTCAGAATTGATAGAGAAGAATTCTTCCAAATTCTGTTGGAGCGGTTTAGATAATGAAGGGGTACGTAAAAGAAAATTGTTAGTTCTCAATAAGTAAGAATTAGGCTGTGATGTTTTAGAGGCTATGGTAATACTTATAGGCGCATTATCTGACCAGGTAGTAGTGGAAATCGCTGAGACCGATACATTTTGAAGTAACCATTTTGTCAGAAAGGAATAGATCTATGTGTGAGTAGGTGTTGTGACGCGGTGATAGATGAGTATAATCCTTTTAACTCGTGTGGCAACATCTCCAGATATCGAGTAGTTCATTGGAATAGATGAATTTGTTCAGGGGTGACTCATGTCTCTTGGTCCCCGCCGTTGAAGCCATATTGTAGTCTGGAACGAGGTTAAAGTCACCACAGAGCAACAGGTGCCCCTGCTGAAGATTTTTTGCAGTATTTAAAGTTTTCTTCAAAAAGGACATTTGGCGCTGATTTGGTGCGTACAAGGACACTAATGTATACTGGTTATTATTGATCGTGCATAATAATATGACAAAGCGGCCTTCTGGATCTGTGATGCACTTTTGAAGTTGGAAAGAGACTGTATCTCTTATAGCAATTAACACACCTCTTTGTTTCCGTTCATAGCATGACTTAAAAATATGGGGGAACAGTTTATTTTGACATATAGGGGACGAGTCCTGGGCAAAGTGCGTTTCCTGGACGCAAAGTACATCACTGTTAAGTGATAATGCTGTTTTCCACAGGGATGAGCGTTTAGCTGGATGGTTCAATCCCTTTGCGTTCAGGGAGAGTATAGTGAAGGACATGTTGGTGTATGTTGGTAAGTTGTTGCAATGCGTTAACTTACGTTTTGGAGGAGTTATGTAGAGGTGGCTTCAGGAGACGGTGTTTGCCGCTGGTGGGATTTACTTCTCTGAGACTTCAGTTGTGGCAGAGTAGGTGTGAAATGTTCTCTGTTGCACGATGAAAGTCACGTGAAGTTCTAGTGCTAATATCTCAACAGGTAAGCAAACAGAAAAAGGAAAAGCAAAGGGGAACAAACAAAAAAGAAAAAGTAAAAGATAGCAAACAGTCAAACAGGTCAGCAGTGTGCAACCGAAGTTGGATGCTGACTAACTTTGGGGGAAAGTTCAAACTTTGGATTATAGTGAGCAGAAAGCCAGACCGGACTTTGTATGGTAGCTCATCAGGTTAAGGACAAGTTCTCTCAAGTGAACTTAGATTTGTTTGGCCCTCGGTAGTTTCCTTGCTGAGAGGAAGTGCGTTTTCCTGTAGGGTCAGGCGCAGTGCGTGGGAGTTTTGGGATTATGCCCCATGAGTGCAAGAGCTTCAACCCCCCCCCCCTCAAGCATGAAAATAGTGTGCGGAATTCCGATATGCGTGACCAAGATGGTGGCTGGATGGCGCCACTTGTAGATTATTTTATGGTTGGTCAGGACTTTGGTTACCGTTTTCAGATGTCTCCTCATTTGTAATGTATATTGGGAGAGGTCTGTGAATAATTGAATATCAGCATATGGTGCTGGGAGTGTGGTGATTGCCCGTGCTCTGGATAGGACCTGTTCTTTGGCCTGGTAGAAATGGATCCGTAAGAGCACATCTCTGGGGATAGCCTCCTCCAGATGTGGTTTGGGGATCCTATGTATGCGGTCAATTGTGAGCTCAATGGGGGACAGTTCAGGTAGCAGCGTAGAAAACATAGTGCTAGCATAGCTGTGTAGATCTGCAGGAGGGATTGTTTCAGGTATACCGCTTATTTTAATGTTGTTGCATTGAGAACAGTCCTCGAGGTCTGCTAACTTTATCCAGGCATTATCATCTTTTTGGGACATACATGCGTCTACCAGGTCGTTCACTGTTTCTGTGCATTCCTCCATTTTAGTTTCTATGTACTGCACTCTATCATCTATGTGTCTCATATCAGTGGTGAACTTCTGTATTAGGGAGGACGGATTAGACATTAGGGAAGCTTGCAAAGACATTAGCATGTCTTTCATTGTAGTGTCCTGTACAGGCTGACCTGTGGTAGGAAAGGCTGCTATGGAGGATTGCAGGGAGGATATTGCATTAGCATTATGCAATTCTGTACTCACTGTGCTCCTGGACTGGTGAGTAGGATCCATGCGTATCCGCGCTTTAGCAGGGCTCTGTGGGATCGGTGAGAGCGGAGGAGAGTTGGTGGGGGAAAGATGTGAATTCCCCTTCCATTTCTTTTGGATTGTCCCCTGGAAGGTCTGTGTAGGCCGATAACGGCCGTGCGGCGGCTCCGGCGGCGCCATCTTGTTTTCCTCCCCTTCAGCGCCAGCTGAAAGGAGAAAGCTGTGAGCTTCTGGAGGTATCTTTCCTCCTTCCTTTTGCGGGACATCAGTGCTGGGGGAGTCCGCTGGTCACAGGGTGCAACTGAGGAGCCTAGATGGGGCGGAAAACTTGCCATTTTGCGGTGTATGTCCGGTCGGCTGCAGAGAGCTCCAGGATTAAGCTGTCATCTCGTATGCGCGCAAGCCTAGTTGCCAACATTTTAAAAATATTTTCAGGGACACTAACTATACCACTGGTAAAAAAAGATTATCTCACATCCCTTATGTTCCTCTATACATCACAATAGTAATCACAAAATTAAATGAGTACTAATAGGAAAAACAAAAATGAGGACTGAGACTATTTCCTTTAGTTGATCTAGCAAAAATGTGGCCATTCTAGAGATGGTAACATTGAGGATATTCAATATAATTTTAAAGAACTGTTTTTGTGGGTAAGAGGCATAGGGGAGGAATATGAATGGTATAAAAGTGGGAAGTATGTGCAGGTGAGGGAGAGGCGTGTGGAGGGTATGGCAGTGAGCAGAGAAACAAGGAGAGAAGGCGCCTCTGAGTGCAGTAGTTTTAACACAGGCTTTAATGGTAAATACAATGGATAAACTCACATTTTGTAGATGAAAAAAAGGCGCAACAGAATAGATAGGACTATGTCAAGCATGACGGTCTCAGCAGTGGGTCATCAGGGTCCTCTGGCACTGCGGTGTGGGTTCAGGAGTGTCACTAGGCAGATGTGAGGAGACATCCATGTCTGTTGAAAAAGGAGCACGACTTGCCAGTACATCGCAAGTGCGCACGCTCACGAAACACGTCCCACACATATGACGTCATCTCCTGCAGTCTGGCTGTCTCTATGCATCCCACGCCTCGTTCTGAGTTCTCCCGGATTGTTGTCCCCGGAAGCCGACTCCTCACATCTGCCTATTGACACTCCTGAACCCACACCGCAGTGCCAGTGGACCCTGATGACCCACTGCTGAGACCGTATTGCTTGACATAGTCCCATCTATTCTGTTACGCATGTCAAGCAATACGGTCTCAGCAGTGGGTCATCAGGGTCCACTGGCACTGCGGTGTGGGTTCAGGAGTGTCATTAGGCAGATGTGAGGAGTCGGCTTCCGGGGACAACAATCCGGGAGAACTCAGAACGAGGCGTGGGATGCATAGAGACAGCCAGACTGCAGGAGATGACGTCCTATGTGTGGGACGTGTTTCGTGAGCGTGCGCACTTGCGATGTACTGGCAAGTCGTGCTCCTTTTTCAACAGACATGGATGTCTCCTCACATCTGCCTAGTGACACTCCTGAACCCACACCGCAGTGCCAGAGGACCCTGATGACCCACTGCTGAGACCGTCATGCTTGACATAGTCCTATCTATTCTGTTGCGCCTTTTTTTCATCTACAAAATGTGAGTTTATCCATTGTATTTACCATTAAAGCCTGTGTTAAAACTACTGCACTCAGAGGCGCCTTCTCTCCTTGTTTCTTTGCAGTTCCCTTTAACATGGTTTCTGTTCATCTGAGTGCAGCCCTGTGTACTTTGGACTTTTTAACCCTCCATGAACCTTGTGTGCATACAGACTTGAGAGACTGTGCAAACCATACGGATTGATCTTTTTATTTCCCTTTGTATATATTTTATACCATACTTTTATCAATTTATGCTGGGTATTATACATGTTTTTTTCAGATTTTTTGCGCCTTCACTTGCTGTATGGCATTGGGCACTATGTACAGGAGATGAGTGTACAGGGGTATGACAGTGCGCAGTATGCACAGCAGAGGAGTGTGGGGGGTATGATACTGAGCAGTATGTACAGGAGAGGATTGTGGAGAGTATGACAGCCGGCACTATGTACAGTAGAGGGGTTTATGAAAGTGGGCAGTATGCACAGCAGAACAGTGTGGAGGGTATGATACTGAGCAGTATGTACAGGAGAGAAGTTTATGACAGTGAGAAGTGTGTACAGGAGAGGAGTGTGGAGGGTATGCCAGTTGGCACTATGCACAGGATAGAAGTGTATGACAGCGGGTACTATGTACAGGTGAGGAGGATGAAGGAATCTGGTTAGAAAAAATATAAAGGTTTGTAGAAGGATGTTTAGGGACTGTGTTATGGTTAGGCGGGCCATATATGGATTGAAATTAAGCCAATTAAGCAGAGACCAGCCATAGTCAATCTAAGTATGGGCTAGCTGGTTGTACACAAGTCAATCTATTAATCGACTTGAGTACAACCAGCCTGTCAGGTTTTTCCCAAAACAATCAGTGCTGCCAGTTATAGTTGGCATCGCTGTTTTTTTTTGTATTCTGTGGGTAGGGAAGGCTCCCCACCGGCAGAGCACAATAACACTGCAGGAGTGATTCCCCCATCCACAGGTCAGCAGGTGAGAGGGTGTGTGGGGACAGGCTGGGGAGAGTGGTCTGTCAGCAGGGGGGTGTGAGGTGGTCATGAAGGAATATCAATCAGCGGGTGGGGGGAGTAACTGGGAGTGATATCTTTTGGAGTAGGGTCTGTCATCTGCAGGTTGGGAAATGGTTACATAGTAGGTGAGGTTGAAAAAAGACCCAAGTCCATCCTATGTGTGTTTATTATATGTCGTTATTACCTTGTATATCCCTGTATGTTGCGGACGTTCAGGTGCTTATCTAATAGTTTTTTGAAACTATCGATGCCCCTCGCTGAGACCACTGCCTGTGGAAGGGAATTCCACATCCATGCCACTCTTACAGTAAAGAACCCTCTACGTAGTTTAAGGTTAAACCTCTTTTCTTCTAATTTTAATGAGTGGCCACATGTTTTGTTAAACTCCCTTCTGCAAAAAAGTTTTATCCCTATTGTGGGGTCACCAGTACGGTATTTATAAATTGAAATCACATCCCCTCTCAAGCGTCTCTTCTCCAGAGAGAATAAGTTCAGTGCTCGCAACCTTTCCTCATAACTAATATCCTCCAGACCCTTTATTAGCTTTGTTGCCCCTCTTTGTACTCGCTCCATTTCCAGTACATCCTTCCTGAGGACTGGTGCCCAGAACTGAACAGCATACTTCAGGTGCAGCCAGACTAGAGTCTTGTAGAGCGGGAGAATTACCATTTTACCTCCTGGAGTTAATCCCCTTTTTAATGCATGTCAATATTCTATTTGCTTTGTTAGCAGCAACTTGGCATTGCATGACATTGCATCATCTACTAGGACCCCCAGGTCCTTTTCCATCGTAGATTTCCCCAGGGTTTCCCCCCGTGTATAGATTTTAAAATAATGCATTTGGGTGGCAAAAATATGAATGCATTTTTCTACATTAAACCTCATTTGCCATGTAGTTGCCCACCCCATTAATTTGTTCAGATATTTTTGCAAGCTTTCCACATCCTGTGGAGAAGTTTTTGCCCTGCTGAGCTTAGTATCGTCCCAGCTTGTGAGTAAAGAGCCTAAACTGATCCCCGTGACTGTGTATTGTTTGGTTACAACTTCTGGTATCAGTGCAGTTTCCAAAATGCTTAAAATATTTGCCCCATGGTCTTCAACCTTAGACCCACTCAAGGAGAAGCTTGTCCTCTAACAGGATAAGGGTTAGTACATGGGATACTCCAAAATATTGGGCTTCATTGATCTGCGATTTGCTCCTTTTCATTTCACTCTGTAACATTTGGACCCTGGCCATTATATTATCACTATATAGCAGGGGTCTCCAAACTTTCTAAGCAAAGTACAAATGAAAATGTGTTTTTTTTTTTTTTTAACTTTATTTTAAAAGCTCTGAAGGACAGTAAACTGGCCCTTTGCTCTGACTTTAGGGGGGCCGTAGTGTCCAGTGGGAGTAGAAAATGCCCCGGCTTCAAGGGGAGTAAAAAAATTACATAGTGCCTGTAGTCAGCAGAAGGAGGAATAGTACCCCATCAGTGGGAGGAGAAGTGCTCAATCATTGGAATTGGTGGGAGAAATCGTGCCCTATAGTTAGTATTAGGGGGAGGAATAGTGCCCCATCATTGGTATCAGGGGGAGGAATAGTGCCTCATCATTGGTATCAGGGGGAGGAATAGTGCCCCATTATTGGAATAAGTGGGAGGAATATTGCCCCATCATTGGTGAACAGGTGTGTCAGAAGGGAGGCGTCTCTCCTGCTGTGATTCTGAAGCTGCTCCCGGTGATCTGTGTGAGAGGGGAGTGTGGTGGTGAAATATCTCCCAGCCCTCCTGGCCCCTTCCTGGGGAAGCCATGGAGGCCAGCAGGGCCTGTCCTGCTGGAAGCTCACAGCCATCCCCTGTCGGGTGACATGCCTGCTCCTATACAAGCCATGACTGGTGATCTCTCTGCCCCTGGTGAGGATGAAGGAGGCAATTCGAGAGCGATTGGTGGCCGGAATTAAAGTCCTCAATAAGGGAGCGAGTGGTGGCCGGAATTAAAGTCCTCAATAAGGAGAGAGATACGCTTTATAAACTCAGGGCAGTCTTGAAGCATCTGCAAAAGCAGCGTGAGGGCTTGTTCAGCAGAGTCTGGGTGGAACACCAGGAAACCATGGTGGCCATGATTGAAGGCAGAAATAGGCCCTTCTGTAACGGCACCCCAAATACAAAAGGGGGTAACGCCGTTTAATTCTCTTCCCTCTCCTGGACACAAATTCACTGTCGATCCTCCACAGCCAGACGACCCCTTCCCATAGGAATTAATCCTTCTGGAAGAACGAGACAACACGCTCTGTATCTTTCCAAAAAATAGACTGACTTTATTGCCAAAAACATTGAAACTCTTATACACATCCAATACTGCATTAACCTGAATGAACAATGGTCCAGCTCCACCCACAACATAACGAGCCCTAATACACATTATTTTGACGTCTGCTAGGAGACAACAGGTTCTAATCCCCTTTATGTTTAAATGACTATGCATGCCCTTTATATTCACCAGACTGTCTGATACTTTATAATACACACAAGTACAGACTTAATTAACACAATGAAAGATCCTTAGACACCATCCTAGATTCATTTACATCACACAGGCAGGTAACACATCTCCCAATTAACCTGATGAGTTCAGGGTAAAACATCCAGTACATATTGTGGACTAATATTAATATTTCAATTTCAAGCAATCCAAGCCATATTCTTAATGTCCATGGTTTCCTGGCTCACCCTGTGTCCAAAGTGACCCTTCTGTCACACCTCTCCCCTTTCGGCAGGAGACTAACACAGGAGGTGACCCCAGACGGGTTGACTCCGAAGTTAGTCCATAGGTCCATTCTTCTAATGCCGGTATCCACACAGTACCCCAAATAAATTGCTCCAAACAGAGCATTACTTACCCAGCCAACCTCTGCCTCTCTCAGAGAACATACCCGCCGCTGGGGAGAAGACAGGGTGACTGGGCTCAGTCTGTCATGCTGTTGGGGATCTGGGCCGACTGCCCAGCATCCCTGGGGTATACAAGTGGAGACTGAAGTCCCATCCACTTGTGGAAGGTGAAAATCCCCCAGTGCTTGCAAAGCAAGGCTGACATCCTCCTGTCCCAGTGTCACACCATTTTCTGGGGTTGTGTCAGTGAGGACCGAAGTCCCATCCAGTACCACATGCACTCCCTCTTCTGTTAGTTGAGAGCAGAGGCCCGCGGCACTCTGCTCTGTTGCCAGCTCTTCCGCTGGGTTGCTGTGAGTGGAGACCGTAGTCCCATCCACCGATATCAGCTCAAGTTGCAGTTGTGTGCAGAGGCCAGTAGCATTCTGCCCTGCTGCCAGTGATTCAGCTGGGGGTAAAAGCTTTACCACCTCAGCTTGTTGCTGGAGAGAGGGGCCAACTGCCCCGGCTCCCTGAAACTCCACAGTTGTTTCCGGTGCTGGGCAGAGGTTGCTATCACTCTGCCCTGTTGCCAGCACTTCGGCTGGGGACTCCACACCATCTGCTCTGGCTAACTGTTGAGGAGGAAAAAGGGTTGCTTCTCCTCCCTGCATCTCTGAAATCCCCTGGGAAAGAGGAACCATCACCTTCTCACCTCGGGCCTCCAAAACTGCCACGGGTGTAGAGCAGGGGACTGTAGCACTCTGTCCTGCTGCCAGTACTTGAGCAGGTGATGCATAATCCATAACATCCTCTGAACAGTCCCTTAAGTCCGTACCTTCTGTAATCTGTGGCTGGGGAGATGAGCCAACTGCCCTAGCTCCCTGGAACTCCATATTATCCACGTCGGCTTTAGGGATGGTAATCTTCAGATTTTCGAAGGCATATCACAAAATGCAAGAGCGATGTGTGTAAATGGGTCCACCCGACGCGTTTCAACTAAAAAGTCATCATCTGGGGTGTGGACCCCCACAACAACACCGCTATTTATAGATGGAATGACCCCAGCTGGAGTGACCCCGGAAATTACATCACTTCCTGTTGGTGAACAGGAAGTGGCGGCTGCTATTTAAAATATCCCATTTGATCTCAAAAAATCTTCCCATAATATAGGATAATACTGCCAATGAATATTTATTAGATTGTGTTAGATCAATAGATAAATAAGCAGTAGATAAATAGTGTTAGATCTCTTCCCTCTCCTGGACACAAATTCACTGCCGATACTCCACAGCCAGCCGACCCCTTCCCATAGGGATTAATCCTTCTGGAAGAACGAGATAACACGCTCTGTATCTATCCAAAAAATAGACTGACTTTATTGCCAAAAACATTGAAACTCTTATACACATCCAATACTGCATTAACCTGAATGCAGCTCCACCCACAACATAACGAGCCCCAATACACATTATTTTGACGTCTGCTAGGAGACAACAGGTTCTAATCCCCTTTATGTTTAAATGACTATGCATGCCCTTTATATTCACCAGACTGTCTGATACTTTACAATACACACAAGTACAGACTTAATTAACACAATGAAAGATCCTTAGACACCATCCTAGGTTCATTTACATCACACAGGCAGGTAACACATCTCCCAATTAACCTGTTGAGTTCAGGGTAAAACATCCAGTACATATTGTGGACTGATATTACTATTTCAATTTCAAGCCATCCAAGCCATATTCTTAATGTCCATGGTTTCCTGGCTCACCCTGTGTCCAAAGTGACCCCTCTGTCACACCTTCAAAGAGAGGTTTTTCAATGACAGAAGGTTTGCAAGAATGGCAAAGATGGAGGTGGAGACCCCCAGTTCTGCCCCCCCCCCCCAGGATGTGGTAAGCAGCCCTAAGCCTTCCTAGGAATCGGGGGGCATGTTAAGAGTAATCCAGGCAATGGAGTCTCCAATGCGGGGAGATCAGCTGGTGTTTAATGATGAGTATATAACTGATGATGTGCCTGACAAGGTAAAGTCTGTCAAGCCCCAAGCGGTGGATGGGACTGTTTTTGTCATTTAGACCCATGACTAATGTTGACAGTATGCCCATTGACAATCAAGCTGCTAAGTCTATGTGCAGCAATTTTGTACCTGCTGATGTCACAGTGCAGCAAAAGTTACATTTAAAAAATGTCATTCCTGCAGAGGAACTGCAAGAACCAGCCAAACCTATTAACTCTCCTATAGAGTCCAAAGTTGTTTGCCCCACAGCTGCTGAAGACTCTACAGCACAGCACACTGGTATTGCAGCAGAAAATGTGGGGGTTATTTACGAATGGCAAATCCACTTTGCACTATGTAACGAGCCCCTTTGCTCGCTCGGCTCCACTCTCCTGACAGTCCTCTGCTCTATTGGATCATCCGGTGCTCCAGGATTCAAACTACAGCTGTGTGCCATTCGAATCCATTTGTGATCGGTCAGAACAAACACCAGGCAGGCTGTATGTAAGTTCCAACAAGAGAGATTTTATTAGAACCAAAAACAAGTCTTATATACAGAAACAGAGGGAGTAACCAAAACATAATTAACATGAGCTAATTAACTAAATCCTTTAGCCAGCCAAGGTGACTCATAGATATGACCGTTCAGGGTAGACATCCCGGCTCCTACCTGTCTCACCTGCTATACAATACACATTATCCTAAGTGTAAACATCACACATTTAGCAGGGTCAAATTAGCACAGAGGACAGACAGATGGCTGGAGGTGATTGCATTTGCATATCCTTAGAGGGAATGTGTGAACGTCCCAACAGTATGAATCAGTCACTCTAATATGGCATATCCAGGGTCCCCAGATTCTGTGTGTCTTGGGGGGACATGGACCTGAATCCAAAGTAACACCCCCTCCAAAAGCCTCTGTCCCGGCTAGGTCTGTCACAGATTTAAAGGAGAAATACTTCCGTATTCAAAGGTCCATGACAATACTCCCCCCTGGGAAACAGTCCAACAGCCACAGTGGGACCCCAAACGGGTCAACTCGAGGATGTTGGAAAAGTAGTCTTAAGGTTCCAGGTCCGTCTGCCGGGATAACCCATCCGCATTCCCGTTTTGAGGCCCTGGCCGATATTGTATGGTAAAATTGTACGGTTGCAAAGCCAGGCTCCACCTTAGTAATCGCCCTTTCTCTCCCGCCACCCGGTTAAGCCATATCAAGGGATTGTGGTCCGTCATGACGGTAAAAGAGCGTCCATACACGTAGGGCTGCAATTTCTTTAAAGCCCAGACTAAGGCCAAACACTCTTTTTCCACGGCAGCATATCCAACTTCACGGGGTAACAATTTGCGGCTGAGATATGCCACGGGGTGCTCTTTCCCGTCATCGCCAACTTGGCTTAGTACGGCTCCCAGTCCGAACATGGAGGCGTCCGTATGAATGACAAAGCGTTTGTTAGGATCAGGGGCCGCCAGTATGGGAGCTTGCGTTAGGGCGGTTTTTAACTGATGAAATGCTGTCTCGCACTCCGGGGACCACAGGATCTGTCTAGGGAGAGTCTTTTTGGTCAGGTCCGTCAGGGGTTTGGCTATGTCGCTATGTCACTATAGTGGGGTACAAACTTCCTGTAGTACCCTGCTGTCCCTAAAAATGCAAGTACCTGGGTCTTGGTTCTGGGAACCGGCCAGTTTAGGACGGCCTCTATTTTTGCAGGTTCTGGCCTCTGCTTCCCACATCCTACTCTATGTCCCAGATATTGTACCTCAGACATCCCGATATTACATTTGTCTGGCTTCAGGGTCAGGCCTGCGGCTCGGATCCTATCTAGCACTATTCCCAGGTGTCTAAGATGTTCCTCCCAGGTCTGGCTATAGATTGCGATGTCGTCAAGATATGCGCATGCAAAAACTTGCAGACCATCAAGGAGTTCATCTATCATCCGCTGGAAGGTAGCCGGCGCGTTCTTCATCCCGAATGGCATTACCCGAAACTGGTAAAGGCCGAACAGGGTGATGAAGGCCGACTTCGGAATTGCTTCCGCTTCCAAGGGAATCTGCCAGTAGCCCTTACACAAGTCAATAGTCGTCAGATAATGTCCCTGAGCTATTTTGTCCAGCAATTCGTCCACTCGGGGCATAGGGTAGGCATCTGTCACAGTACAGTCATTCAGTCGCCTATAGTCCACGCAAAATCTGGTCGTGCCATCCCGTTTTGGGACTAATACTACAGGGGAAGCCCAGGGGCTTGCTGATGGCTCGATCACCCCTAACTCGAGCATCTCCCTAATCTCCGCTCTCATCCCTTCTTGCACTGCTCCAGGAATCCTATAGGCTGGTTGTCTCAGGGGCTTCTGCCCGGGGGTCTCTACCTTGTGCATAGCTATGTGAGTGTACCCAGGGCGTGCCGAGAACATCTCCTGACGGTCTTGGAGTAATTCTCTGGCCTGTTCTCGTTCTTGGGATCCTAATCTATCTCCTAGCCGTATATCCTCCACACCCCCGGAACAGTTACTGATTTCGGGAAGCTCCAGCATTGGTAGATTTTCAGAGTCCCCGGTGGCAGGAGCACATATGGCGGCTACTGCCTCAGCCCTCTCATGATAGGCCTTCATCATATTAATGTGGAACGTCCTCTTAATTTTTGTGTCTGCACAGCTGGCAACCACGTAGGTTGTATCGCACAGCTGTTTTACCACCTGATAGGGGCCCTGCCAGGAGGCCTGTAATTTATTTTGCTTCAGGGGTTTTAGTACCAGGACTTTCTGTCCGATATAAAAGGTGCGATTCCTCGCAGACCGATCATACCAAACCTTCTGCTGACTCTGGGCCGATTGCATATTCTCATGGACTAGATCAGTAAGTTCCCGCAGTCGCTCCCTGAGTTCCAAGACATAACTAAGGATGGGGAGGCCATCCGGATCCTCTACCCCCTCCCACTGGGCCCTCACTAAGTCTAAGGGTCCCCTAACCCTTCGCCCATATAACAGCTCAAATGGGGAAAACCCAGTGGACTCCTGGGGTACCTCTCTATAGGCAAACAGTAGATGGGGAAGATATTTCTCCCAATCCTTTCTACTCTCCACAAAGGCCCGAAGCAGCTGCTTCAGGGTCCCGTTAAATCTCTCACACAGCCCATTAGTCTGAGGATGGTATTGGGCGCTCTGGAGGGGTTTAATCCCACAGAGACGCCAGAGCTGCTGCGTCAGCTCAGCTGTGAACTGGGTACCCTGATCGGACAATATCTCCTGGGGGAACCCTACCCTAGTAAATACCCGCAGCAAGGCATCTGCTATTGTATCAGCCTGAATATTGGATAAGGGAATGGCCTCCGGGTAGCGGGTGGCGTAATCCACCACCGTAAGAATATACTTCTTCCCGGTGGCACTGGGGCGGGCCAGTGGGCCTATAATATCTACCGCTATGCGGCTAAAGGGTTCTCTAATAATCGGCAGGGGTTGCAGCGAGGCTTTTGGGTGATCCCCTGTCTTCCCTACTTTCTGACAAGTCTCACAGGTCCGGCAGTATTCTCGCACCTCGGCATGTAACCTGGGCCAGAAGAAAGCATGAGACAACCGACTCCGGGTCTTGGCTATCCCTAGATGTCCGGCCAAGGGGATGTCGTGAGCCAGGCGCAATAGCTCCCGTCTGTATTTCTGGGGTACAACTAGCTGTTTGTGGGGACCCTGTCGCTTCCCAGTGCCCATTCCCTCAGTGTAACGATAAAGAAACCCCCCCTCCCACTCTATTCTGTCTTCCCCCCGACCCCCCTGGATCCTTGCCCGCCCTGTCCCGATAACCAGCTAAAGTTGGGTCACTCTGAGTCTCTTGCCTAACATCGGAGGGAGAATCCCAGGACAAGAGGTTGTCACGTCTGGGTAACGTAGGAGGATTTGGTCTTACCTGGGTCCCCATAGGAGTGGAGTTGCCTTGAAGTTGGCTCTGACGTCTGGTGGTCACGGCCATAGCGTCCTCTGGGGCATATGAGGAAGTTAAATGTCCCAAATCGTTTCCCAAAAGTACTTCTGCGGGTAACTCGCGTAGTAATCCCACTCGCACTTGTCACTCCCCTGAGCCCCAATCCAAGAGGACTTGGGCGGTGGATAAACGTAGTACCTTGCCCCCTGCTACCCTGACTGCAACAGTCTGGCCGGTCCGGGCCGACTGGGGAATCATGTGAGGCTGGATGAGGGTAATCGTAGCCCCAGAATCGCTGAGTCCCTGGGCCGGCTGCCCATTAACCCATACTGCCTGACGATGGTGCTGCCGATTATCTCCGGCAGCAGCTTGGACAGGATCAGCCTCAAAAAGTTTGCCGCACTCTTCCTGAACATCTCGGTGGTTGGGCTCATTCTGGAAGCGATGAGCCGCTGGTCTGGATGGATGGGCCGCCTCTCGGTACCTCGTGGATCGGGTAGGGCAATATCGCTGCAGATGACCGGTTTGGTTACAGGTATAGCACTTACGTCTGGTAGGAGGGTTGGGTGGGGCTGAGGGTCTGGATTGGTGCGCAGTCTCTCGATACCTTGTGGATCGGGTAGGGCAATATCGCTGCAGATGACCAGTTTGGTTACAGGTATAGCACTTAGGTCCGGTAGGAGGGTTGGGTCGGGCTAGGGGTCTAGAGGCAGACCACTGAGGTACTGAAGTTGGGTTAGAGGCTGGTAAACTGGGCCGAGATAGTGGATAGCGCTCGCTTTCGCCTGACCTTCGAGAGTCCAGATATTCATTGGCCAAAGTAGCCGCTTGCTGTACAGTCCGTGGTCGCTTATCTCACACCCAATCCCGTAGTACCGGAGGGGTGTGGTTAAAGAACTGTTCTAAGAGTACTAGCTGGGTGATGTCCTCTATGGTATGAGCGCAGCTTCCCTGGAACCAGCCCTTAAGGTTATGCTGCAGACGATGTGCCCACTCCACGTATGTTATGTGGGCTTGTTTCCGGGATTCTCGAAACTTCATCCGGCTGGCTTCGGGTGTAATGGCAAATTGGGCTAGCAGAGCTTCTTTTACCCGGTCATAGTCTTTAGCGTCCTCATCCTCCAGGGCCCGATACGCATCCGCCGCTCTGCCAGTTAAATTACTCGCCAGTAAGGCGACCCAATCTTAGGGCAGTACTTTATGTATCTGGCATAGTCTCTCAAAGTCCTGCAGGAACGCTTCAATTTCCTCCTCTCCTTCTTTAAATAGTTTGAACGCCCGAAAGGGCAACTTGCGGACAGGCGCTGCATCTTTAGGTGTTGTCTCCGATTGCCGTATTATCGCCATTCTCCACTCATGTTGCCGCTCTAGTTCTCTTTTGTTGCTCTCGTTCTCTCTTTTGTCGCTCTCGTTCTCTCTTTTGTCGCTCTCGTTCTCTCTCTTGTCGCTCTCGTTCTCTCTCTTGTCGCTCTCGTTCTCTCTCTTGTCGGGCATCCTGCAGCTGGATGTCTTTAATGGCTTTCTGTATGGCGGTCTCTGATGGGTTAGCCCCATATAATGCCAACCGCTGCCGCACTCGTTGCTGAAACAAATCTTCAACTGACCGCGGTCCTGCATCACCCTTCTTCTGGTCCATCTCGGCTCTCAAGTAGGTCTTTCAGCGTGACTTTCCTGCAGGCTGCATAGCTGGTCATTCGCTGTGGTGGTTTGGAGTGTCCCAGGAACTGGAGAGCAAATCCCACCGCTGCCAACCAATGTAACGAGCCCCTTTGCTCGCTCGGCTCCACTCTCCCAACACTCCTCTGCTCTATTGGATCATCCGGTGCTCCAGGATTCAAACTACAGCTATGTGCCATTCGAATCCATTTGTGATCGGTCAGAACAAACACCAGGCAGGCTGTATGTAAGTTCCAACAAGAGAGATTTTATTAGAACCAAAAACAAGTCTTATATACAGAAACAGAGGGAGTAACCAAAACATAATTAACATGAGCTAATTAACTAAATCCTTTAGCCAGCCAAGGTGACTCATGGATATGACCGTTCAGGCTAGACATCCCGGCTCCTACCTGTCTCACCTGCTATACAATACACATTATCCTAAGTGTAAACATCACACATTTAGCAGGGTCAAATTAGCACAGAGGACAGACAGATGGCTGGAGGTGATTGCATTTGCATATCCTTAGAGGGAATGTGTGAACGTCCCAACAGTATGAATCAGTCACTCTAATATGGCATATCCAGGGTCCCCAGATTCTGTGTGTCTTGGGGGGACATGGACCTGAATCCAAAGTAACACCCCCTCCAAAAGCCTCTGTCCCGGCTAGGTCTGTCACAGATTTAAAGGAGAAATACTTCCGTATTCAAAGGTCCATGACACACTACAAGTGCACTTTCAAGTGCAGTCGCTGTATAAATGAGGGGGACATGCAAGTAAAATAAAAAACAGCATTTTTGCTTGCACATGATTGGATGATTAAATCAGCAGAGCTTCCCATAATTTCAGAACTTCCCCTCCGATCTACAGTGATCTACATCGACTGCACTTACAAGTGCACTTTCAAGTGAAAAAGATCACAATTATTCTCACTAATGGGAGTGTTCCTGCTAGAAGTCTGGTTAAGAAATGATGGTGAGGTTTTGACAAAACCAGATAAAATCCTTGATAAACATAGCATCTGGACTGGGGGATGGTTTGGTAAAAGTCAGGTTGGCCAGGGATGGGAATGTTGTCCATCACCTGCCCTCCTCAGCTTTCATAATGCAGCCAGTTTCTCCCCCATAATGCAGCCAGTTTCTCCCCCATAATGCAGCCAGTTTCTCCTCATAATACAGCCAGTTTCTCCCCCATATGCAGCCAGTTTCTCCCCCATATGCAGCCAGTTTCTCCCCCATAATGCAGCCAGTTTCTCCCCCATAATGCAGCCAGTTTCTCCCCCATAATGCAGCCAGTTTCTCCCCCATAATGCAGCCAGTTTCTCCCCCATAATACAGCCAGTTTCTCCCCTATATGCAGCCAGCTTCTCCCCCATAATGCAGCCAGTTTCTCCCCCATAATGCAGCCAGTTTGTCCTCATAATACAGCAAGTTTGTCCCCCCCAGCCCTGCACTTACCTTCCTCGAGTCAGCGCCGTCCTTCTTCCGTCCTCGATGTCTTCTCCCGCCCTCGATGTCACTTCAGCCAATCAGGTTACCGGTAACCAGACCCGGTGAACCTGATTGGCCAGGGAACGCACCCCTGTGCGTCCTCTCATTAGGTATTTAGAAGCCGATTACAGCCCTCAGGCTGTAGTCGGGAAGCCTATTTTTTTTTTGGTGACCACAGGAGGGGGGGGGGGGGGCGGCGCCCGGGCGCCCCCTATGGACGGGCCGCCACTGAGTGCCACAATATGGAGAAGGAGAAAATAGATGACCTGTTGAGGCTGGACAGGTTGGAGGGTGAAGCACCTGGTGTACCATCCTCCTCTGCGGTGACCGACTCCCCTGGTCCTGTACAGGATCCTTCCCCAACACCTGTGTCTGTAAGTATTCCTTCTGTGTCTGTCTCTGTGTCCCCCCAGCCTACTGTACCCGCTCCTCTTGTGTCAGAACCTTCCAAGTCTGTGCTCCCCGAGTCAGTCACCCCCCATGAGTCTTCCCCTCTTAAGTCTGACTTAAAGGAAGCCCTAAAAAAGGTGCTGCTTTTTCCTTTTCTTTAAAGAAGTCTTCCATGAAGACTTGAAAAAAAAAAAAAGCAAGCAATGAGAGCATCTCTGAATCTGACCTGCAGTACCTGGAGGAGAGAAGGAAGGTTGGGTGGCGGAAGAGGAAGGCGGTGAGGACGGAACAGGGACAGGAAGCTCCAGTGCCTGTCTCCAGTCGTCATAGGGCCTCCAAGTTAAATATTTCCTCATCTGGGGCTTCTTCAGAGCAAATTTCAGATTCAGAAATGGAGTTGGAGGAGGCTTCTAGGGATGAGCAGCAAAGGGGAGCTAAGAAGCAATCCACCCAATAACCCAAATGGCGGTTCTCCCTCGGTTTTAAAAGTGGTGACAATAAATGTCACCAGTATTAAGTCAGTAAGAGCTCGTTCTATGGCCTTCTTTTTGTTCAGCCAATTAGATGCTGAAATTTTATTTTTGCAAGAGACTAGGCTCACCTCCTTGGCAGATATTAATATGGCTAAGAGAGAGCAGAGGTATGGTCCATCTTACTGGTCTCTTGCAGCCGAGCCTCATGGCGGTGTTGTTTAAAACCGGCATGGTAAATGTCCGGCGGGTTATTGAGGTGGAGATTGGGAGATGTATGGTCTTAGACGTCCTTGTGGGAGGGCAGGACCTGCACCTAATGTTTATGGGCCGCACACAAAGTGGGACAGGAAATGCCTTTTTACAAGGATCAAGCCATTTCTTTTTACATCCCGGCAAGTGGTCTTTGGAGGTGACTTTAATACAGTAACTAGGCCCAGGGACAGGAAGGACTTCAAGGACAAGCTGGGATATGATAGCGTTTTTTAAATAGTATGGTTAGGGATGCTGGTTTTGTGGATGTGCACATTAAGCGTCTCCTGGATAGCACCGGGTTCACCTTTCATCAAGGTAGTAGTCAGAGGTAAGATTGTTTTTTCCTTTTTTTTTAGGAAGACCTCTGCTTTCTTGCCCCCAGTGGTGCAGGCAGTAGAGTTCTCTGATCACTGTATGCTATCTGTGGTCCTGAATGCTTCAGATGCCTCTCAGAGGGGCAAGGGCATCTGGAGATGAGTTTGACTCTCCTCAAGGAAGAACATGTTAGACAATCCTTTGAGGAATTCTTTCAGGCACAAGTGGCCATCCTGGACTTTTGTACCAGCAAGGCTGAGTATCAAAAAGAGGATTGCTGGATTCTTCAGGGGCCTAATCAATATAAAACTGTTTAATAAATATATGACCTACCAACGTTTACGGAGGAAGCTGGATATTCTTGTCTCGAGAGGAGGATATCTTGGGGCAATCTCTGAAATGAAACTCCTTCTCAGGAAGTGTCAATCTGACCAGCATGCCTCTTTGGTTCTGGAGAGGGACTATGGGAAGTACCACTCGCCTAACCCTTACCAGAACTGCAAACAAGTTGTAGCTGTTAAAATGGTCGTGGCCTTAAGGATAGTACAGATTCCTTGACCAAGTCCAGGTCAGGGATCCTGGAGGTCGTGAGGTCCTTTTATGCTTTTATGCTGACCTTCTTGGGAAGAAAGAGCTTGACTGTGACAGGATAGAAAGCTTTTTGGACTCTACTCCAGGTCTAAATGGTAGAGATTTGTTAAAGGGGTCTTCCAGATTCCGATAAGCCCCCTGTCCGCAGACCCCCACAACCACCGGGCAAGGTTTTGGGCGGACAAGGCCCTTGTCCCTATCAACATGGGGACATCCTCCCCATGTTGAGGGCATGTGACCTGGTACGGTTCAGGAGGGGGGGCGCTCTCTCATCCCCCCCCTCTTTTCCTGCGGCCTGCCAGGTTGTGTGCTCGGATAAAAGGTCTGGTATGGATTTTTGGGGGAACTCCACGCCATTTTTTTTCAAATTTGGGGTGGAGTTCCCCTTAAAATCCATACCAGACCTGAAGGGTCTAGTATGGATGTTTGGGGGAAAACCCACCTCATTTTTTTTTATCAATGACTTTTCTCTGTATTGCCGGGAGCCGACAATTCATTATAGCCGCGAGTGCTTTTAAATTACTTTTTTTCCTTCAGAAATGACATTTTGTGAAGGGACAGTTCTAAGCAAAGGAAATGAGCACTGCTTTACAGGCATACTATACACCCCCCCCCCACACCCCCCATCCCGGTACGAAATTTAAAGGAATATTTCACTTTTATTGTTTCACTTTAAGCATTAAGTCCCCTGCTCTATGTGTCCCCTGCTCTATGTGTTTGCAATTGACCCCTTCATCAGGAGACTAGAGAGCGGCATGTTGTGTGGGGCTCCCTGGTGAGCCGCCATTGAGGGTTGTTGCCTATGCAAGCGATGTGTCGGTGATTGTCACTGGGATGGATGAAGTGTAGAAGGTGGTCTCTCTGATGTCACGTTACTCTAAAGCATCAGGCGCCAAGATGAATCAGGAGAAGAGTGAAGTTTTCTGGATGGGAAAGGATGATGAGGGGTTTGATCTCCCGGTCCCCTTTCCAGTGCCCCAGGAAAAAATTAAGATACTAGGCATTGAATTTGGACCCGGCAATTATGGCCTCAAAACCTGGGAGGACAGACTGGAAATCACTAAAACGAAGGTGGTCAAATGGAAGAGATGGAAGTTATCTCTAAGGGAAAGTGTTGATCTGATTAATAGTTAGTGTAGGACCACAGACTCCAGGGGGCCTTGGCGTGGCTCTGTGGCTCACGCATGCGTTTGCAAATGCGTGTGGACAAACCCCTGTTTTTAACGCATACTGTTAGACAGGTTATTTGGTTGTCAGCGAGCTGGTCGGTAAGTAGGCTTGGTTTTTCCCTGGGCATTCCCCAGGCCATGTTGTTATTTGATCTGATTAAAGCCTTGTACACACGGTCGGACTTTTGGCCAACAAACTTCATTTTGAGCAAGTTGGACCAACAGTCCGACCGTGTGTACGCTCCATCGGACAAACTTTTTTTTGCTTTATTCTTGTTTTCATCGGACAAAAGTTGGGTCTGCAAACAGACAAACTTTTGCCCAACAAAAGTCAGATGGAGCAAAGTCCGACCGTGTGTACAGAAAACCATCGGACTTTTGTTAAAATCAACCAACAATAGCAGAAGTTGACCAAAGAGTGGCGGTAAAGAGCAGAAAAGAGCAGAAAAACCACGTGATGTTGCAAAAAGTTTTGGGAACGTTTTCAGGAAAGTCAGAGCGTGTGTATGCTATGGGTGTTCCCGACCAACTCCGTTCGGACAAAAAACCACAGAAAAGTCCAATGGAAGTCTGAAGGAAGTCCGACCATGTGTACGGGGCTTAAGACTTACCTGATTCTGATCTTCTTGTTTGTCAGCTTTCTCTGCATCTTGCCAGTGTCTCTCTATGCTAGGGTCTGTAGTGTGTTCTTCCAGATGCTGTGGGGGAACAGACTGAATCCCATCAAGAGAAATGTCACCTATCTATCCAGGAGGGAGGGTGGCTTAGGTATGGTCAACCCAGTTCTTTTCTTTTCGCTGCTTTTTCTCAAATTTACCATTGGTAATATGCTTGCAGTGGAACCTCCTGGATGGGTAGGCATGTTTAGATCTTGGTAAAACTTTTTCTACGACTTTGGGAAGAAGGTGGCCAAGTGAAGAATCTCATGGGGTCATTGTGGTCAGCTACCAGCCTATGTCGCCCCGTGCCTGAAGTTACTGCGGCAGAGTCGAGTCTTGAGTGAATTTTTTCATGACCCAATGGCCTTAAGGGATTGCCCAGGCCCAGTTTGAGGGCAGCGTTAAAACTGATTAATTTGGATAGAGTCCCCCTTGAATTTAGGGATCTGGCCTGGTTGTGCTTCCATGGGAGGCTCTATGTTCGGGGCAATTTGATATTTCGCAGTGAGATATATCGTAGCTGTCCTTGGGTGGCGTGTGCAAGTGAGGCGGAGACTATGGACCATTTTCTGCTTAGTTGCCCTTTAACATAGAGGTGTACAAACAGGTTGGATGGGCCATCTGTGTTCTTTTCCTCTCCAGGCTGGGTTATGCTGGGTGGGTGTACGGAGCATTTAGTACTGATGACATTTTTTGTTTGGATACACTTTTTTTAGTTAGCCTAGTAGTCTGTTATTTCACCTGAAATGCACAGTGTCAGGTCACCACTCGGCATAAAACCCTTCCTGTTCAGGTGGTGATGTATGACATTTTGCATGACGTGGGGAAGATATGTGTGCTTGAGAGAGACAAGCGAGGTCAGGGGGCTTGGTTGAAGGAGTGGAGGGGTGTTTCAAGCCTTCCTGACTGCCAGGAGTCTCTTTCCCGGGTGTGGCTGTCTGTCTCTTATTACCCTAGATTTTTTTTTATTTATGATTCATTTTTGATAAATGGAGAACATAGGTGATGAGTTGTGCCCCTTAGGCCCTCTCTGCTTTATGTAAATAGTTTTCTAAAGAAAAAAAATATTTTGTAGTGGACTATGTATATATTCTGAACATGGATGTGTATTCTTTTGATTTCCGTTGAAGCATTGTACTATGGTTTTGTTTTTTACTTTTGTATAAAATTGGTTGCTTGATTATTTTCAATAAAAGATCAATAGTGCCCCATCATTTGGAATAATAGGAGGAATTGTGCCCCATCATTGGAATTAGTGGGAGGAATAGTGCTCTATCATTGGAATTAGTGGGAGGAATAGGGATGAGCCGAACAGGCAAAAAATTTGTTCGAACACCGTTAAAGTCTATGGGACACGAACGTGAAAAAGTGCTAAATTTAAAAGTCAATATCCAAGTTATTGTCATAAAAAGTGTTTGGGTACCCGGATCCTGCCCCAGGGGACATGTATCAATGCAAAAAAAAAGTTTTAAAAACTAACGTTTTTTCGGGAGCAATGATTTTAATAATGCTTAACCACTTCCCGCCCAGTCAATAGCGAATTGACGTCCGGGAAGTGGTTGCAATATCGATACTGGACGTCATATGACGTCCTGCAGGATAATGCCTTGCGCGCGCCCGCGGGGGCGCGCAGCGCGGTGATCGGGGACGGCATGTGTCCCTCGGACACAGCGCTTCCCCGATCACGGTAAACAGCCAATTTCATTGGCTGTTTACCATGTGATCGGCTGTGTCAAAGTCACAGCCGATCACCTGTCAAAACAAACTCGGCGGCGCGCTCCGTGCGCGCCGCCACAGGCTTGCAGAGCGGGGATCGGGGAAGGCGAGTGTCCCTTGGACACAGCGCGTCCCCGATCAGAGTAAACAGCCAATGAATTGGCTGTTTACCACGTGACCGGCTGTGTCCAATCACAGCCGGTCACAAATGTAAACAAACTCCACAGGAGTTACTATCTGATCCCTGCTCTCTCCTCACACACCGATCTGTGAGGAGAGAGAAGAGATCAGTAAGTTAGCTCAGTGTAGTTTGTCTACATAAGTTTACAGTGCACAACACGCCCCCCCCATAAAGAGGACCTGTCACACAGCCCATCTGTCAATCAGCCCATCTGTCAATCAATCAGCCCATCTGTCAATCAATCACCCCACCTGTCAATCAATCACCCCACCTGTCAATCAATCACCCCATCTGTCAATCAATCAACCCATCTGTCAATCAATCAATCAGCCCATCTGTCAATCAATCAGCCCATCTGTCAATCATCTGTCACAGGCCCACCTCCATCGGTACCGCCATTGGCACCGCCACACAGGCTACCAGTACCGCCATCGGTACCAGTACCACCACCAGTACCGCCACCAGGCCCAGCATCTATACTGCCACACAGGCCCGCTACCAGTATCACCACTAGTGCCACCATCGGTACCACCACCAGTACCACCACCCGTACCACCGTCGGTAGCGCCACCACCACCTGTACCGCCATCGGTACCATCACCACCCGTACCACCACCACCTGTACCGCCATCGGTACCACCACCACCCATACCGCCATCGGTACCACTACCACCCATACCGCCATCGCTACCACCACCACCCGTACCGCCACCTGTACCGCCATCGGTACCGCCGCCACCACCACCACCCGTACCGCCATCGGTACCACCACCACCTGTACCGCCATTGGTACCACCACCACCCATACCGCCATCGGTACCACCACACAGGCCCACCACTAATACCTCCATCGGTACTACCACACAGACCGACACCACTACCACCAGCAGTACCATTACACAGGCCCACCAATAAGCACTGCCATAATGTCCCAAAGGGTTTACACACCTGAGGAGGCATATGCCATTCTTGCCATGTCGGATGATGAGAGCAGCGGGGAGCTCCCATTATCCGATTCTGGTTCGGAATACGAGCCAGTGGAGGATAGTGGCTCAGAGTCCGAGTCCCCGGAAGAAACCGTCCCTCCCAAAAGAATGCGATCGGCACCAAGATCAGCACCAAGATCAGGAGAACTGCCCACCACCAGCAGCGCCATACCCCAGGAAGAGGAGCCCAGTACAAGCAATGGAAATGCACTCCCAACCCGAAGAATCCAGCCCCAATCCTACCTTCCCGATGCCCTGGCAAACCCCTTATGGTTGCCTGCCAACTCAGGATCCGCTATCATCCCCCCTTTCACCGCACAGCCAGGTGTGCAGCCCGACACTACAAATTTTTCTAAATTTGATTATTTTTGTTTATTTTTCCCACAAGATTTGCTGCAGAATATAGTGGATCAAACGAATCTGTATGCATCCCAATTTATTGCTGCCAACCCCGATTCTTCCTACGCCCGCATGTTCCAGTGGCGGCATCTAACATTGGAGGAATTTAAATTATTTTTGGGCCTTATGTTCAATATGGGGCTTACAAAAAAGAACGAAGTCCATTCATATTGGTCCAAACGTCCCATCCAACACATGCCCATATATTCCGCTGTCATGTCCAGGAAAAGATACGACATGATTATGCGCTTTCTCCACTTCAATGACAATTCACAGTGCCCTCCCCGAGATCATCCCAACTATGACAAATTGTACAAGATACGCCCCCTAATCAATGCCTTTTCCCAGCGATTTGAAGAAGTTTTCATCCCAGACCAAAAAATTTGTGTGGACGAGTCCCTCGTACATTTCACCGGCCGACTGCAGTTCAAGCAGTACATACCAAGCAAGAGAGCCAGGTATGGGTTAAAATTAAATAAATTATGTGATTGAGCCACTGGATACGTCTGCAAATTCAGGATCTACGAAGGCAAAGACTCCCAGCTCCAGCCCCGTGATTGCCCCACATATATTGGAACCAGTGGGAAAATTGTCTGGGAGTTGGCATACCCCCTGTTCGGAAAAGGTTACCATTTATATGTTGATAATTATTATACCAGCCTGCCCCTTTTTCGCCACCTTTTACAGTAAACAAACCCTGGCCTGCGGTACCTTCAAAAAAAAACAGGAGGGATTCCCACAAAATTTATTGACAAAAAAATTGCGACCTGGAGAATCGGCATCCATGAGGAACGAGGAGGTGTTGGCCATGAAGTGGAGGGACAAGAAAGATGTCCACATCCTCTCTACGATCACCAATGACACCATGGTGGAGATCCCAAGAAGACGCGGCTCCATTGTAAAGCCTGAATGTGTCCACGACTACAATTTGTACATGGGGGGGGGGGGGTGGATTTAAACGACCAGATGCTACAGCCCTACTTATCAACCAGAAAGTCCCATTATTGGCACAAAAAAGTTGCGTTTCACCTGTTTCACATGGCCCTTTTTAATTTGTTTGTCTGCTATCAAAAAGCAACTCAAAATCACCGACTCCACTACCTCCAATATATCGAAGATATCATCGATGCCCTCATTTACCAACAAGATCCCGCCCCAGGAAGCATTCGCTCTGATAGTGTGAGTCGGCTTCACGAGCGACACTATCCCTTTAGCATCCCCCCCACAGAATCTGGAAGAAGACGCCAAAAGAAGTGCCGTGTATGCAGCAGAGGAGGAGTAAGAAGAGACACCAGCTATTATTGTCCCGATTGTCCCTCCCAACCTGGCCTGTGCATCGGAAATTGCTTCAAAAATTATCATACATCCATTAGTTCCCCTTATTATTAACAGACTGCCATTTCCCTATTTGCCTGCTACCATGTTACTAACTACCTTCCATGTTAATTAACTGACCCTGGCCTGTTTACCGACGATGCCTCTGCCTGCCGATTTAAACCACGTTTCTGACTTCCACGTGTACCGACCTTGGCCTGTTAATCGACCATGTTTTTGCCTGCCACTTGGACTGATCTTTTGGCCATCTACTTTTAGTACACAGGGGTCTCACATATGTGAGGGGCTTCAGAATAGCGTTCTGAGTAGAGAAAACCAGTTTTTCGTTTTCTGTGCTCCAAGAACAGGGTCTGGTTGCCCGGAGGCTTCAAAGCGATTTGGGTGGGAGAAGCCTCTACCCCTGTCCCCCTGGCCCTAAGCTTGATGGTCCTTCCTGCTGCCTGGACCAATAATTTGGCTGTGCTGACCATATTACTGCCTGTAATGACCCATGACATTATGGACCATGTTTCTTCCTGCTGCTTGGACCAATACTTTGGCTGTGTTGACCATATATCTGCCTGCTGCCTCTACTGACTTTGGACAGCATTTCTGCCGGGACACCTCTGCCTGCTACCTGGACCTGTGCTTTGGCTGTGCTCTGGCTGTGCTGACAGTATCTCTGCCTGTGCGAACTATGGACAGTATTCCTGCCTGCTGCCTGGATGATTGCTTTTGCTGTCGCTGACCTCATCCCTGCCTGCTGCCTGGACCGATGCTCTCCTCTGTGGACCACTGCACTTCTAAAACCACAGGTAATCTTTTGTTATTTGGTATGTACCTGCTATGTGTTAGATATATGAAGGGCCTTCAAAAATGTGATCGGTAGTCAGAAAATGATATGTGCAATTAATGCTGCTAGAATGCCTGGAGGTGCTACTTGGATGTTGGGCCTCTGTATGTGGCCAGACTGTGTAAAAGTCTCAAACATGTGGTATCGCCATACTCAGGAGGAGTAGCAGAATGCATTTTGGGGTGTAATTTTTGCTATGTACATATTATGTGTTAGAAAGATCTTATAAATTGACAACTTTGTGTAAAAAAAATGCATTTTAATTTTTTCTCCACATTTTCCAAAACCTTCTGGAAAAAAATGAACCATTCAAAAGACTCATAATGCCTCATAGATTATACGTTGGGGTGTGTGCTTTCAAAAATGGGGTCATTTTGTGGAAAATTCTATTGTCCTGGTGCTCCAGGGCCTTCAAAATTGTAATAGGTGGTTGAGAAAGGATATGTGCGATTTATGCTTGTAGAACGCCTGAAAGTGCTACTTCAATGTTGGGCCTCTGTATATGGCCAGGCTGTGTAAAAGTCTCACACATGTGGTATCGCTATACTCAGGAGGAGTAGCAGAATGCATTTTGGGGTGTTATTTTTGCTATGTATATGCTATGCGTTAGAAATATCTTATAAATGGACAACTTTGTGTAAAAAAAATGCATTTTCATTTTTTCTCCACATTTTCCAAAACCTTCTGGAAAAAAATGAACCGTTCAAAAGACTCATAATGCTTCATAGATTATACGTTGGGGTGTGTGCTTTCCAAAATGGGGTCATTTTGTGGAAAATTCCATTGTCCTGGTGCTCCAGGGCCTTCAAAAGTGTAATAGGTGGTTGAGAAAGGATATGTGCGATTTATGCTTGTAGAACGCCTGAAAGTGCTACTTCAATGTTGGGCCTCTGTATGTGGCCAGGCTGTGTAAAAGTCTCACACATGTGGTATCGCTACACTCAGGAGGAGTAGCAGAATGTATTTTGGGGTGTAGTTGCAATTATGCATATGCTGTGTGAGAGAAAAAAACTGTTAATATGACCAGTTTGTGTAAAAAAAAAAAAAAATTAAATTTTCCCAAGAATTGTGGGAAAAAAATACAACTTCAAAAAACTCACCACGCCTCTTAGTAAATACCTTGGACTGTCTACTTTCCAAAAAGGGGTAATTTTGGGGTATTTGTACTTTCCTCGCTTGTTAGTGTCTCAAGAAATGAGATATCCCTTCAGTACATCAGGCGTGATCAGATGTGATAAATTTTCAGTGATTGCCACCATAGTTTGTAGACTCTATAACTTTCACAAAGACCAAATAATATACACTAATTTGGGTTCATTTTACCAAAGATATGTAGCAGTATACATTTTGGCACAAATTTATGAAGAAAAATTACTTATTTGCAAAATTTTACAATAGAAACTAAAAAAAAGTGTTTTTTTTATTTTTTTAAATTGCTGTTTTTTTGCTTATATCGCAAAAAATAAAAAACCCAGTGGCGATTAAATACCACCAAAAGAAAGCTCTATTTGTGAGAAGAAAATGATAAAAATTTTGTTTGGATACAGTGTAGCATGACTAAGTAATTGTCATTCAAAGTGTGAGAGTACTGAAAGCTGAACATTGGTCTGGGCGGGAAGGTGCATAAGTGCATGGTATTGAAGTGGTTAAAGTGAAACAATAAAGTGAAATATTCCTTTTTAAATTTTGTACCTGGGGGGTGTCTATAGTATGCCTGTAAAGTGGCACATTTTTCCTGTGTTTAGAACAGTCCCTGCACAAAATGACATTTCTTAAGGAAAAAAAGGCATTTAAAACTACTCGCAGCTATAATGAATTGTCGGGTCCCAGCAATACAGATAAAAGTCATTGAAAAAAAACGGCATGGGTCCCCCCCCCCCCCCAGTCCATTACCAGGCCCTTTGGGTCTGGTATGAATATTAAGGGGAACCCTGAACCAAATTTTTTTTAAAAATTGCCTAGGGGTCCCCCCAAGTTCAATACCAGGCCCTTCAGGTCTGGTATGGATATTAAGGGGAACCCTGCACCAAATAGAAAAAAAATGGCGTAGGGGTCCCCCTCAAAATCCATACCAGAGACTTCAGGTCTGGTATGGATTTTAAGGGGAACCCCGCGCCAAAATGAAAAAAATGGCGTGGGGGTCCCCCCAAAATTCCATACCAGACCCTTATCTGAGCACACAACCTGGCAGGCCACAGGAAAAGAGGGGGGGTGAGAGAGCGCCCCCCTCCTGAACCGTACCAGGCCACATGCTCTCAACATGGGGAGGATGTCCCCATGTTGATGGGGACAAGGGCCTTATACCCACAACCCTTGCCCGGTGGTTATAGGGGTATGAGGGCATGTAGCCTGGTACGGTTCAGGAGGGGGGCACTCTCTCGTCCACCCCCTCTTTTCCTGCGGCCTGCCAGGTTGCGTGTTCGAATAAGGGTCTGGTATGGATTTTTGGGGGGACCCCAACGGCATTTTTTTAATTTTGGCGCGGGGTTCCCCTTAAAATCCATACCAGACCTGAGCGGTCTGGTATGGATTTTGAGGGGGACCCCTACGCCATTTTTTTTTATTTGGCGCAGGGTCCCCCTTAATATCCATACCAGACCCAAAGGGCGGGTAATGGACTGGGGGTTGGGGGGGGGGGGACCTATGCCATTTTTTTCAATGACTTTTATCTGTATTGCCGGGACCCGACAATTCATTATAGCCGCGAGTAGTTTTAAATGACTTTTTTTCCTTCAGAAATTTCATTTTGTGCAGGGACTGTTCAAAACACGGGAAAATGTCACTTTACAGGCATACTATAGACACCCCCAAGGTACAAAATTTAAAGGAATGTTTCATTTTAAGCATTATTAAAATCACTGCTCCCAAAAAAAACAGCGGTTTTTAAAACTTTTTTTTTTGCATTGATACATGTCCCCTGGGGCAGGACCCAGGTCCCCACACACTTTTTATGACAATAACTTGCATATTAACCTTTGAAATTAGCACTTGTGGTTTCTCCCATAGACTTTTAAAGGGTGTTCCGCGGCTTTCGAATTTGCCTCGAACACCTCAAATTGTTCGCTATTTGGCGAACACCCAAACACCCGATGTTCAAGCTCATCCCTAGGGAGGAATAGTGCCCCCATCATTGGAATTAGTGTGAGGAATAGTGCCCATTGTGTCAGTGAAAAGAATGGTTTTCAACTGTTGGTGTCAGTCGAAGGAGTTGTGCCTCTAATATTCTGGGCTTGATGTACATATAGTACTCCCAGAAGGAGGCTCTTGTTCTAAAGGCCACTATAAGACAAAGAGGGTTTAGTTTCCATTGACGTCCATGTGGAGTTAGCGCAGCATGAATAGTTCACTAAGCTCACTGCTGCTACTGGTGTTACAGTATTTTTTTTTTCAAAATTCTTTGGTAGCCGGTTATATATGGTGACATTTGGTCAGACATTGCCCCCCAGTGGCCTGTTCTTGGAATGTTTGGAAGGGAAGCAATTTTTGTCAAGAATGATTGCTACACAACCCAATTTGAAATTTAGGTCCAATTAAGGTTAGATAGATAGTTCTGTAGTCAGGTATAGTACTTACATCCTAATTATGTGTAGTGCAATAGGCACCAGAGTGGACGCACTGCTCTCATTATTCAGCACTTAGTAACAGACCCAACGCTGTATCCTGGCCTATGCCAACAAGGCCCAGGACTAGGGCAGCACTTTGCAGGGGGGCAGCACGGAAAGAGTCCCCGCCGGCTTGCGCTACACTGTTAGTGTAACGCAAGCTGCTTCTAATTTTGACTGTCCTATCACCCTTGACCACAAACCTTCCTCACTGTGCTATATGTTTTCTGCTGCACCATTGGCATGGCTATATCTTCTTAGTCCTCTCCATAAAATTATCCGAAATTTGTGCTTAACGTAGAACTATAAGCAACACTTTTTTTTTCATTTTGGATAGAGTAAGGGAGGGTTATAGCCCCTGTCAGTTTATTTTTTACCATCCCTGTCCCATTGCAGAGATTTCCCTTCACTTTACTTCCTGTCCCATAGCCAAACAGGAAGTGAGAGGAAATCTATGCAAATTAAGGGAATCCATTCTCCCCCCCCCCCCCCCAGGCCCTAAGAACTAGTGTCCCCACTCGAAAATTTCAGGGCGGTCTTAAACAGAAAGGGGTGTGGCCTTGACAGGAAGGGGTGGGTCATATTTAAATTAGGGGGTGCACGAGTTTAGTCAGGCCTAGGGCAGCACAAAACCTAAATACACTACTGAACAGACCTGGCCACACACAACCTCCCCTCCTTCTTTGCAATAGAAGTATGCATTTTTCTCTTCTTTTTCTTTTTTTTTACTGAAAAAACGATCGAAAGCTGATCAGTGTAAAAGCATCCTTACAGTTCCTAGTGTGCTTTATGTTAGCTATAGTGTCAAAACTGATCGGGAACCAAATGGGAAATATTGTGTGCTGCTCAGGCTGTAAGGGAGTCTGGTCCTGTGCCCACTGCTGTGTGTGCTGGCCAGTGAAGGAGCTCATCTCAGCACCAAACTTTAATGTGAAACAGGGACTGTATCCCATAGGCCGCCGCACATCGACGCAAACCCACCATGCAAAGTATGCGACAGTCTCAGCCCGGGCTCCTGCCAGGCCACACCCCCAGTGCATTTCGCTCGGCTCCTCTGAGCTTATTAAAGATTGGACTGGCGGGAACCCGCGCTTAGACTGCCACATACTTTGCATGGTGGGTTTGCGTCGATGTGCGGCCTATGGGGTGCAGTCCCTGTTTCATATCAAAGCTGATCACATCCATTATATTACCAAAAGTATTGGGACGCCTGCCTTTTCACACACATGAATTTTAATGGCATTCCAGTCTTAATCCGTAGGGTTCAATATTGAGTTGGCCCACCCTTTGCAGCTATAACAGCTTCAACTCTTCTGGGAAGGCTGTCCACAAGGTTTAGAAGCGTGTCTATGGGAATGTTTGACCATTCTTCCAGAAGCACATTTGTGAGGTCAGGTACTGCCGTTCGAGCGGAGACTGCGAGCCAAGCCTTCTCATCCAACTCATCCCAAAGGTGTTTTATCGGGTCAAACTGTTCCCACAAAGTTGGGAGCATGAAATTATCCAAAATGTCTTGGTATGCTGATAGCAGGGGTGTACCTAGAGCATTTGGCACCCGTGGCGGATCCTATATCTGAAACCCCCCCTGATCATGCCTGTACCCACTCGGCCCCCTCACACCTGTACCCACTCGGCCCCCTCACACCTGTACCCACTCGGCCCCCTCACACCTGTACCCACTCGGCCCCCTCACACCTGTACCCACTCGGCCCCCTCACACCTGTACCCACTCGGCCCCCTCACACCTGTACCCACTCGGCCCCCTCACACCTGTACCCACTCGGCCCCCTCACACCTGTACCCACTCGGCCCCCTCACACCTGTACGCACTCGGCCCCCTCACACCTGTACGCACTCGGCCCCCTCACACCTGTACGCACTCGGCCCCCTCACACCTGTACGCACTCGGCCCCCTCACACCTGTACGCACTCGGCCCCCTCACACCTGTACGCACTCGGCCCCCTCACACCTGTACGCACTCGGCCCCCTCACACCTGTACGCACTCGGCCCCCTCACACCTGTACGCACTCGGCCCCCTCACACCTGTACGCACTCGGCCCCCTCACACCTGTACGCACTCGGCCCCCTCACACCTGTACGCACTCAGCCCACCCACACACCTGTATGCACTCAGCCTTCTCATACATGTATGCACTCAGCCCCCTCACACCTGTACACACGCAGCCTGCCCCAGTTGAAGTCCATTGAAACGCGTCAGCCTGGCCTTTCAGCTCCCCACATTGCTTTTATACTGTGATCACGTTTTTTGTACACATCTATGAATTGATATTTGTACCTTTTAAATCCATCTGTTTTAATCTACACCATATGGAGGCATTTTTTATTTCTATAATCTCTATATTCCTCTGCATTCACTGCCTGCACCTCGATTGATCCTCATCTGAGTTCCAGTTCTACCCTCTTCCATGGGATTTCCAGGGTCCACCACCGGAGTTCCATGTCCTGACATCCTTGGCGTGATTGACCCACTGCCTCCACTACGTCCAGTAAGAGTATTTATCCGTTACCCCGGATGGAGGACGCACCATCCCTGGTGTTCTGTGTGCTGTCATGGCTGTTCCATCTTACTTCTGAATATACTCTCTGCTTCAAGGATGGACTGTTTTCATGTTTCAATCACATTTGAACTCACTTCACTACACAATGACTTCTATTTATCACTGGTTCTGGCCATTATAATTTGCACTTTTGCTTTTAGCACTTTATATTTATCATCAATATATGTTTTATATCGCTGTAGGACATATTGCACTTTTATATGTTTCATTGTCACTTTTAGCACTACATTTTGTTTAATTTTCTCTTTTAAATTTTATCGATTTTTTTTTTGTTGCTGCTTATACTTATACTTGGGTAATTTCACTTACCTTTCACTTTCATCTACACTCAAACCCTACTGGATACTGGAGCCCTGGTGACGTTACTGTACCAATACTTTAACCACAAATACTTGAGGCATATCCCTTTGTGCAAACTCAAGGAATTAGAGATTTGGGTCATAGGGACCCAGAAGCAGGCCCGTCGGAACAGGACAGGCAAACCAAGCAGCTTCTTGGGGCCCCGACTTGTCCTGGGGCCCCAGCAGAGGGCAGCACAGCCAGAGGACTCGAGGAGGCAGCACGGGTGGAGGAGGTAAGACACCCCCCCCCGCATTTCCACTGTAATACTATGCGATAACCCCCTCCTGTGAACTGGCCCCCCTCCCGCGAACGGGCCCCCCCTCCCACGTAAACAACTTGGTGTATCCTTGTTGTCCCGCGGTAGCACCCCAACTCCCCCCCCCCAGCTCAACAAGTAGATGTCCTAGTGTCCGTGAAAAAAAATGCCAATGTCCCATCCCACGGCAGCACCCCCCCCCCCGCCTCTCAACTTTAAAATTGTTGCCTGGGGCCCCCAAATTCCTTCAAACGGCCCTGCCCAGAAGTGCCCATACGACGTATACGTACCCTTTGGTACTGCCTTGACTGGAAAACCAGAGACTTTTGATAAGTTGGAAGTTGTGCCCCAGGCCTCCTGGGGCAGGTCGAAATTCCTTGATGATAGGTACCAACACCAATCTTGTGCAGAGACTACTCACTCCACTGGCCTTGGATGGTGCGCCAGTAGGGAAGAACCATCCTCAGCTGCAGCAGGCTTTCCAGCGAGTGTTGCAAGAGAAGATGGCTCCTGCGGAAGGGGCAGGAAAACTGGTGATTGGATACCCATGAAAGGGTGTGGCAGCCGGGTGAGAGAGCCTGTCTGAAGGCCACGGTTAAGCTGTCATGGGACCAGCCGGGTCCTTATGTAGTGGTGGAAGCTGATTCAACTGAGGAGGAAGTTGGAATAGCAGTGGTCCCGGAGATCATACCCACTAGGGCCTTACTGAGAAGAGGGGGGGCGATTCCTGTCTGGGTGACCAGTGATGTTCCTCACACTATCAGCCTAAAGTCCAGGATGGGGATTGGTAAAGTGAGTGCTGCCACCCCAGTGATGGGGAATGAGCTAGTCCAGAAGGGAGATGGAAGCGAGACTACCGTCCACTGCCCAAACCTACCCTCCGGATGAGAGGAGAGGATCAAAGCACAAGTAGCTCAATGGGAGAAAATGTTCTAATAATTTTGATGTGGGCTGTACCCGAAGTGCTCAACATCGAATTTGGCTAGCTGAAGATAAGCCTTTTCGTGAAAGAGCCAGACGAATTACTTTGTGTGATCTGGAGGATCTTCAAGAGCAGCTGGCTGAACTGAAGAGGTCAGGGGTCATTAAGGAGTCCAGGAGCCCCTATGCTTCCCCGATTGTGGTAGTTAGCAAGAAGAATGGGTCCCTCCAGATGTGTATTGACTATCAAACCTTGATCCTAAAGGAAAATCCCAGATCAGTACACAACCCCCAGCATAGAAGAGGCCCTGAAATGGTTCAGTGTGCTGGATCTAAAGAGTGGATACTACCAAATACCCATGTATCCGGATGACCGAGAAAAGACGACCTTTATCAGTCCTCTAGGATTTTTAGAGTTCGACCGAGGTAATTTTTGGGTTTCTGCTCTTACTATAGAAGATTTGTGAAGAACTTCTCACAGATTGCCCGGCTGTTAACAAGCTTTTACAGAAACAAATGGAGGGGAATCAGCAGACAGATCAGAAGGGAGGCCCCAGGAAGCCCCGTGAATCTATTCAAGAGCAATGGATGGTGAAGTGTGAAGGGGCTTTTGAACGACTGAAGGGAAGCCTTGTTGAAGCACCAGTGTTGGCCTACGCTAAACCTAAACATCTAAACCTAAACATACGCTAAACATCTAAACCTCATGAATTGCATTTCAATTCCAGTAGAGATGGCCTTGGGGGATTGTTGTATCAGGAGTCGGAGGGGAGACTCCGCCCAGTGGCTTATGTGAGTCACAGTCTCACTCCCCCTGAGAAGAACTATCCTGTACACAAATTGTCCCTGTGGGCTGTGGTAGATAAGCTATGTGAATAATTGTATGGGGCTACCTTTTGTGGTGAAGACTGATAACAACCCATGGACTTACCTACTGTCCACTGCCAAGCTGGATGCCACTGTACATCGGCGGTTGGCCGCTTTGTCTGAATTCCGGTTCAGTTTGAAATACCGACCAGGAGTGGGAAATCGAAACGCTGATGCTCAGTCCCGAAGGCCTCGCCAACGCTGGCCAGAAGAGTTGGGTCCATTTACCCTTGGAAGGAGTACAGGCTGTGTGTCAAGGATTAGAGCATAAACACATGGGGGCCAAAGCTGTGGGAGTCACCCCTGTGGGAGTACTATGATTTGACCCAAGTGCACAGCCAAAAACTGCCTCAGGTGACAAGAGAGGACATGAGATGGAACCAACGTGAAGATCCATTGGGGAATCTTATGAGGAAATCGTTATCCGCCCAGGACCCTCAGATACTGTTGAATAGCCCCCTTGAGGGAACAAAAGTAATCCATAGAGAGTGGGAACGAATTCGGTTGGAAGATGGAGTCATATACTGGAGAGGTCCATTTGAGGAACCAGAGGGTGTTCGTCAATTGTTCCTACATGAGAAACACAGACTAAAGCCCTGTACACACGGTCGGACTTTTGGCCAACAAACTTAATTTTGAGAAAGTTGGACCAACAATCCGACCGTGTGTACGCTCCATCGGACAAACTTTTTTTTTTTTTTTTTTTTGTTTTCATCGGACAAAAGTTGGGTCTGCAAACGGACAAACTTTTGGCCAACAAAAGTCCGATGGAGCAAAGTCCGACCGTGTGTACAGAAAACCATAGGACTTTTGTCCGATGGACAAAACAACTAATGTTAAAATCAACCAACAATAGCAGAAGTTGACCAAAGGGTGGCGGTAAAGAGCAGAAAAGAGCAGAAAAAACACGTGATGTTGCAAAAAGTTTTGGGAAAGTTTGCAGAAAAGTCCTGTGGTGTGTATGCTATGGGTGTGCCCGGCCAACTCCGTTCGGACAAAAATCCAGGGAAAAGTCTGATGGAAGTCCGACCGTGTGTATGGGGCTTAATAGTGTTGACTGCTCTTCATGATGATCATGGTCACTTCGATCCATGACTAACTTGAAGGTTCTATCTGGGCCTATTTTATTGGCCATACATGAGAGCTGAGGTGGAACGCTACTGTCGCTCTTGCATCAGATGCATTCAGAGAAAGACTTTACCAGGAAGGGCAGCCCCAATGGGCCATCTTCAAAGCCAAGGACCAATGGAGTTGGTGTGCATTGATTTCTTGTGTTTGGAACCTGACCTGAGTGGACGGAGTAATGTCCTGGTTGTGACAAATCATTTCACCCATTATGCTCAAGCTTTCTTTACTAGGGACCAACAAGCCAGTACTGTAGCAAAACAAAAACTCTAGTGGAGAAGTTTTTCGTCCATTACGGGCTGCCTCAGTGCCTACACTCGGATCAAGGCCGGGAGTTTGAGAGCAAGCTGATAGGAAGATTGTGTGAACTTTTAAATATAACAAAATCCAGGACTACTCCTTACCACCCTCAAGGTGATCCACAACCTGAGTGCTTCAACCGTACCCTGCTGAATATGTTGGGAACCCTTCCTTTGGAGAAGAAACAGCACTGCGGAGGCCATATAGCTGCAGTGGTTCATGCTTATAATAGCACCTCAAATGATTCTACATGATACTCCCCCTATAGATTAATGTTCAGAAGAGAAGCTTGTTTACTAGTGGACCTGGCCTTAGAAGGCCTGAGATGTGTGATCTAACGATGTTCCAATCGGGGGGTATGTTAACAGAAAGAATCTAAAAGTGGCCAATGAGAAAGCCAAGGAAGCCTCTACCATTAGAGAACAGAGGAACAAGAAAAATTTTCATCTCCGAGTAAGGGTTCAAGATCTACAACCTGGAGATCCAGTGTTGTTAATAAATTTAGGGGTGTCTGGGAAACATAACCTGGCTGATCGATGGCGCTCTCAACCCTACATTGTCTGTAAGCGATTACTCCCTGTGTACCAGATTCCGCCTGAAGGGAAGACCGGCCCTTTGAAGACTTGGCATCAAAACCATTTGCCCATATCCGAGGCTGTCCGAGTTCCCCCATCCTCTTGCTTGGAGACTTATCAGTTCCCTACGCTAAAGCCTAGGGCCGGAAAAACCTGCCCACCCATACCACCTGAAGAGGAGAGTGATGAAGAAGAATTAACCCTTATTTGGCTGTGGGTTCCCCCTCTTGAAGACAATCCCATCACTCCCGGGACTGATGAGAAAGACCATCAGGGGACACCCTTTATGAGGAACACGCGTGCAGGAAGTTGAAGCACCAGGTCTTTGTGCTTCCTATCAGATGATCATCGCAAGTGGATTCACTGCAAGGACGCCTCTTTGGGAGCCGCTGTTCAGAAAGGCACTGAATTGGCCTGGTCGTTGGTGAGGGGGCAATTGCCCACCTTTACAGCTCTTTCTTGTTGCTTCACTGGGACACTGTGTACAGACAGCTTTACCCTGGGGAAACACTTTACTGCACTTCTATTTGAACACTGTACATAGACACCGGTCGCATCAAGTATCCCAAGAAATACCATTGCCTTGTTACTGCACCTTATTGGATATAGTTAATGAGCTTCGACTGCCGGTGGCGGTAAAGACCACCAGGCCTGCAACAGGAACATTGCTGTCACTACTACTTAAAGAGCCCTCACACCATTCATGTTTAACTTTTAATCCTAATGAGAGATCAAATAGGCCGACCTGGGTTCCCCCTTTTAGAATTATTGCCAGAATTAATGCCCAACTCTTGCTTATCCTTTCAGGTCATGTTCAAGTGGTACGCCATTGTACATATGTGTATATAATATACTGTTATTGCCAAATTGTCTTAACTAGTATTATTGTAGAGGAATTCTTCTGCTGAGTCAGGACTGTTATCAAAAAGCTCAGTGGATCTATTACCCCCTCTTTGCAACAAGATCTTCTTTGAGTTATTAGAGTAAACGTTAATAGGATATAAGCTCACTGATTTTTCTGACTTATTACTTTAAGGTTGTGCAAAGATGTCTGAACCCAGAGTGTCAGGTGGGTTGGAATGTTCACAGGGTCATGGTGGTGTAGATGAGCAGGTAAATCCAAGCAGTCCTGAAGGGGTTCATGCTACACAAGTAAATGAAACATGCTTGTACCGGCATACCCTTGACCTCAGTCCAAAAAAAACTCATCACCTCCATCATAATAGTCTTGAAGTTTAAAACTTTTACTGTAATTTTGGACAGTGTGAAAGAGTTACCATTTCTGTAAAGGTATTGTTTCTGTTACCCTATTGGGAAGAATTTCCCTCAATTCCTGTCCTCAAATTCCTGGCACAAATCTGATTGTCCCCAAGATAAAAATAAAAAGTCATGAACTAATGTCCACCCTATGAGTTTTAGGTGGACAAAAAAGTCCCAAGTTTACATTCCAGAAGGCTGCGAGGTACACGATCTTATCAAAAGTATTTGGATGCCTGTTTTACTCTTTACACGCACATGAACTTTACTGGTATCCCAGTCTTAGACCGGAGGGTTCAGTATTGTGTTGGCCCACCCTTTGCAGCTATAACAGCTTCAAATCTTCTGGGAAGGCTGTCCACAAGGTTTAGGAGTGTGTCTATGGGAATGTTTGACCATTCTTCCAGAAGTGCATTTGTGAGGTCAGGCACTGATGTTGGAGAGAAGGCCTGGCTCACAATCTCCTCTCCAATTCATCCCAAAGGTGTTCTATCGGGTTGGGGTCAGGAGTCTGTGCAGGCCAGTCAAGTTCCTCCACCCCAAACTCGCTCATCCATTTCTTTGCGCACAAGTGCATAAAGCAAGGTCCATAGTTATGTTGGAACAGGAAGGTGCCACCCCCAAACTGTTCCCATGAAGTTGTCCAAAATGTTGTGGTATGCTGACGCCCTGAAGCCTCATACACACAATCGGATTATCCGAAGGGAATTGAGTGATGACAGGCTGTTGTCGGAAAACCTGACTGTTTGTATGCTCCATCGGACAATTGTCAGATTATCCGCCAACAAATGTGGGATAGCATGCTTTAAAATTTTCTGCCAACAAATGTGTGTTGATGGATTATCCGATCATGTGTACACAAGTCCGTCAGAAAAAAAACGCCAAAGTACAAACACGCATGCTCAGAAGCAATGCTAGCCATTACACAACATTAGCAGAAGTTGGCGATAAAGTGCTGAAAAACCACGTAGTTTCGTGTTTCTTGGCCGACAATTCTTTGCCATTTGTATGCAATACAAGTTCCTGGCCAACGCCCTTCGGATAAAAGTCCTACGTTTTGTCCGCAGAAAATCTGATTGTGTGTATGAGGCTTAAGAGTTCCCTTCACTGGAACTAAGGGGCCAAGCCCAACCCCCTGAAAAACAACTCTACACCATAATCCCCCCTCCACCAAATGATTTGGACCAGTGCACAAAGCAAGGTCCATAAAGACATGGATGAGAGAGTTTGAGGTGGAGGAACTTGACTGGCCTGCACAGAGTCCTGACCTTAACCCGATTGAACACCTTTAAGGTGAATTAGTGTGGAAACTGAGCCAGATTCTCGTCCAACATCAGTGACTGACCTCACAAATGCTTTTCTGGAAGAATGGTCAAATATTCCCATAGACGCTCCTAAACCTTGTGGACAGCCTTCCCAGAGGAGTTGAAGCTGTTATAGCTGCAAAGGGTGGGCCAACTCAATATTGAACCGTATGGACGAAGACTGGGATGCCTTTAAAGTTCATGTGCGTGTAAAGGCAGGCGTCCCAATACTTTTGACAATATAGTCGCAGGTACTGTGACTTATTGAGGTGAACAGGTATGTGCCTATTAGCTCCTTTTATTTAGAATAAAACAATCTGATAAATGTATATACATGCAATTCAAAAATTGAAAGTAAAAAATAGATTAGCGATCAGAATTTGCTGAAGACGGCAATGATGTGCTCATTGTTGCTGGGTATGTAGTCACTGACACCTACAGAGACAAAAGAAAATGTGGTAAAGTACGTAAAGTAAGCTACACAAGTTTGTATTGTAAACTTTAAATGAAAAAAAAAAACAACCCCCCCCCCCCCCAGCACTCCCCAACCCAATACACTATCCAAACATCTATAGATACAGCATCACCTATGAAATAAGGATAGAAACTCGATTCAAGGCTCTAATCCCCCTCTGTCACGGATGACTGGAGCAGGTCCTTTACAGTTGTAGGCTTCTAGAATATACTCCAGCAACTCCATTTATCCTTCCGTCCAAAAAAAAGAGACCAATCCATCCGAAATGGAAACATCCCAACGCATTTCGTTCATCACTATAGGGTGACTCTGATTAAGCTCCTTGCCAAGTGAAATGCGTTGGTGTGTATGCATCTTGGATAGATTGGTCTCTTGATTTGACTGATAAATGAATATGAAGTGTTGACTACAGTGAGCCGTTTCTTCTTTTGAAATGTCTAAATAAAAGTAAATTTTTAACCACTTAAGGACCGCCGCACGACGATGTACGTCGACAGAATGGCACGGACAGGCACAAGGGCGTACAGGTACGTCCCCTTTAAGAAGCTGTCCGTGGATCGCGTGACGGTAGCACGCTCGCGACCCGGTCCAAAGCTCTATGCCCGCGGGACCCCGATCGCCACCTGGGTCCCGCGATCGGGTCACAGAGCTGAAGAACGGGGAGAGGCAAGTGTAAACAAACCTTTCCCCGTTCTTCCTAGTGGCAGTGTCACTGATCGTCTGTTCCCTGTCATAGGGAACGACGATCAGTGATGTCACATGCCAAGCCACGCCCCCTTCAGTTAGAATCACTCATTAGGTCACACTTAACCCCTACAGCGCCACCTAGAGGTTAAACCCTTCACTGCAAGTGTCATTTTCACAGTAATCTGCCATTTTTACAGCGACCAGTGCTATAAAAATGCATGGTCCCAAAAATGTGTCAAAAGTGTCTGATGTGTCCGCCATAATGTCGCAGTCACGATAAAAATTGCTGATCACCGCCATTACTAGTAAAAAATAATAATATTAATAAAAATGCCATAAAACTACCCCCTATTTTGTAGATACTATAACTTTTGTGCAAACCAATCAATAAATGCTTATTGCGATTTTTTTTTTTTTTACCAAAAATATGTAGAAGAATACGTATCGGCCTAAACTGAGGAGAAAAAAAATGTTTTTTTTTATATGTTTTTTGGGGATATTTACAGTATTATAGCAAAAAGTAAAAAATTTAATTTTTTTCAAAATTGTCGCTCTATTTTTGTTTATAGTGCAAAAAATAAAAACCGCAGAGGTGATCAAATACCACCAAAAGAAAGCTCTATTTGTGGGAAAAAAAGGACGTCAATTTTGTTTGGGAGCCACGTCGCACGATCGCGCAATTGTCAGTTAAAGTGACGCAGTGCCAAATCGCAAAAAGGGGCCTGGTCTTTAACCAGCCAAAATGGTCCGGGGATGAGGTGGTTAAATTGCTTGAAAATATCTTTTAATAAACTTCCTCTTTATTACATTTATTATCGGTCTTCATTTGTTTGCACATCTATTTAGATTTTGGTTTCCTTATCATGGAAACTGATATAATATAAACTTGTATGCAAAGCTATGCATGTACTGTAAACACAAAGTGCATATTTAAAGCAGTATTAAAAATACACTCAAATCTTAATATACTGTATTACAGCTTACCAAGTAAAGTATGTGGTGGCTGCATAAAGTCCTGTTGGTTGTTTTTTTTTTTTTTTATGTTTTTTTTTTTCTTTCTCTGTTGGTTGAACTGGATTGACTTTTTCAACCTGATGAACTCTGTAATTATGTAAATTTCCTTTTTTATTTTTTTTAGGCTTCCCCCCCCCCCTCTGTTTTCACCTGGTGATCTGGCCAGTAACACACCTCCTGTATTGGAGTGCCCCTACTCTGAATGAAGGAGCACAGGGGGCTACTTTCAATAGCAGCATTGTCAGTCTGGAGGGTGGGCAGTGTTAGATGGACAAGTACAGTGGTGGCTGGTGCTAAAAAAATCTGGGGTGGTGCAAACAAACTTAAAAAAAAAATGAAAAAAAAAACATCAATTGTAGCCACTGTGCCCATCAAATGCAGCCACTGTGCCCATCAAATGCAGCCACTGTGCCCATCAAATGCTGCCACTGTGCCCATCAAACGCTGCCACTGTGCCAAATGCTGCCAGTTTGTGTCCCCCCCCCGCCCGCTCGCCATCTGCCCGGCACTTACCCTGTCTTGTGGGGCAGCGGGTGACGGCGACGAGCGGGTTCCTTCATGTCTCCTGCACTCCCATCCAGTGTCCAATAGGGGCGCCTGTTTCAGCCAATCAGGTGACAGGTAACCAGACCTGAGCAACCTGATTGGCTGAGAGGCGGGTCAGTGTTAGGGAAGCGATGTATCGCTTCACTAACACACCACTGAGTAATCAGTGAACGCACAGCAGTGCGCCTGCTGTTTACCCTTTTTGGAAGCCTATTAGAGCCCACAGGCTCTAATCGGGAAGCCTATTAGAGCCTATGGCTCTATTCAGGTGCTTCCAAAACACACCCGCCACTGTAATTCATATGCCTGGCGCCCGACAAGGGGCCAGGCACATGAATAGGAGGCGGCAGCAGCGACTATAGCTAGATTCATGCATTGCATGAATCTATCTATGGTGAGAGAGAGTGTCAGGAGAGGGGGGCGGTGCTCATGCGCCCTTTATGGACGCACCGCCACTGGACTAGCAGTGTACAAATTGAAGCTGAACTCAGGCCAGTGGCAGCTGGAGCTCAATAATTTGGGGGGGCGGCGGCAAACCAATGCCACCCCAATCCCCCCAGCAGACATGAAGGCGGGGAACACCAGAAACATCCCCCCCCCCCCGAGGTAGACAGGAAGGCAGAAGGCCTCCTTACCTTAAGGGTTGATACTCCAATCTCACCTGTCTGAGCCGGGGAGTGCTGCAAGCAGTGGCGACTCGTGGGTCGGGCTTCCTCTCATGAAGACAATGGCGGCTGGTAGGTCGGGCTTCTTCTGCGTCTCCTCCCTCTAGGCCAATAGGATCGCTTCTCCTTTCGGCCAAATGGGAAATGGGACTCGGGACCCAATTCCTGATTGGCCGAGAGGAGAATCAGTGTGACAATAGCGAATATTCAATATTGTCACACAACTGGGTGGGCTCGAAGCGCAGTGCTCTGCGCCCCAAGCCCACCTTTTTTTGAAGCCTATTAGAGCCTCTGGCTCTAATCATGTGCTTAGAAAAAAACACCCCCCCCCCCATTGGAATCCATGCATCCGGCACCCTGCATGTAGATTAGGGGGCTGGATGCATGGATAGGGGGGCGGCCACTGACTCAAGCTAACACTTTATAAGCAGTTACCTTTTGGAAATAAAAGCTGACCATTGTAAGCACCCTTGTCAGTGGTCAATGGTTTGTCTCATCCCTTTAAATGCTAAATCTGCAGGACAGCTTGTTCTGTTGAAAAACAGCTTACTGGCTGGATCGGCAGGTGAAAATACAGGAAAGAAAGCCTAAAAAATAAAACGTATGCAGCCATCACATCTATGAATTGGTAAGCTGCAATATAGTAAATACTGCTTTAATTACTTTGCTTGCACAATGCACTTTGAACAGTTTGCACCCCTGATGAAGCCATAATTAGTGGTGAAACCTGTAGGGTTGGTTGTGGGGAGCACTGAAAAAATTTTTTTTTTGGTGGGCTGGTGCAATAGAAGAGAGTTTTGAGGAAAGATAACAGAAAACAGAGCGAACCAGCTGGAAGAATTTAGGATGTATAGAGAGAAAGGTAGCAACAAGCTGAACAGTGAATATACAATGTGGAGATGTGCAGAAATATTTTTTGTTATTATTTTGCACAGACATACACATAAAGCTCCTAAAACACATTTCAGCTTCAGGTTTGAAATGTTATAAGTACATTTGTAGTGCACTTAGCCTTAGTGGGCCTGGATGCGCTCTCCCGCTCTCTGTTCTGCAGAGGCGGATACTTACCTGACGCTACTTCCTGATACTCCCCCAAAATTTCAGATAAAGGAAAATTGCTAGTCATTTGCTTATGATTAGTAATCTTCATTTCTATTCAGACCCATAATAAGGGCAGCGCACTCAAGTGTACTGAGTACTAGGCTTGTGCAATTCGTTTCGTAACGAATTGAAATTCGTCCGAATTTAGCAACTTTCGGACATTCGGAAGCATTCGAATTTCCGAACAAAGCAATTACGAATAAGACCGAATCCGAAATAAATTATACCGCAAATAGCGAATGCCGGAATGTCTTCGGCATAATTCGTTATGAAAAAGTTACGAATGTACGAATCCATACGAAGCACAATAACACTCACTCTGCTCTGCTCTCTGCTTCTCCCACACCGTGCTGAACTCCCTCTCAAAATGGTGTACAGGGGCGGAGGCTATAGCCGCATGTAAAAAACGAAAGTAAAATACGAGATTTCGAATCCATTCGAAGCACAATAACACTCTGCTCTGCTCTCTGCTTCTCCCTCACCGTGCTGAACCCTCTCAAAATGGTGTACAGGGGCGGAGCCTATAGCCGCATGTTAAAAACGAAAGTAAAATACGAGATTTCGAATCGTTACAAATAACCGCTATGTATTTAGAAAAGTACAAATCCATTCGAAGCACATTAGGCATAATAGGCAGCGTCGTTGTGAGAGAGACACGGAAAATTACGAATCAACGAACCCAAAAAAAGTTACGAAAGTAGGAGTTGTGTCCAGAATCAACGAAAAACAACGTACTCTACCGAAAGTACGAACCCAAAAAAAGTTACGAAAGTAGGAGTTGTGTCCAGAATCAACGAAAAACAACGTACTCTACCGAAAGTACGAATTATAAAGCAACAAAAAATTCAACGAAAAATGTCGCTTGCAAAAATACGAATGAGTCCGAACACGAAAAATCCCGTCTAGCAAAATTACGAATGATTACGAATCAACAGGACCGGAAAGAAACGAACCGAAACGGAACGAATTTTTCCGTTGTGCACAAGTCTACTGAGTACTCACCTTCCATCAGTTGATTGTTACCACTAAAGAACTGCCAGTATGTCTTTTCATTGGTGCTTCCGGCAAGTTTGCCAATGGCTGTAATGTAAACTCCGAAAGGGTATTCTTGTGTCTGGAAGCTAAGGTATGGTACAGATGATAAAAGTGAACAATTAAGGGATACATAACTTTTATAGAGCTACATAGTTAAGTTGAAAAACGACACATATCCTTCAAGTAAAAAAAATAAATAAATAAAAATGACCATGCTAAACTATCCTTTTATCCAGAGAAAGCCAAACAATCAGTCTTGGTCCAGTTTGTTCTTACTTTGAAAAAATCCTTCCTGGGTCTCCAAAGGCAAACAGATACTAAATGGATCAATGTTCTACAATGCTATTTCTTACATAGTAATAGCCAGCTATATTTTGTGAATGTAGAAACACCTCTAGGCTTTGTGAAGAACCTACTAAATTGGCTAAAACTAGGCTGTGTAGGACCCTTCTAGGTAGGTGCTAGAAGAGAGTATTGTTTTTTAGTCTGTCTACTTACCAGGAAGATTGCCAGGTAAATTTAGATGCTTTCTGCCTACTAGGGAGCAGGGATTCATTGATAGGGTCTGCTCATGGTGTCTGAATGTTTTACACTGGTCAAATAGGGGGGCATATTGGACAGTGGAAGGGAACCTGACAAATGAGGGCACAGGCCTTGTTACAGTCCTGGCTATTGGCAGAGAAAAGTGCCTCGGTGCATGCTGGGTGACTGTATAAAGGCCAAGGGCACATGTGCTCGGGGTCTTCGGCTGGAAAGCGGGGTCCCGGAGGGAGGGGGCGGCTGCACCTCCTCTGTAGAAGCTGACGTGTGGCCTTGGGTGTCTGACCTGCGGGCCTTAAGTCAAGAGTAGTTGCAATCCAGACATCCAGCAGAGCTGACCAGAAGGGAGTGTCAGGAAAGGGTTCACCCATTGGTGGCGCTGTTGGTTCTATGGATCGTAGTACCGGTGTCCACCAGCGGGTGTCTTCTAACAGCCAGGACCTGTAATAAAGGGTTTCACCTGCTGGTGGCACTGTTGGATCCGTGGGTCGTAGTACCAGTGTACACCAGCGGGTGCTTTCTGGCAGTGCGGAGCCGACATTATCTCCTGCGGTCAGGCGTCACCTGAGCCTGATTGCAGGAGATATGTATAAATACCCGGCAACTGACACACAAGTTACCTTGTTACCTAATCCTGTCCCTCCTGTTTTCCTGTTCCCTTTTTATCCTTGCCCTGTAGCCTGATCCCATTTCACCTTCCCCCATCTGCTGATTCCCTGTGTATCACCCCGGCCTGGCTTACATTTGTGATTCTGGAACTGCCCTTGTTTATCTGCTGATCCTCTGTTTATGACCCTGGCCTACGTTCTTGATTACGGTATTCCCCATCTTCTGTATATAGTTATTTGTTATTTATAGGTCACTGTTTGGTTTATTGTCACCATTTGTGTATTTGTATATCACTAATCTTAATAAACGTTTATATTCACTTTACATGCGTTTGTGTTCTCTCTGTGCAGTCCACACAGTCTGGTCTTACCAATTCATGACAGGGAGACATGTTAGTAAGGATCTGCCTACAGTGAGTACAGATCTGTGTCATGGGGCCTGTCCTGTGAGGGCCATCCCTTCAGCTAGTAGGGTTTAGAGGACAGGTGTTGGCAAAAAGGGGATGCTAGTGAGTGTCCTGAAGATAGAACCGTTTCACCAAGTCTGCTGCCAGAGCAAGCATAAGGCTTATTCTACCCATACAAGTGTTGTATGGTATAAAAAGTCAAGCCGTGTACACACGATCGGTTTTACCGATGAAAACAGTCCGATGGACTGTTTTCATCGGACGAACCGATCGTGTATGGGCCCCATCGGTCTTTTTTCCCATCGGTGTGAAAAAATAGAACAATGTTTTAAATTTATCCGATGGGAAAAAAAACGATAGCAAAATCCGATAGTCTGTGTGGAAATCCATCGGATAAAAAACCCACGCTTGCTCAGAATCAAGTCGACGCATGCTCAGAAGCATTGAACTTAATTTTTCTCGGCTCATCGGAGTGTTTTAAGTCACCGCGTTTGGAACGGTCGGTTTTTTGACTGATGGTGTGTGGGCAAGACTGATGTAAGACCGTTTCATCGGATTTCCGATGGGAAAAACCATCGGATTAGAATCCATGGTTTATCCGATCGTGTGTACAGGGCTTCAGTCTGTTACCACATCTAACCTGGGAGGCCAAGTGAGAGTTGTCCTCGATTGCAATTGGTTCAGTTGGAGTATCCCACTATTCCCTTCACTTATCCAAGTTCCAACAATAAATACAAAAAAACAAAACAACCCCCCCTGGATTGATTATTGGAAACAAGCGGATGAGAGTGCAGGCAATGGTGTGAAAACCCTTAGGAACTGGTGGCAAGATAAGTAGGTGGAAAACCCTGGGAAGTCTACACACAGCAATCCCTACAGGGGGCAGTGCTTCCACTGTAAACCAAGTAATGATAGGATTTGAGTAGCTCTGTACCATGTGATCGCTGTAAAGATCAATAACAGTGTTTACAACTGTAGACTGTACTATTTACATTTGTATTTGCCATGTTTTCTGGCAGAACGTGATGGAAACTGTTTTCTTTTTCAAAAAAGTAGGTTTTTCTCTTTATACAGTAAAAAATATATATAATTGTTTTAAAAAAGGTATAAAAATGTAGTTGGGTACGCTATTGCATGGCCCAGTAATTGTCAAACTATTGCGGCACTGAAAACTGATATATGGCCTGGTAATGAAGGAGTATACACCGATCAGCCATAACATTATGATGACCCAACTGATATTGAGTAGGCCTCAATTTTGCCACCAAAACAGCCCTGACCTTTCACGTAATGGACGTCACTAGACCGCTGAAGGTATGATGTGGTATCTGGCTCCAAGCTAACAGTAGTAAATCTTTTAAGGCCTTTACGTTGCAAGATGGGACCTCCATGGATCAGATTTGTTTTTCCAGCACATCCTACAATCTTGATGCATTGAAATCTGAAGAATTTGGAGACCAAGTCACCACCTCATACTCATTTGTTGTGTTCCTCAAACCATTTTTGCAGTGTGGCAGGGCACGTTATCCTGCTGAATACCATTTCCATGAAGGGGTGTACTTGGCTAGCTACAATGTATCGGTAGGTTGTATGTGTCAAAGTAACATCCACATGAATGGCAGGAGCCAAGGTTTCCCAGCAGAACATTGCCCAAAGCATCACACTACCTCTGCTGGCTTGTTTTCTTCACATACTGCATCCTGGTGCCATCTCTTCCCCAGGTAATTGACACAAATACTGGGCTATCCACATGATGTACAAGGAACCATGATTCATTAGATCAGGCCACCTTCTTCTATTGCCAGTGGCGGCTGGTGCTCAAAATTTTTTGGGGGGCGCAAACAAACTGAAAAAAAAATCATGAATTGCAGCCACTGTGCCCATCAAACGCAGCCACTGTGCCCATCAAACACAGCCACTGTGCCCATCAAACGCAGCCACTGTGCTTATCAAGCGCAGCCACTGTGCCCATAAATTGCCACCACTTAGCCATCAAACGCAGCTACTGTACCCATCAATTGCTGCCATTGTGTTCATCAATTGGTGTCACTGTGCCCCATCAATTGGCGCCACTGTGCCCCATCAATTGGCGCCACTGTGCCCCATCAATTGGCGCCACTGTGCCCCATCAATTGCTGCCAGTGTGCCCATCAATTGCTGCCAGTGTGCCCCCCTCCCCGCCCGGCACTTACCTGTCTGGGGTCACGGCGCTGTCTTCCACGCTCCCTCCGAGTCCTCCATGTCTTCTCCTGTCCTCTTCCCGTCTTCTGCTATGATTGGATGCCTGATAGGCGTCCAATCACAGTGCTTGTCGCTTTAGCCAATCAGGGTCACCTGATTGGCTGAGAGGCGGGTCAGTGTTAGGGAGGCGATTTATTCGCTTCCCTAACACAACACTGAGTAAACAGCGAACACACAGCATTGCACCCGCTGGTTACCTATTTGGAAGCCTATTAGAGCCTCCGGCTCTAATCAGGATGCCTATTAGAGCCCACGGCTCTAATCAGGCGCTTCCAAAACATCCCCGCCGCTGTAAATCAGGTGCCCGGCACCCGACAAAGGGCCGGACACCTGAATAGGGGTCGGCATCTGCGACAATAGATAGATTCATGCAATGCATGAATCTATCTATTGATGATTGACGGGTGCAGGAGAGAGGGGGCGGCGCTCCTGCGCCCTGTATGGATGCACCGCCACTGTCCATTGCTCTGTGGTCCAGTTCTGATGCTCACATGCCCATTGTAGGTGCTTTTGGCTGTGGCACAGGTAAGCATGGGAAAATTAACCAGTCTGCGGCTTCACAACAAACTGTGATGCCCATTTTTTTCTGCTTTCAACACATCATTTTCAGGGACAACATGTTCACTTGCTGCCTAATATATCTCACCGACATTCTGGTGACATTGTAATGAGATAATCAAAGTTATTTACTTAACCTGTCAATGATCTTAAAGGAGTAGTAAAGTTACATGTTTTTTCACCTTAATGCATCCTATGCATTAAGGTGAAAAAACATTCGACAATACCGCCCCCCCCCCCGAGCCCCCGTTTTTCTTACCTGGCCCCTCGAAAGTCCCATGCTCGTCCCCGTCATCCTCTTCGTTTTTCAGCCAGGCCGACGATTGGCTACACTGGATGGATTGAAAGCAGCGCAGCCATTGGCTGGCGCTGCTGTCAATCACATCCAATGATGCGGCACGCGGGGGGCGGGGCCGAGTGATACAGTCGGCTATGGCCGCCGCTGTATCACGGGAGCGCGCCCGCAATCACTCCACACCATGCAAGCTCACTCGCATTAAGGTGTGGAGTCCCTGCGGGGAGGAGCTGAAACAGCCGCCGAGGGACCCCAGAAGACCAGGATCGGGGCCACTGTGTGCAAAACGAGCTGCACAGTGGAGGTAAGTATAACATGTTTGTTATTTTTAAGCAAAAAAAAGGGAAGCTTTAGTGCTCCTTTAATGTTATGGCTGAATGGTGTATACAGCCTGATTAAAAAAATAAAATTGGCTGGAGTTGGGTTTTTAATGACCTCTAAAACTAAAAGCCTGGAGAAAAGTTATAGTAAGGAGTGCTGATAAACACTCTCTGAGAACCGCACACGTGTTTCACTATCAAATGTCAAACAAGAACTGGCCTTTCCTCAATGTCAAGTTGCAAGTTCTCACCTGAATTCCTTGGGTTTCAGTTCAGCAGCTTTTTCCATGACCTGCAGTAGTGTGGACCCTTCTCTCACTTCTACAATAATGGAATCCTTAAAAAAGTTCCCTATTAAATCATTCACGACTGTGAATTCAACTTTGATTAAGCCAACTGCATGGATATAAAAGAAAAAAACAGGGATGAATAGAGATATTGAGGAGAAACACGTAAACGTAAATCCGATATCCAAACACACATACTGATAGCCATTTTTATTGAGAAAAAAAAAAAAATTTTTTTATCTATTTACCGCCCAGGCCAATTCTGATATTTCTCTTCTACTTTTAAAAATCATAATTTTTGCTGGAAAATTATTTAGAACACCCAAACATTATATATATATTTTTTTAAACAGAGGCCCGACTAAATAAAATAGATCGGTGTTCCAGTTTTTTATGTCACATTGTATTTGCGCAGCAATTTTTCAAACTCAATTTTTTACACTTTAACCACTTCAGCCCCGGAAGATTTGTCTGCTCAATGAGCGGGCCAATTTTTGCGGTACGGCACTGCGTCGCTTTAACTGACAATTGCGCAGTCGTGCGACACTACCCAAGCAAAATTGACGTCCTTTTTTCCCCACAAATAGAGCTTTCTTTTGGTGGTATTTGATCATCTCTGCGATTTTTATTTTTTTGCGCTATAAAACAAAAAAAAACGACAATTTTGAAAAAAAACACAACATTTTGTAGTTTTTGCTTTAATAAATATCCCCATTTTTTAAAAAAACAAAACAATTTTTTTCTTAGTTTAGGCTGATATGTATTCTACATATATGTGGTAATAAAAAACGCAAAAAGCGCTTGGTTTGCGTAAAAGTTATAGCGTGTACAAAATAGGGGATATATTTATCGCATTTTTATTATTTATTTTTTTACTAGTAATTGCGGTGATCTGCGATTTTTATCAGGACTGCGACATTAAGGCAAACATATCTGACACTTTTGACACATTTTTGGGACCATTGGCATTCATACAGCGATCAGTGCTATAAAAATGCACTGATTACTGTGTAAATATCACTGGCAGGGAAGGGGTTAACACTAGGGGGTGATCAAGGGGTTAAGTGTGTTCCCTAGTGTGTGTTCTAACTGTGGGGGATAAGACTGACTATAGGAGATGACAGATTGCTGTTCCCAGCTCGTAGGAACTGACAATCTGCCTCTCCTCCCCTCACAGAACTGGGATGTGTGTGTTTACACACACACACACACACACCACACACGTCCCTGTTCTGCCTCTCGTGCCTGCGACCGCCGGCCACGAGCATCGGCACCACCGCTGTGCAGCGGGCGAGTGTGCCCGCTTTCCCACTTAAAGGAGCCGAGGTACAGCTACGACGGTTCGCGGGATCATGCCGACCTGCCGTATACCGCAATGACGGCGGCTGGTCGGCAAGCGGTTAATGAATAAAAAAAAAACACACTATATAACCCAATTTAAAAAAAATCTATATAACGGATGATGTTTTGGCAAGTAAATAGATACGGGACAGGTCAAGCTTTATGATTGCACATGCTTGTGGAATGGTGACAAGCTACGATATTTAAAAATCTCTGTAGGCAACGCTTTTTTTACCGGTTACCAGTTTAGCGCTACACAGGAGGTCTAGTGCTAGAATTATTGTTCTCGCTAAAAGGTTCACGACGATACCTCACATGTGGTGCGAACACCATTTACACTTGTTCCAAACCTACTTATGCGTTTGCCGCTGTGCGTGAGCATGGAGGGGTAGAGGGCGCTTTTACATTTATTTTTTTATTTTTTTTACATTTTTATTTTTTTTGGATCGCGTTTATTCCTATCCTATCCTGTAAACATCACTTGTGATAGAAATAAGGCATGAGAGGTCTTCTTTATGGAGACATCTGGGGGCTATAATATCCCAGATCTCTCCTCTACCCTAAAAAAGCATGAGATATGCCCCCCCCCCCCCCCCACATTTTTTTTTTTTGCAGAAAAGAAATGGCTCTGTTTACATCTGCCATAAATGGAAGTAACATAATGATGTCGCTTCTGGCTTCCTAGACCATAAGAGATAGCCAGCTCTACGATAACCCTTCGGCACTTCCGGATCAGATAGCGGGCTCCCCGATCACACGAGAGAGCCAAGAGAGGTGCCGGTGGGCTATGGGAGGGGGGTCATCCCCTCCCGCCACCCGTAAAAGCAATCTTGCTGCTAATTAGCTGCTAGGATGGCTTTTATAACACAGGGAAATAAGAAAATAAGATACCGGGATGATGCCCGTAGTTCAGTGTTTCTCAAACTTTGTCTTGCAGCGCACCAAAAAGATCTAAAATTTTCACGGCACACCTGAAAAGATTTAACACTTTTTGTGGTGAAGAACTTATTTATTTTTACATATATATTTAATTAAACATTTTATGTGAAGGATGTGCCTGTTTTCGAGAGCAAATCAGATTGAAGCGAGGCTCCAAAGTCGACAAAAAAGCGTGTGTTTCCAGACTTGATTTCTCCATTGCTAAACAATGAACAAACTTTATTTATAAGCATCAAAGTTGGAATGGAACGGGCTCTATTATTATAATATAATAAGGTCAATCCAGTTCTCCCGAGATCTCACACAAGTCTTGCGATACATTATAGATGTTACTTATTTAACTTTTGTGACATTGATTTACCATTAAATTTTTCAATAGGTTTCGAAACACTAGCAATTTTAAATATTTTTCAAAACTCCCACGGCACACCTGCAAATGGTGTTCCGCGGCACACAGTTTGAGAATCACTGCTGTAGCTGCAGGCATCATTCAGTAGAACCCCTGAAAGTCCGGTTGTTTAAAGAGCCAGTTAACACAAAAATTATGTGGAGAGCCTGGTGGGCTGAATCAGCTGCTGGATTCTTTGTGTATCCCATCTACTCCAGTTACATTATCTTTAATATAAAAAAAATATATATTAAAAAATCCAGCAGTCCCTCATAATGGACACAGCTAGTGTGCAGACCTGGGAACTCATCAACAGAGCCCCCAAGAGAAGAGACTGTCAAATGTATTAATACTTCATACTTAATACTTCAACATCTCCAAAATAATGAAATATGAGTTTTTGGGTGGATTGACCCTTTTAATGAATGAATTAATTGACTGTAAAATGTCACTAAAACTATCATCAAGATTTTTGTGGGTCTAAAGCTGGATACACACTGTACATTTTTCTGTAGATTTTTTCCTTTAGATTTACCAAAACCATATAATATGAGGTCAAACTCTAAAGCCCTGTTTGTGACTTTTTTCATTGGACAAATCGATCGTGTATGGGCCCCATCGGTCTTTTTTCCATCGGTGTTTAAAAATAGAACATGTTTTAAATTTATCCGATGGTTAAAAAAACGATAGCAAATTACTATCGTCTGTGGGGAACTCCATCGGATAAAAACCCACGCATGCTCAGAATCAAGTCGACGCATGCTCAGAAGCATTGAAGCAATGAGTGTTTTACGTCACCGCCTTTGGAACGGTCGGTTTTTTGACTGATGGTGTGTAGGCAAGATTGATGGAAGTCACTTTCATCGGTTTTCCGATGGAAAAATCCATCGATTTAAAAACCATAGGAAATCCGAACGTGTGTACAGGGCTTAAGCGTTTTAAATTTGTATGCAATCAGGCAGGCCCTTCCACTATATGGTTTTGGTAAATCTAAAGGAAATCAGTCAACAAAAGTTGTATATTGTTTATGGGGTCTTAGGTTTAATGAACTTGGTTGGGTACTTCAAATTTAATAGTCAGCCCCTTGATATTTACATAGTTGAGGTTGGAAAAAGACAAAGGACCATCTAGTTCAAGCAATAGAAGAAAATACATAACAAACCTTCATATACAGAACCCTATACCTACAATTGATCCAGAAGAAGGCAACAAAAACCCTATTAAGCATGGTACAATCATAGGATCCCCAAAGGCAATCAGAATCTCCCTGGACTAATAAATACTGGCATTATTGTCTATTAATTATAATATCAAGTTATATTCCGTGCATCTAGCAATATATCTAGCTCTTTGAAAAACAAAAAGTCTACCGAGCTGGCCAAAACTAGCTCTTACTATGAAGAGTAATGTGGGGGGTCACTATGGTCCATATGGACCACTTATGTATTTATACATGGTGATCATACCACCTCCTCCCCACCCCCCTCACATAGCCTTTTCTCAAGAGAGAATAAATTCAAAGCCTCTAATCTTTCCTCATAGCTGAGATCCTCCATGCCTCTTATCAGTTTGGGTGCCCTTCTCTGCGCTTTCTCCAGTTCCCTGATATCCTTTGTGAACTGGTGTCCAAAAATTTATAGAAATTAAAGAATTAAAAATTATTTTGCTTGCTTTGGAAACTGCATTAATGATGAAAATGAATTGCTATTCTTATCACAACTAAAATTAGTTATCAGCATTATAAACAATGGTCCATAGATGACCCTCTTACCGTCTTCTTGTGCTCCCGTGTCCTGGAGGCACAACAGACAAACCACACAGAGCAGATACGCTAACATGTTTCCTTTTCTGGACAGAAATGTTAACAAATTTTACACCTATGCTATCAACTCCCCTTTATATTCTCATGTGACAACCCAGTCACGCTCTCCTCTTACTCAAACCACCAGTGGAACACGTCTCATTATCGAAAACCTTTATCTTTCAGCTCAGCAAATAAAAAGTTGAAAACTAGGTTCCCCAGGAGAGAATTAGCTGTGTACATTACTCTGCATGTAAAAGCCTGCATATTACAAGGTCACCTCTAACATATTAAAGAGGTTATTACTACTGCCTTAAAGTTTATTACAGGGCAAAATAAAAATACATTTTAAAAAATCATTAAAAACAAAAAAAAACAGTACATCTGCCATTCACGCACCTTTCCATATGTTTTATCCCTACAAAAAAACAAACAAAAAAACTGCAAGTAGATAAAAATAAAACCTGCTGATCTGCCAAAAATCCAGTGAATTCCTGACTTCTGTAGTGAATTTGACAATGCTCCCTGTGCTGCATAGAAATCCCAGCATTGGTAGCCCTCCCTGAGTTATTTGCTGGACTACAAAGCTCTACATATCCTCACCCCTGTCGGTCCTTCTCCACATGTACACATTCATTTTATTTTATTTTTTCTAGCAGAACAATTATTATTATTTTTTTTTTATTATTATTTTAATTATTTCATAAAAGCCTGCCCCCAGATTTTGTGTAAAGAAAAGGATCTTAGGAGATGCAGTTCTGGGGGCATGCTTGTGTAAGTTGGAAATGATCTCCCAGAAGCTGTTCCTATAAGAATTTTTTTTTTTATACCTATGTAGCGGGGTATTGCTTTTAGGCCTCAGAGACTACCATACCCAGAATGCCACGAGACACCCAAGGTGCATTGCCCCGCGCAAGGACTGCTGGGGTGGGCTATTTAGCTGGGGGGCGGGGCTGAGTTCGGTCTCTTTGGACACCACCCGGCCAGCAAGTGGAACTGTTGTTCGAGTCTGCAGCAGCAGGGACTGTTAGTTTCTTTTATTATATCTGTCTGTTTGCAAAAGTACTCTTTTCACTGCAGGGCTCTGCATGTGTTCATGTATACTTTTTCTATGCTTAACCACTTGCCGCCCGCCCTCTAGCGGATTGACGGCGGCAAAGTGGTTTCAAAATCCTGACTGGACGTCATATGACGTCCTCAGGATTTTGAGCCGCTGCGCGCCCCCGGGGGCGCGCAACGCGGCGATCGTTGCTGCGGGATGTCAGTCTGACACCCCGCAACACCGATCTAGGTAAAGAGTCTCCGACGGAGACTCTTTACCACGTGATCAGCCGTGTCTAATCACGGCTGATCACGATGTAAACAGGAAAAGCCGGTCATCGGCTTTTCCTCAATCGCGTCTGTCAGACGCGAGTAGAGGAGAGCCGATCGGCTGCTCCTCTGACGGGGGGGGGGTTTGTGCTGATCGATTATCAGCACAGCCCCCCAGAGGATGCCCACTGGACCACCAGGGATGCCACTAGACCACCAGGGAAGCCCACCTATAGGTATTAGGTATTGCACACTAGACCACCAGGGATACTAAATGGATGCCAATCAGTGCCACAATGGATGCCAATCAGTGCCCACAATGGGCACCACTGATTGGCAGGCATTATTGTTTGGCACTGATTGGCATCCATTAGTACAGTACAGTGCCACCTATCAGTGCCCATCCATGCCACCTATCAGTGTCCATCCATGCCACCTATCAGTGCCCATCCATGCCGCCTATCTGTGCCCATCCGTGCCGCCGATCGTTGCCCATCCGTGCTGCCGATCGTTGCCCATCCGTGCCACCTCATCGGTGCCCATCCGTGCCGCCTTATCCGTGCCCGTCAGTGCAGCCCCATCAGTGCCCATCAGCGAAGGAGAAAACTAACTTATTTACAACGTTTTGTAACCGAAACAAAAAAAAAATTTTTTTTCAAAATTTTCGGTCTTTTTTTTATTTTTTAGCAGAAAATAAAAATCGCAGAGGTGATCAAATACCACCAAAAGAAAGCTCTATTTGTGGGAACAAAATTATAAAAAATTAGTTTGGGTACAGTGTAGCATGACCGCGCAATTGTCATTCAAAGTGCAAGAGCGCAGAAAGCTGAAAATTGGTCTGGGCAGGAAGGTGTATAAGTGCCCTGTATGAAAGTGGTTAACCAACGCTCTCAGTAAAAGTGCCAGGGTTAAGTACACTTGTGTTTGTGTCATTTACTGTGCAGAAGAGACGGTTATTGATAGCGATACCCTATTGCTGTGTTTATTGCCGGATTGTGTCTCTGAGAGATACAGGTTACACAATCCTATCATCCCCTACTGACTGTGCCAAGTTGGTTAGAGCCAATTGCTGGGGGTTGACAGCAGTGCATTACAGGGCCCAAACAAATCATTTAAGCGGCTCTCTTAGCTGGGGGTATTGCTACACCTAGTAATGACACGAGAGGAAGAAATTGTAAAAGCTTATCGCAACAGGAACAAAGTAAAATATAATATGCTGGAATGTCCTCTAGTGGGAGTGAGGGGGGTGGAGGGGTTGGGGCTAAATTTGGGTCAAAATCTGGAGATCACCATTAAAGTTTAGCTACAACTATTTTTTGGATAGCAAGTGTAGCGATACCCCCAGCTAAGAGAGCCGCTGGTATGATTTTTCGGGCATGTAACACACCGCTGTCAACCCCCAGTAATTGGCTCTACCCTCCCTTGGCACAGCTAGTAGGGGATGATAGGATTGTGAGACCTGTAACTTTAGGTAACACAATCCGGCAACAAAAGCACACAGTAATGTTATGTAGCTCACACTAACCGTCTCTTCTGCACAGTAATACACCAAACAACTTGTCTGCTTAATCCTGGAACTTTTACTGAATAAAATAATTAAGCAGATAAACAGTACACTTTAGCATATGCAGAGCCCTGCAATAAAAAGTTATTCAGCAAGTAAACAGATATACAATCCTGTACAAACACAACTAACGGACAGGTATTTTCACCCACATCCGGGAGTCCTCTCTCCGGGAATCTGCGGGAGTGACGTCACTTCCCCCAGACTTCCCGTAGTGTTCTGGGAGACACTCGGCTCCCAGAACACAGGAGGACGAATCAGAACGGCGCAGCGCGACTCGCGCATGCGCCGTAGTGAACCAGGCATGAAGCCGCTTCACTTCCTGGTTCCCTCAGCGAGGATGGCGGAGGGAGCAGCAGAGCGACGAGCGGTCGCTCGTCCTCTGCTGCGGACGTCGCTGGACTCCAGGACAGCTAAGTGTCCAAATATTAAAAGCCAGCAGCTGCTGTAGCTGCTGGCTTTTAATATTTTTTTTCCGGCGGAGCCCCGCTTTAAGAAGCTCAAAAGACTACCATACCCAGTGTGCAGCGGGACACCCAGAGTACATTGCCGGGCGCAAGGTCTGCTGGGGAAGGGCTATTTAAGGAGGAGCGGAGCAACATGCAGGTCTCTTTGGACGCCACCCACCTAGCAAGTGGAACCTGTGCTGAGTCTGCCGCTGGCCTGGGCCTAAGCATTTGGGCCTTGGGATCCAAAGAGCCCTCCGACCTTCACGGGAGAACCCAGGAGTCGTTTTGTCCATCATCCTTCCAAGGACTGCCGGGAGGACCAGAGACTACGGGTGTCGTGAGACTGTGTGCTGAAACTCCAGTTACGGAAGTCGGTTGTACGGACTGGTCCGGTTGGGTGAGAGAGCACTTGCTCAGAGATTAACTGTTCAATCTTAGGCCCAGTGTCCACTGTTCAGGGCCCACCGTTATCGGAGTGTTATATTGCGCACCAGAGGGACAGTGCGCTGTGCAGTGTTAATTAAATTCTTTAATAACTGTGTTTATACCCGTGGATTACAAATACCCTACAAAGTCCACCACCATTGTAAGCAAAGATTCTTCCCAGCGGAAGCACCGTATCTGAAATAGTCAGGCCTGACTTTAGAACTGTTAGAAATGGTTTGGGCGCCATCTTGCCCACGAGAGGGAAGCTCGCGAGCATAGTTAAATTACATTTAACGTGTGTGACACAATTTGAACTCAGTGTTTGTTATATGCTAGATGGTTAATATTGCAGGGCTCTGCATATGCATGTGTATTACTATTTAACTTGATGCTCTATACCTAGTAAAATTACTTGTGGTTAAGCTTACATGCTGTGTGGTTGTATGTCTTTTGCGGTACTGTGATTCCCATAGCTAACGGGTTTCACAATACCATATCTACTGCCATCTGTGCCAAGGGAGGTTAGAGCCAGTCACTGGGGATTGACAGCAGTGTGTTACAGGCCCGAAATACATATCAGCAGCCCTCTTAGCTGGGGGTATTGCTACACATGGGGGCTCAGAGTCCGGGATCCTGAACACTGCAATCAAGCCTGCCAGAAGTACCGGCATGGATCCATTGGTAGTGACACAGTGGTGCAGAGCAGCCGGCGCTTTTCCAGACATGGCGGTAAGCATTAAACTGGCCGGAGGGTGATGTAGAGCGGCTCATGGTGTTACTGTCCCTGAGTCAGAAGGCATGGGTAATGGACCTAAAGCCAGACCCAGAGACCTCCTTTACCTACGTGTAGCGGGGTATCGTTTTCACCCAAAGACTACAGTTCCCAGCATGCTTTGAGGCACCCAAGGTGCATTGCCCCACGCAAGGACTGCTGGGGTGGACTTTAAAAGAGAGAGGCGGAGCTCTCTCTTTCTCTTTGGACACCGCCCTCCAAGCAAGAGGATCCCTGCTGACCTGCTGTGCGTGCAAGGCCTGAGGCCTGGGCATTGTGTTTTTTTCCAAAGAGCCTTCCGCTCCACCGAGGAGCCTGCAGAGCGTCTGACCCTGCTGTGAAGTTGTCATCAGGAGGACCGTAGACCCGGGCATCGTGGACACTGTGAAGCGAGTCACAGTAGCGGAGGTACCGGACAAGGACTGGTCCGGTCGGGTGAGAGAGCGCCTGCTCAGAACCACATACTATTAACTTTGTGCCTATTTAACTTTATCCAGGCCCATCAGTGGTTACAGTTACACTCTGGGGAGACTGCTTGCTGAACTGAGTTTATTAGTCTCTCCAGCTTTACAAAGTTAGCGATCATCGCTACCCTATTGGATTACAATTTGTTCTTTAAGTGCACCAGCGTGTTTTGCTAGCGAAGATTCCTTCATCAAACTTTAACCCAAGTTTTAGTCAGGCCTGACTGGGTAGTATAGGACATTGCTGGGCGCCATCTTGCTCACGAGGGAGGATAGCTGCAGCGGGGTCTGTTAAACTGTCGTTTCATTGCTGAATGTTTTACCTTTGATAAGTATACTCTTATTGCAGGGATCTGCATGCGACATTGAAAACTGTTTTACCCCTTTTAACCTTTTATTAATAGTAAAGAACCTATAGTTAACTACTGTATATTGGTTGTCAGTTTCAATTACTGCGCTATATCACAAAGGGGATTGTGTCATCTAGAATACTTGAGAGAGTGAACCCTATCATCCCTTTTCCTAACTGTGTCACGAGAGGTTAGAGCCAATTGCCAGGGGTTGACAGCGGTGCACTACAAGGCCCAAAAACAAACAAGGCAGTCCTCATAACTGGGGGTATCGCTACATACGCATTGGTGGAATGGAGGGAAGAGATACCAGAGAGCTTCAGAGGTCAGAGTGTACAGGCTATAGACCAGAAGATATACCATTTGGCGCATGCAAAGCCCATAAAGAAAGAACCGCCCAAACCAACAGTTAAAGAGGAACAGCCAAAAGAGACAACAACCTCTGTGGCGCCCCTGACCGCTATAGGCCCTGAGCTCCTTAACGCTTTAGGGGACCTTGTTGCAAAATGCCAGAAGAGTAGCACGGTGTGTGTGGAGGCTGGGTACCGGAAGCTCCGAATATTTTCAGGTAAGCAACCTGTGCCACTCGGGGAAGAGGACTTTGACACATGGATGGAACAAGCGATGCAGGCCGTGGATAGATGGGAAGTGACGGAAGCCCAAAAGAAACAGCGCATAAACGAAAGTTTAAGGGGGGCTGCTGCAGAAGCGTTGAAGAACCTCAGATTCAGCAATACTTTCTGTACTGCTTATGATTACCTAACCATGCTGCAGGAAGAGTTCGGCCAGCTAGAGAAAGTTACTGACTTAGTATACAAGTTTGAACATACCCTTCAACAGCCAGGGGAAAAATGTTCAGAATATGTTCGAAGGTTGAACAAAATGCTCTGCCAGATAGTCCTGAAGAAAGGAATGGTACCGCAGGCCATAGATGCAGCCACAATGCGGCAGGTCATGAAGGGAGCCCTGCGCTCTGATCCAGTCTGGCTCCACCTGAAGACAACTGGGGGAGTCATGTCCCTGAACTATCCAGATCTCGTGCGAATAGTGAGAGACGAAGAGGCATTGCTCAAAGACCAACAGACGCCTGAGAAGCCCACCTTTTCTTCCACAGCTGAGGTTAGATCTGTCATGGCCGCTGAACGGGACTCTGAGGTGGCTGTCTTGAAGTCACAAATGACCCAAGTTTTAGAAATGCTGACTTCTTTAATGACTAAGAGCCCGGGAGCCATACAAAAAGAGGAAGTGAAGAAGGAAGTGTATCAGAGTGCCTCAACGATAGTTTCCCCACAAGCCAGAAGAGAAGAGGTTTGTTTCAACTGTGGAGGGGTTGGGCATTACCGTCCGAGTATGTCCCAGCCCTAGGAAGAATCAAGGTGCATACCGCAAGCCGGCGTAAAACTTCAGAGGGCCCCGGTGAAGGAGTCAACTGGGTGCCCGTCAGTTCCAGTAAACAAACTCCAAAGGAATCAGAGAACAAGAGAAGCCAAGAAGAGAGGGGGACAATTCCCCACCTCACAAACTCAATACTCTTTACCCTAAGTCCAAACCCAAAACTTGGCAAGAAATCAATGCATACCAGGCCCAACAAGGACTCAGATCCAGAAAAAGAGTAAAAAGAAAGAAATCTCAGAAGGCCAAACCCGTGGAGTCCAGGAAGGAGACTTCTCAGAGGAAATTCCCTGTCAAACTGGTGGGACCCTCCCCAGTGGTCCCCATTCAAGTAGAAGGGATCTACACAAAGGCCATTCTCGACACAGGGGCCCAAGTGACTCTTCTGTACCGGGACTTTTATCAGAAACATCTGAAGCATTTGCCCCTGCAGAAACTAGAAGATTTGCAAATATGGGGAATTGGAACCCAAAGTTTCCCATACGACGGATACCTCCCAATTAGATTGGCCTTCGACCCATCGGTAGCCGGAGACACAGAAGTTTGACACCTTGGCGGTAGTCTGCCCCCGCCCTCCAGGAGCAAACAAGAGTTCCCTCATAATAGAGACAAACGCTGACTTGGTCAGAAGATTATTGGCCCCTATAGCACAGGGACAGGACACCCCAACGACCAGAATCCACCCTATGTTGCAACAGGCCTACCAGCGTAGAGATAATTATAGCCCGGTGAGGTTGCCAGTCTGAAGGCTACCGTAAAACTTACCTGGGAACAACCTGGTCCCTTTGTGGTCCTGGAACCAGACCCTCTGGACACCCATCCAGGGTCGGAAGTAATCCCTGAAGTAATCCTATTAAGAGCTCTGAAGAAGGCCAATGGCAGGGTGTCAGTGAGCCTCAGAAACACTACTGACACGCCTGTGAAGATCCCAGCCCAAATGCTGTTGGGCCAAGTGAATCCTGCTACCCCGGTTGCCTTATCAGACTTGGAGAAGGAAGAAGGAGGGAGAGCTACTGTGGAGAAACTATGCTAGGAGGAGACGGCCTTACCACTGGCATGGAGGGAACGGGCCAGAGCCCAGTTGGCTAGATGGCAGAAGATCTTTTCTAAGGATGAGTACGATGTGGGGTGTTCAAAAAGAGGCCACTCACAGGATCCGTCTGCAAGAAGACAAGCCATTCAGAGAAAGAGTCCGGCGGGTCCCCTTGGCTGATCTGGAATATCTGCAAGAGCAACTGGCAGAGCTCAAGAGAACCGGTGTCATCCGGGAGTCTAGAAGTCCATACGCCTCCCCCATAGTGGTGGTCAGGAAGAAAAATATGTCGTTGAGGCTATGTATTGATTATCGGACCCTCAACAGAAGGACGATACCCGACCAATACACCACTCCCCGAATAGAGGATGCCCTACAGAGTCTGTCTGGAGCAAAATAGTTCAGTGTGATGGACCTGAAGAGCGGGTATTACCAGATTCCCATGCACCCGGAAGACCGAGAAAAGACTGCATTTATTACCCCGGTGGGGTTTTATGAGTTCAATCGCATGCCTCAAGGCTTGTCGGGAGCCCCAGCCACCTTCCAGCGTCTCATAGAAAAGACAGTAGGGGACATGAATCTCATCGAAGTACTGGTGTATCTGGATGATATCATTGTATTCAGAAAGACTCTGGAGGAGCATGAAGAAAGGCTGTAGAAGGTTTTAAAGAGGCTCAGTGATGAAGGACTCAAACTCTCGCTAGAGAAATGTCAGTTCTACCAATCTTCAGTTCACTATCTGGGACACATTGTGTCTGAAGAAGGAGTGTCCACAGACTCAGAAAAATTGAAGGCTGTCACCTCCTGGCCCCGGCCCACTACAGTGACTGAGCTTCGATTGTTCCTGGGGTTTTGTTCCTATTACCGAAGGTTTGTGGAGGGGTTTACCAAGATCGCCAAGTCTTTGAATGAACTCTTAAAGACAGAAGGAGAGGAGGATGACTCAGGCCCTAGGAAGCCAGGGGAGTCTGTGGAAGATCAGTGGACTGTGAAGTGTGAGGAAGCGTTCACAAGATTGAAGAAGAGCTTGACCACTGCCCCCATCTTGGCCTATGCGGACACCAAGAAGCCATATGAGTTACATGTGGATGCCAGTCATGATGGTCTGGGAGGAGCATGATGACCAGCTGAGACCTGTTGCTTATGTGAGTAGAAGCTTGACCCCAGCTGAAAAGAATTACCCCATCCACAAGTTGGAATTCTTAGCCTTAAAGTGGGCTGTGGTAGACAAGCTGAAGGACTACCTGTATGGAGCTGAGTTTGTGGTTAAAACAGACAATAACCCGCTCACTTACCTTCTGACCACAGCCAAGCTGGATGCCACCGGCCACCATTGGCTGACAGCTCTCTCTGGATTCACCTTCAGTTGAAATACAGACCTGGGGCTGGAAACAGAGATGCAGACGCCTTGTCAAGAAGGGCCCATGCTCCCACTAACCCGACGGAAGCTTGGACTTGACTGACCCCAGAGGGAGTGCAAGCTCTGTGTCAAGGAGCGGAACTCCAAGCCAGTGGAGGGTCCAGGGCCGAAAAAATTGGAGTCTCAGTAGTTGGGGTATCCAAATATTATTGTGATGTGACTCCGATTGGAGAAGAAAACCTACCTAGGCTTTTAAAGAGAGATCTAAGAAGAGATTAACTGGAAGACCCGCTGGGAAGGTTGGCCCTGGAAGCATTGGAGAACCAAACCCCAGACTTACTTCTGAAGGACCCCTCAAAAGAGGCTCGCCTACTGAGGAAGGGATGGGATCAGTTACAGATAAATCAAGGGGTGGTCTACCGAAGGGGCCCCTCTGATGATCTGGAAGATAAGTGGCAACGGTTTCTGCCCGGGAAATATCGAAAGACTGTTCTGACCGCTTTACATGACGATCATGGTCACCTAGGATCGGAGAGAACTTTCCAGCTCGTGAGGAACCGGTTTTACTGGCCCTGTATGCAGGCTGAAGTGGAGGAATATTGCCATTCATGTGCAAGTTGCATACAAAGAAAGACTCTGCCTCATCAAGCTGCCCCCATGGGCCAGGACCCTTGGATCTGGTATGCATTGATTTTCTTTGTATAGAACCTGATTTGAGTGGACATGGGAATGTTCTGGTGATAACCGATCATTTCACTCGCTACGCCCAGGCGTTCCCAACCAAAGACCAGAAGGCCTCCACAGTGGCCAAGGTACTTGTCGAGAAGTTCTTTGTACATTACGGGTTACCTTAACGCCTCCACTCGGACCAGGGAAGGGACTTCGAAAGTAGGCTGATCCGGAAACTGTTGGATTCCCTGGGTATAAAGAAGACCCGAACCACCCCCTATCACCCACAAGGAGATGCCCAGCCTGAACGATTCAATCAGACATTGTTAAATATGCTGGGAACTTTGAGTAGTGAGAAGAAGCAGCATTGGGGCAAGCATGTGGCTGCCATTGTGCATGCATATAATAATACAACCAGTGATGCCACTGAATACTCCCCATACAGACTGATGTTCGGCAGGGAAGCAAGACTACCAGTAGATCTGGCCTTCGGCACTTCAATAGACCACACTTCAGCAGCTTCTCACAAGGGATATGTGGATCGGTTGCGGCAGAGTTTAAGATTGGCATATGAGAAGGCCCAGGCGACTTCCGATCTAAGGGGAGTCAGGAATAAGCGGAACTATGACCTCAAGGTTCGGATTCATGACTTACAGCCAGGAGACAGGGTGCTGTTGCGGAACTTGGGCATACCAGGGAAGTATAAGCTGGCCGACCGGTGGAGGTCCCAACCCTATGTGATCTGTAAACAACTGCCAGGTTTACCAGTATACCAACTTAAACCATAAGGAAGTGTGGGACCATTGAAGACATGGCACAGGAATCACCTACTGCCCTTCTCCGAAGCAGTTCGTTTGCCTCCTACCTCAGATCCTTCTGAACACTCTTCAGTCTCAAATACCCCGAGACCTGCCACCAGATCTCAAGCAGCCAGTTCAAGAGAGATGGGTGCCCAAGACCAGAGTGAAATGGAAGAATTGGAACTTGATTGGTTATGGACACCACCCATACCTGAATCCATTACCACAGCCCCCCCACCATCCGAGGTTACTGTTAGAGACACTCTAAATGCTGAGGCAGCTGAGTTCATACCACTTGCTACTCTTACTGAGGAATGGGAGGATGCTCAAGAATCTTTTCCAGAAGAAGATCCCAGAAATTCCTTGTACCTCTCTGCACCTGAAATGGATGCCCCTGAGCCATTTGAATCCAATACACCTGACTTAGCAGAAGGAGAACTGGAAGGACCCCCTGCAGTTGAAACTCTGGCTCCTAGGGAACAAAGGGAGAAAATAACTATCCACCCCCCAAGAAGACTAACGTATTCTCAGATGGGGGAGTGCTCGGAAGAGACTCTTGCCACTGCAAGAAGGACAGTAAATAAGTCTGTCCCCTCTACTGTGAATTTAGTAGAGGGCAACCCTAGCTCACTCCCTGGCACAGTTAGACAAGCCACTTCCACTAATGTGACCTGTGGGCAGGACAAACTCTCCCCCATAGCTTGGTGGGAGGTTCCTCTGCCAGGCTCCTTTGCAGCCGTGAATTGTGTGGTGTGTTCATATGCTGACAAAGTTCATTAACAGTTTATCTTTGGGGACCAAAAACTTTAAGTGGGGGGAATGTGTAGCGGGGTGTCACTTTAAGAAGCTCAAAAGACTACCATACCCAGTGGGCAGCGGGACACCCAGAGTACATTGCCCGGCGCAAGGTCTGCTGGGGCAGGGCTATTTAAGGAGGCGCGGAGCAACATGTGTGTCTCTTTGGATGCCGCCCACCTAGCAAGTGGAACCTATGCTGAGTCTGCCGCTGACTTGGGACTAAACGTTTGGGCCTTGGGATCCAAAGAGCCCTCCGACCTTCACGGGAGAACCCAGGAGTCGTTTCGTCCATCATCCTTCCAAGGACTATCGGGAGGACCAGAGACTACGGGTGTCGTGAGACTGTGTGTTGAAACTCCAGTTACGGAAGGCGGTTGTACGGACTGGTCCGGTTGGGTGAGAGAGCACTTGCTCAGAGATTAACTGTTTAATCTTAGGCCCAGTGTCCACTGTTCAGGGCCCACCATTACCGGAGTGTTATATTGCGCGCCAGAGGGACAGTGCGCTGTGCAGCGTTAATTAAACTCTTTAATAACTGTGTTTATACCCGTGGATTACAAATACCCTACAAAGTGCACCAACATTGCTAGCGAAGATTCTTCCCAGCGGAAGCACCGTATCTGAAATAGTCAGGCCTGACTTTAGAATTGTTAGAGATTGTTTGGGCGCCATCTTGCCCACGAGGGGGAAGCTCGCGAGCATAGTTAAATGACATTTAACGTGTGTGACACAATTTGAACTCAGTGTTTGTTATATTATAGATGGTTAATATTGCAAGGCTCTGCATATGCATGTGTATTACTGTTTAACTTGATGCTCTATACCCAGTAAAAGTACTTGTGGTTAAGCTTACACGCTGTGTGGTTGTATGTCTTTTGCGGTACTATGATTCCCATAGCTAACGGGTTTCACAATACCATATCTACTGCCATCTGTGCCAAGGGAGGTTAGAGCCAGTCACTGGGGGTTGACAGCAGTGTGTTACAGGCCCGAAATACATATCAGCAGCCCTCTTAGCTGGGGGTATTGCTACATATAGATATGGAAAACCCCAATGATCCGGGCAGCCGCACTCTGAAAAAACATCCAGCTTTATTGGAACAATAAAATCACCTAAATACAGCATCTAGACACTGTGGGAACAAAGTAAATGGTCAACACATTTCGTGCTACGTCAGCATGTGTAGAGCAGACCCCAATCAGGCCCCGCTTTTTTGCCCCAGGTACTCTTCCTGTTCAGGCAGGGCCTTTTTTCTCAGAAAATAGGTGTAGGAACTCAACCACGACCCCCTAAACCCCCCCTCCCACACACACATACACACACACACCCCTCTAGACCGCATCAAATAGTGGGTGTGGTCAAATTTCACCAGGAGTGTCTTAAATGGGCATTAAATAACAGGAGTGAATTACGTATGGCGTGCAGAGTTTGGGGGCTTGCATAGAGAAATTTAGAAGTGCGCTACGTACAGAGTGCAGAGTTTAGTCTTCTTCCACAGCTGCTTACCTCTGCATCCCCCATTCACATCTCACCCCTCTTCAGCTCTGACCTCTGCATGCCACTCCCTCTATCTTAACCCCCTCCTTAGAGGAGTTGTAAAGGTAAAAGTTTTTTCACCTTAATGCATTCTAGAAGACCAGGTTTGGGGCCACTCTGTGCAAAACGAGCTGCACAGTGGAGGTAAGTATAACATGTTTGTTATTTAACCACTTAAGTCCCGGACCAATACGGGCCATTATGACCAGGCCCCTTTTTGCGATTCGGCACTGCATCGCTTTAACTGACAATTGCGCGGTCATGCGACGTGACTCACAAACAAAATTGGCGTCCTTTGGTTCCCACAAATAGAGCTTTCTTTTGGTGGTATTTGATCACTTCTGCGGTTTTTATTTTTTGCGCTATAAACAAAAATAGAGCAAACATTTTGAAAAAAATTACATTTTTTACTTTTTTCTATAATAAATATCCCCAAAAAATATATATAATTTTTTTTTCTCCTCAGTTTAGGCCGAAAAGTGTTCTTCTACACATTTTTGGTAAAAAAAACCAAAAAAAACAAACTTAATTGGCGTTTATTGATTGGTTTGCGCAAAAATTATAGCGTTTACAAAATAGGGTATTGTTTTAAGGCATTTTTATTATTATTTTTATTTTTTTTACTAGTAATGGCGGCGATCAGCGTTTTTTTTCATGACTGCGACATTATGGCAGACACATCGGACACTTTTGACACATTTGTGGGACCATTGTCATTTTCACAGCGATCAGTGCAATAAAAATGCACTGGTTACTGTGAAAATGGCAGTGAAGGGGTTAACCACAAGGTGCGCTGAAGGGGTTAAGTGTGCCTAGGGGTGTGTTACTAACTGAGGGGGGGCGTGGCTACGACTGACACGTCACCGATCTCCGCTCTGATTACACATAGCGGAGATCGCTGACATTGTCAGTAGAGGAGCGGGGAGATGTTGTGTTTACACACACATCTCCCCGCTCCGAGCCTCTGTGAGACGATCGCGGGGATCCCCGCGGCGATCGAGTCCGCGGGACCTGCGGTCCCACTCACGGGGAAGGCAGGGGGTTGTGAGTGCGCCGCCGGCGACGCGCGTGCGACCCCAACGTCGGCAGTTAACGTGATTGTGCCTGTACGAGCCATTCTGCCGACGTATATATACCGTGAGCGGTCGGCAGGTGGTTAAAAAAAAAAAAAAAAAAAACGTGCCTTTTAGTGTTCCTTTAAAAGCTCCACCATCTTCCACACATCTTATTTTTGTTGCTGTATTAAGCTGAAGCACCCATCCAGCTCCAGTACCTCCTTGCACACTGTAAGTGGCTCCACCTCTCTCACTTACAGGAAGATCATCCAGTGTGGGTGTCGGAATCCGCACTGCACCCTGGGCACCTGCAACTTCCTTGTCCCGATCCTGTACTCGTTGAGAGCCTCTAAGGAGATCAGATCTGTGGGAGCCGTTGGGAGACAAGCTGTCAGTTGTAAACACATAAGCCGGATTTCTGTGTTTACAAATGATAGTGGTGAGCAGGGAGCAGAGGGTCTGAGCCAGAGGTAGTGGAACTGAGTTCCACCAATTCCAGCTGAAAAAAAGCCCTGTGTTCAGGTATACAGGCAGCCAGGCCCACAACATCTGTGACAGTCTTACAATGCAATGACCAGGCCGGGGAGCATCTTTTTGTGCTTTATTGCTCCTTAATATTAGTTTGGGTGGCCTTTGGGATACTCAGAATTTAGTGCATGAGTAATCAGAGGACACTCTTCTCCCTGTCCACTCTCTATAGGGCAACTTCACTCTTGCCAGACACTAGGGGAGCAGACACTCTTGGGACTCCAGCAACAGGAAGGTCTGAATACAGCAGCACTGTAGCCATCTCTCAAGGGGACAGTCACTAGGATCTTACATTCAGACCTATACTCACAATATCCCTGTATACTTGGATGCCTCCGGACAATATCGGTCAGACTTTTTTCCTGTGAATCTCCAGGTCAGACCCTCAGTAAATCCCCCTTGATCCAGCTCCAACTAATTCCAGCAAATAGGGCCCCAAGCTCTTACGGAGATCGATGAGCTCCTTCAAACTTCAGCTAAACTTCCCAGAAGGTCAACAGCTTTGAATCTCATGCACAAAAAGACTACTGCTCTAGGGCCCAAACTATTTATCAGACATGTGCAATTCATTTAGATTTTAACTAAATCTGTTACTATTCTAACGAATTCCAACTTTTCAGAACAATTAGAATTTGGACCGGTCAAAAAACAATCGACCGATCTGAATTCTGTGTAAAGAAATAGTTGGTTGTTAAGCAGCAGGCCTGCTTCCTTAACAACCATGAGTCATCATCTGTCAGCGGGCTTCCCCACTGACAGATGAATGTAAGGAAATGAATGCCCGCATTGCACAGCGTAGGGTACCCCCCAAAATCCATACCAGACCCTTATCCGAGCATGCAGCCCGGCAGGTCAGGAAAGGGGGGGGGGACAATTGAGTACCTCCCGCTCCTGAATCATACCAGGCCACATGCCCTTAACATGGGGGGTGGGTGGGTGCTTGTTAATGGGGACAAGGGCCTCTTCCCGACAACCCTGGGCTGTGGTTGTCGGGGTCTGCAGGGGGGGACATATCGGAATATGGAAGCCTCCTTTAACAGGGTGGCCCCCACATCCCACCCCCCCATGTGAACGGGTATCGGGTACATCATACCCCTACCCATTCACCGAAAAAGTGTAAAAAAAAACGTAATACAGAGACAGTTTTTGAAAAATTAAAAAATAAAAATCAGTGTCCCCGCTGTAGATCCGTCGTCAATCACGCCGCCCGCTGACCCGAAAACCCCCAAAAAAAATAAAAAAATGAAAAAAACATTTTTTTTTGCTGTCATAGTGGCTCTATGCCTACTGCAGGCTCCTCCGTTTGACAGTTATTTTATAGGGCCACCAGGTAACGTAGACAGGTGGCCTACCCATTGCCTAAAAATTGTCAAATGGAGGAGCCTGCAGTGGGCATAGCGCCTCCGTGTCAGCGAGAGCGTTTTATTCCCCAGGTGGCGTGATTGACAACGGATCTACATGGGGACACTTTTTTTTTTAATAATGGATTTGTCAAAAACTGTCTGTGTTTTTATTATTTTTTTACAGTTTTTTGGCGAATGGATAGGGGTACAACGTACCTGATACCAATTCACATGGGAAGGGGGGGCAGGATCTGGGGGCCCCAGATTGGGATAAGCCCCCGCCCACAGAGCCCGATAACCACAGCCCAGGGTTGTCGGGAAGAGGCCCATCAACATGAGAACAAGGTGCTTTTGGGGTGGGGGGGAAGCAGAGCCCCCCCAGCCCCAAAGCACCCAGCCCCCCATGTTGAGGGCATGTGGCCTGGTATGGTTCAGTGGGAGGGATGCTCGCTCGTCCTCCCCCATTCCTAATCTGCTGGGCCGCATGCTCAGATAAGGGTCTGGTATGGATTTTGGGGGGCCCCTACGCCATTTTTTTTTATTTTGGTGTAGGGTTCCCCTTAAAATCCATACCAGAACCGAAGGTCCTGGTATGGACTGGGGGGGACCCTATGTCGTTTTGTTTAGCATTTTTCTATTGTCGGGCAATGCCATCATTCTTTTCTTTACATTCATCTGTCAGTGGGGAAGCCGGCTGAAAGATGATGACTTACGGTTTTTAAGGACACGGGTGGCCGGCTTCCCGGCCCGCTGCTTAACAACCAGCTATTTCGTCACACAGAATTGGATCGGTCAAAATACGATCGACCGATTCAGAGTTCTAATCGCTCTGAAAAGTTGGAATTCGTTAAAATTTGTTTCATTTATTAATTTTCTAACGAAAACCAAATTTAACGTAAACGAAACAAAACAAAACAAATTCCAAAACCAAATGAAACCAATTCCATAAGGAAACAGAATTAGTAACATAACAAATCTCTCCGAAATGAAACATTTTTTCCGTTCTGCACATGTCTACTATTTATGCTTTCCTCAGCCAATACTGAGCATTCTCCCCAGGGATTGGCTGAGACCACATAAATATTCAGACCAAGGGTCTACCTCTTCCAGCCCACTACATTCTAGAATCCACTAGAAGGCAGGGAGAAGTAGTCGAACCTGCAGCCAGTGGGACCCAAAACAGCCCAAAATAATCACACATTACTCCAATGTTTACTGAGGAGCCAAATAAAATAAAATGAAATAGGTTGCTAGAGAAGCTCAGGTAAATCTATTCTAGGAGGGTGCTACATGTGCACCCTACATGTCCTGCAGTAGGGGGTGAACAGGTTCTGCAGGACAAAACAGTGGTTGGGGTTGACCACCTATAGGCAGGGCATGTCTGTCTTTTCCTATCTAATTGTGTAAATGCTATACAACCACAGCCCTATGGAGGAGGTAATGTGTGAAAATGTCTGTTCTCTCTCCTTTGCACATACAGTATATCATTTTTTTATTTATTTTTTTGTGTTGTATTGAATTGCATCAGGTGATTATTGTTTTGTAGTATGCTTACAATCTAGTGGTGGTTTTGGGCCACTACAACTTGGATTCAACTACTTCAACACATGAAACACTTCCATAGCTGGATTTGTGTCTTTTTTCAACCAGACTATGTAACACGGGGGATTTTCCCCCCTTCCTGCCCAGGCCAGTTTTCAGCTTTCATGCAGCACTGTACCCATATAATTACATTTTTAGCATTTTCTTTTCACACAAATAGAGCTTTCTTGTGGTGGTATTTAATCACCACTGGGTTTGTTATTTTTTGCTAAATAAATGAATAAAGACTGACATTTTTGAAAAAGAAAAATTTGTTTTTCTTCTTTTCTGTTAAAAAAAAAACTTTGCAAATAAATAATTATTCTTCATAAAATTTAGTCCATAATGTATTTTACATTATGCTACATTTCTTTGGTGTACATAACCCAAATCAGTGTTTAGTCTGTATTATTTAGTCTGTAGGAAAGTTTATAGAGTCCACAAACTATGGTATGTATCTGAAAATCGATCGATTCGGATGTACTGATGGCCTATCTCATTTCTTCAGGCAGGAAAGCGCCAGGACAGTACAAATACCCCCCAATCGACCTTTTTGGAGAGTTGACAGTCTGAGATATTGAGTAAGAAGCATGACATGTTTTTTGAACCCGTACCTTTTTGTCAAATTTTTGGGGAAAATTATTTTAAAAAAAAAAAAATTTTTTTTGCAATGCTGTCACCAGTGCAGTACAACATCATACAACTGGTGTGGCGGTGATCAGGGGCACTAACTTTTATATTTGACCAAAAAAAAGGTAATAAATTGGGTTTGTGTGCACTAAACTTAAAGGCTAAGTTCACCTTTTTTTCTAAACTCCAGCTCACCTATGCACAAATATAGCACTTTTTTTTGCAAAAATATCAGATTTTTCCAATAAATCTACAGACACGTACCTTACTGTCCTCCATCCATAATTCCAAACGTATCTATTGCTTCTGTCTTACGTCCTTACAGACTGTAGGTCATGACACAAGAAATAGTTGACCAGCTGACCTCATTAGCACACATATTGTCCACCCTCCCATTCCCAGCTGCAAGTTTTTTAAATGAAATGCAATCAATCAGTGATCAACCTCCTCACTAAATACACAATATACAATCAGATTGCATAGTGTATGGCCATCTTTATACAAGTACATAGGAGGGAGTGAACAGAAACTTTCAGCTGTCAAGCCCCGTTCACATCTCTGCATAGCGGGAACTTGCTTTCTCACAGGAAAAAATTTGCCACAAAACGTTCGCTCCCACTATGCTAGATGTGAATGGGGCCTGAAAGTGAAATTGGTGCACTAACACAAGAACAGTGAGGCTCCATTCATATGTGCATTTTCTTGCATTTCAGAAATGTGCTGCACCAAAAATCACAGTAAAAAAATGCACCAAGCTCCACTCTAAAAAAAATCTGAAGCTTCTTTGGGGCGATTGCTGTGTGTAGGGCCCATTCAGGTGGATGGGCTGCCCTATGTGTGATGAGTGAAAATGTTCCAAAACACCTCCACCCCAAAAAACGCATGTGGGAAACGCATGAGTTTCCGCTATGCAGAGATGTGAACGAGGCTTGACAGTTGAATGTTTCTGTCCACTCCCTCCTTTGTACTTGTATAAGGATGGCCATACACTATGCAATCTGATTGTATATTGTGTATTTAGTGAGATGGGTGATCACTGATTGATTGTATTTCATTTAAAAAACGTGCAGCTGGGAGTGGGAGGGTGGATGATGCAAGGTGTGTGCAAATGAGGTCAGCTGGTCAACTCCTTCCTGTGTCATGACCTAATGTCTGTAAGGACGCAAGACAGAAGCAATAGATACGTTGGAAACACGGATGGAGGACAGTAAGGTACGGGTCTGTAGATTTTATGGAAAGCTTTGATATTTTTGCAAAAAAAAAGTACATGAATGCAATATTGGTGCATAGGGGAGCTGGAATTTAGAAAAAAAATAAAAATATTGTGGGATCACCAGTGTGGTATTTGTAAATTGAAATCATATCCCCTCTCAAGCGTCTCTTCTCCAGAGAGAATAAGATCAGTGCTCGTAACCTTTCCTCATAACTAATATCCTCCGGACCTTTTATTAGCTTTGTTGCCCTTCTTTGTACTCGCTCCATTTCCAGTACATCCTTCCTGAGGACTGGTGCCCAGGACTGGACAGCATACTCCAGGTGCGGCCGGACCAGAGTCCTGTAGAACCGGAGAATTATCGTTTTACCTCTGGAGTTAATCCCCTTTTTAATGCATGCCAAGATTCTGTTTGCTTTGTTAGCAGCAGCTTGGCATTGCATGCAATTACTGAGCCTATCATCTACTAGGTAAGTTTCCATTCTAGATTTCTCCAGAGGTTCTCCCCCTAGTGTATAGATTGCATTCGTATTTTTGCCACCCGAATGCATTATTTTACATTTTTCTACATTGAACCTCATTTGCCATTTAGTTGCCCACCCCATTCATTTGTGCAGGTCTTTTTGCAAGGTTTCCATATCCTGCAGAGAAGTTATATCCCTGCTTAGGTTAGTATCGTCCGCAAATACAGAGATTGCACTGCTTACCTCATCCTCCAGGTCGTTTATGAACAAATTAAACATGATTGGTCACAGCACAAAACCCTGGGGGACCCCACTACCCACCCCTGACCATTCCGAGTACTCCCCATTTATCACCAATCTATGAACTCGCCCTTGTAGACAGATTTCAATCCATGTACTCGCCCTATGAGCCATGCCAATGGACACTATTTTGTACAGTAAACGTTTATGGGGAACTGTCAAATGCTTTTGCAAAATCCAGATACACCACATCTACGGGCCTTCTTTTATCTAGATACACCACGTCTACGGGCCTTCCTTTATCTAGATGGCAACTCACCTCCTCATAGAAGGTTAATAGATTGGTTTGGCAAGAAAGATTCTTCATGAATCCATGCTGATTACTGCTAATGATACTGTTCTCATTACTAAAATCTTGTATAAAGTCCCTTATCATCCCCTCTAAGAGCTTACATACTATTGATGTTAGGCTAACTGGTCTGTAATACCCATGGATGTATTTTGGGCCCTTTTTAAATATTCAAAAAAGCAAGAGAAACCCTCTTAAGGGCAATAGCTGCACCCAAATGAGTATGCGAAACTGTAAAATTATCAAGAAATTATATTTATTACAAAATCTTAAAACATCAATATGGAAGGGTCCTTGTAAAGAGACTCTTTATTCCAATTGACAAAAAACAAATAAAATACCATAAAACAACCACTAGTTATAACACTCTTGTATCAATATACACAGTGCAGCTCTACGCGTTTAGAGGTTCTGAAGGTATATCCTCTTCGTCAGGTGCATGTGGTGTTGAATTTGTTTATGATCTACAATTTATAAAGGTAAGTATAAATATACAGTATAGGCATACATGAATGGAAACAGACAAAATAAATTCATAGACAGTCAGTGTAACATAAAATATGTACATTATCTGCCAACTGACACAGCAGAGGGCAGACCTTTAGGTATCTGACATCGAAATTGCAAAAAAAAAAAACAGAGAGAGGAAGACTGTACCAGTAGGGTAGAGAGAGCAGCAAGAGGGCTGTATCTGTGGTGGATGAAACACCAGGATAGGTCGATGCACCGGACCGTGGAGACGCAAACAGAGACCAAAAGGGGGAGCTGTGGATGGAGCATACACTGAACCAAGGCCAGGCGTCCACACCCATACGGCTGGGTCAATCCAAATCTATTGGTATTGTATAGCATAATTAATTTATATCCCATGTACCAATTGGTACTCATTCAATCACACATGTTCATAAACACAGAAGGGCACATAATGATTGGATAAATGATAAAGATAAAAATCACAGTGAAACATACCTTACTCGTGAGTTAAACTACCAAGGATAGTCATAGTTGGAGGATATCTCAGTATGGAGCGAGTTTAAAAGGTGCTGGATGGAGTGCTGATGAAGTGTGTTAATCTATGGAGAACATGCATAAATGAGCTTGAGCATGCTCAAACATACATGGGAAGTGGTGGATGTCATATACATTACATCAACAAAAGAGAACAAATGGTTTCAAAACAGTGGATCACCATCAAAACGCACCTATCGCACGCGCATGTTAAAACAAGCATGCACATGCGAGTGCGCGCTAATCTGGTCCTAAATTGGCAGTTGCACATACATACATTTAAATGAGTGTGTGGTATGGACTTAAATAGACATATGACGAGAAAAAAATAGCAATATGAAGGTAAAAATAAGGAAGTAACTGCTTACTTTGAAGTTAGTACTTCAAAGAATGGCGGTGCTTGAATGAATGTCAAGCATTTCCATTAATGCATAGCATGAACCTTGTCCGTCATAATATAGTTTTTATCTGCAAATGTAATAATAAAAAAAAAGGGTATAAAAACACATCAGTAATGGTTAATGCAGAGTACATGTGAGACAAATTGCCAGGTGAGGCAATGTATCACATTTCAACCTGCATATAAATCCAAAAATTGACTTGCCAAAGATCTTACCAGTGAGGGGATATACGGCCCCTTTCACACTGGGGCGGGCAGGTGCGGTGGCAGTATAGCGGCGCAATTTTCAACGCCGCTATACCGTTATTACCGCGGTATGCGGCCGCTAGCGGGGTGAATTTAACCCCCGCTAGCGGCCAAAAAAGGGTTAATACCGCCCGCAAACCGCGGCTATTGCCGCGGTTTGCGGGCGGTATTACCACGGTGTCCCATTGATTTCAATGGGCAGCCGCGGTAAAGGAGCGGTGAACACACCGCTCCTTCACCGCTGTAAAGATGCGGCTAGCAGGACTTTTGGAGTGGTCCTGCTAGCGCACCGCTACAATGTGAAAGCCCTCGGGCTTTCACACTGAAGACTGCAGGGCACGATTTTTTCAGGCGGTATAACAGCGCTATTATTAGCGCTAAACCGCCTGAAAAACGTGCCAATGTGAAAGGGGCCTACGAGCAATGGTGTCCACAGCCTCCAGCTTAGCCAGAAATAGCCTGAATGAATCTCACCCTGTGTTTCCCCTAAATACCTCACCTGTGGGGAGGAGGGAACCAAATGAGGGAGGAGACACACAGGGTGCAGATGACTACTTGCATAAACCAGCCCAACAGGGATGGCCGTCCAAGAGATAGAGGACAGTGTCCAAGGATGAGCCAAAAACTATGGAGCCGAACCATGGGCTTGTATCCCCAAAATGTTCCCCCCCCGGGGGGTGGCACGCGGCCCCATCACAGATAGAACGTCATGCACAATCTGGTGGGAACCAGATAGCCAGCACACACGCGCCCACAACCCGACAACGGGGGCGCAGCTGCACTATGCATAAGCGGGGCGGTGGGGACCCACGTCATCCCCCCGCCAGCGCATGCAGGACACCGGCGGCGTCAGAGACAACTCCATTGCCTGGCGACCATAAACAAAGGCCAGCATGATGACAAAGTCATCCGACGGCCCCTGTGCGGCGGGATGGTCTCCCCGCATCAACACAGGCAGCACAGCGCCCCATGGTGGACAATCTCAATACCACATGTACAGCCAGATGAATAATGAAGAGAAAATGAGAAACATAGAGCAATGCAGCACCAGCAACTGATTGAGCTGGGACAAAACGATTCTAAACAGAAAATATACATCACGGTACCTGGGTGTAAATACATACATAAATACCCAAGAGGGTCATGCAGAAAAGACAGAGGGCTCGATATGGCTTAAAACTCACATTGATGGCTGACAAAGAACAATGCAAACAACAAAAAACAGCAAAATAAATCAGATGAACCACATAGGCATATAAGTACAACTCAATGTTGAGTTATATGCGATATTTGAAAAATGAAAGCCAAAATTGATGGTTATAGGTTCATTTCTGACACTCCAGACTGAAAACCCTCCAGGAATGGTCTGAAGCATATGCAGTCATTCAGTCCGGGGGCGGGGGGGGGGGGGTGGCATTCAAGATTTTGTTCCAATCACCCCACAGATACCTGGATGCACTCTATCCAAAATTAGAAATGGAATTCTTGGAAAAATACCACCATGCACTGCTGTGACGTGTCTCCCCAAAGGGAGATCTGGGTCACATTTTTTCATGGCGAGGATATGTCTATATGTCTATATGCTCGCTGCCAAAACTCAGTCTTAGTTTTGCCCACATAGACAGGAGCAGTCGCAGAAAAAAAGGTAGACTACACCCTCCGTTTTGCAGTTAGCAAAATGTTTGGGGAGATATTTGTCCCCATTCGGTAGGGTGGTTACAGGTTGGGTATGCATGTATCTGCAGTAATTGCAGCCCCCACAGGTGAAAGTACCCCACCTCTTGCAGGGATCCCTGCCTGAAGAGCCTTTAAACTCACTGGATACCACATTGTCTCTGATGGACCGGGCCTTTTTAGAAGTGAAGGCCGGAGTAGGGGGAACAAAATTCCCGGCAATGGGGTCTAGGGTGAGCATGTGCCAGTATCTAGACACAATCTTTCAAATCTCTCTATGTTGGTTAGAAAACCTTGTAATGATCCGTATTGGACCAGAAGTTTGTGATTTGATGGTTTTATTGTATAAGAGATCGTGCCTAGTATTTGCACAGGCCCGTTTAAAGGCTCTCTTGAGGCAGGTGTTTGAATAGCCGCGTAATAGCAGCCTACCCTTTAAAGCATCTGCCTCTTTTTTGAAAATTATATCTTCTGTGCAATTACGTCTAATTCTAAGATACTGGCTGTAAGGTATCAATGAAATGAGGGATTTCGGATGAAAACTGTCGGCATGAAGAATGCCGTTTCCTGCCGTAGGTTTGCGGAAAAGGCTGCTTGTTAAGAGGCCATCTATATCCTTATGAATCCCCTGCTCTTATATCCCCTCACTCTCACTGGTAAGATCTTTGGCAAGTCAGTTTTTGGATTTATATGCAGGTTGAAATGTGATACATTGCCTCACCTGTTAATTTGTCTCACATGCACTCTGCATTAACCATCACTGATGTGTTTTTTATACCCTTTTTTTATTATTACATTTGCAGATAAAAACTATATTATGACGGACAAGGTTCATGCTATGCATTAATGGAAATGCTTGACATTCAATCAAGCACCACCATTCTTTGAAGTACTAACTTCAAAGTAAGCAGTTACTTCCTTATTTTTACCTTCATATTGCTATTTTTGTCTCGTCATATGTCTATTTAAGTCCATACCACACACTCATTTAAATGTATGTATGTGTGACTGCCAATTTAGGACCAGATTAGCGCGCACTCGCATGCGCATGTTTGTGTAGCGATACCCCCAGCTAAGAGAGCCGCTGGTATGATTTTCGGGCCTGTAACACACCGCTGTCAACCCCCAGCAATTGGCTCTACCCTCCCTTGGCACAGTTAGTAGGGGATGATAGGATTGTGAGTAGTGTTGAGCGGACCCGAACTGTAAAGTTCGGGTCCGTACCGAATTTTGGCGTTTTCTCGACCCCGGACCCGGACCCGGATTTTGCGCTAAAGTCCGGGTTCGGATTCGGGAATTTAATGGCGCAGTTAGAAATGCTTCAGGGGCCAGCCAATCACCATTTGATTAGCTGGTGTGCCCTTAGAAGCCATCATAGCCATGCCTACTAATGGCATGGCTGTAATTGGTCAGTGCAACATGTGACCCAGCATGTGACCAGCTTCTATATAAGAAAGAGGCACACAGCACAGATCGTCACTCTGCTTTTAGACAGTGTAGGGAAAGGATCCTGGCTGCTGTTGCTGTGAGGGAGAGAATAGGAGTTAGTCCTGATTCTGCAATCTACTGATAGAAAAGATAGGGAGACAGTGTAGTGTAGTGTAGTGTAGGGGCAGGATCCTGTTTGTGCTTTCAGGGAGAGAGATTTAGATAGGAGTCCAGATTGAGAGATATAATAGCTCAGCGATCTGCATAGGTTTATCTGTTTGTGTTGCAAGCTCAGTGCACCAGCACTGCATTACGTTGAGTGATACACCTATTCCATACTGTGGCTGTATTGTGCTCTTACTAAAAGACCTATTTTGGTCAGAAAAAAAAAAAAAAAAAGGCACTTTATTGTGCTTTTGCTAAAAAGACCCATTTTTGGGCCCCAAAAAAAAAAAAGGCACTTTATTGTGCTGTTGCAAAAAAAAAAACGGCACTTTGTTGTGCGCAAAAAAGACCTATTTTTGGGCAAAAAAAATATTTTGCAGTGTATATCTCTAGTTGTGTGAAATAACCAATTTCTATATATTTTTCTTGTACTATGCTATACTAAAAAAAAAAAAAAAACTTTTTTTTGAATAGCATTCTCTGCAGCTGTGCGATTCAGCGGTTATATACTGTGGTTGTGTTGTGCTCTTTCAAAAAACGCCATTTAGGGCCACAGAAAATATTTTGCAGTGTGAAATACACATGTGGAGGTGTGTAAAATAAACAATTTCTATATATTGTACAGTGCTATACTAAAAAAAACAACATTTTTTTTGAATAGCATTCTCTGCACTTCTATAGCTGTGCGATTCAGTGGTTAAATACTGTGGTTGTGTTGTGCTCTTTCAAAAAACGCCATTTAGGGCCACAGAAAATATTTTGCAGTGTGAAATACACATGTGGAGGTGTGTAAAATAAACAATTTCTATATATTGTACAGTGCTATACTAAAAAAAACAACATTTTTTTTGAATAGCATTCTCTGCACTTCTATAGCTGTGCGATTCAGTGGTTAAATACTGTGGTTGTGTTGTGCTCTTTCAAAAAACGCCATTTAGGGCCACAGAAAATATTTTGCAGTGTGAAATACACATGTGGAGGTGTGTAAAATAAACAATTTCTATATATTGTACAGTGCTATACTAAAAAAAACAACATTTTTTTTGAATAGCATTCTCTGCACTTCTATAGCTGTGCGATTCAGTGGTTAAATACTGTGGTTGTGTTGTGCTCTTTCAAAAAACGCCATTTAGGGCCACAGAAAATATTTTGCAGTGTGAAATACACATGTGGAGGTGTGTAAAATAAACAATTTCTATATATTGTACAGTGCTATACTAAAAAAAACAACATTTTTTTTGAATAGCATTCTCTGCACTTCTATAGCTGTGCGATTCAGTGGTTAAATACTGTGGTTGTGTTGTGCTCTTTCAAAAAACGCCATTTAGGGCCACAGAAAATATTTTGCAGTGTGAAATACACATGTGGAGGTGTGTAAAATAAACAATTTCTATATATTGTACAGTGCTATACTAAAAAAAACAACTTTTTTTTGAATAGCATTTTCTGTAGCTGTGCGATTCAGCGGTTACGTGCTGTGGGTGTGTTGTGGTCTGGCAAAAAACGTCATTTAGGGCCACAGAAAATATTTTGCAGTGTGAAATACACATCTGGAGGTGTGTGTAAAAAAACAATTTATATATATTTTCCTTGTACTGTGCTATACTAAAAAAAACAACCTTTTTTTTTTGAATAGCATTTTCTGCAGTTCTGTAGCTGTGCGTTTCAGCCATTACGTACTGTGGGTGTGTTGTGGTCTTCCAAAAAACGCCATTTAGGGCAAGATCCTAAATTTGGAAAATATGAGGGGAAGGTCAAAGGGACGTGGTGGCCCCAGTCGTGGTGCTGCTGGTGGAGCTCCTGTTGCAGGGAGAGGACGTGGTGGATCTGTGCCAGCTACACGCACAAGTGAAACACCTTCCTCAGGTGCGAGTAGGCGACCGAGCCTGCGGCGGTATTTTGTCATGCCTAATGAGGCTGTACCAATGTTTAGGCCAGGACAAGTACAGGCGATAGTAGATTGGGTTGCTGACAGTGCCTCGGGTTCCTTCACATTGTCTCCCACCCACTCTTCTGCTGAAAGATCAGAGTTGGCACCTGAAGCCCATGTCCATCAGTCTTTCACCTCACCCCCTTGCAAATCAGTCAAGCAGTCTGAGCCCCAAATCATGCAGCAGTCTCTTCTGCTTTTCGATGACTCTGTTAGCAGGGTTTCCCAGGGCCATCCACCTAGCCCTGCCCCAGAAGTGGAAGAGATTGAGTGCACCGATGCCCAACCACTTATGTTTCATGATGGGTACATGGGAGGACCATCGCAGCACGTCTCGGATGATGACGAAACACAGGTGCCAACTGCTGCTGCTTTCGCAATTGTGCAGACAGACATGGAGGGCAGGGGTGAAGACTGGGTGGAAGATGATGTGGAGGACGATGAGGTCCTCGACCCCACATGGAATCAACGTTATGCAGGTGACCAGTGTTGTTCGGAGGAAGAGGCGGTGGTCGCACAGAGCCACCAGCACAGCAGAAGAGGGAGCAGGGTGCAAAAACGGAGCATTCGTCCCCTAGACAGTACATCTGCTACTGCCCAACGCAGCAAGGGACCGAGCACACCAAAGCCAGGTCCAAGGACTTCCCTAGCGTGGCAGTTCTTCACACAGTGTGTTGATGACAAGACACGAGTGGTTTGCACGCTGTGCAATCAGAGCCTGAAGCGAGGCATAAACGTTCTCAACCTGAGCACAAGCTGCATGACCAGGCATCTAAGTGCAAAGCACGAGCTGCAGTGGAGTAGACACCTCAGAAACCAAGAAAGGTCTCTGGCTCCTCCTGCTTCCTCTTCTGCTGCAGTCTCGGCCTCTTCATCCACCTCTGTAGTGACAGTGGCACCTGTCACCACGCAAACAGAGGATCTGCCAGCAACACTACCACCTGGGTCACCGACCATCTCCACAATGTCCCATGGAAGCGTTCAGCTCTCTATCTCCCAAACATTGGAGCGGAAGAGGAAGTACCCCCCTAGCCACCCGCGATCCCTGGCCCTGAATGCCAGCATTTCAAAATTCCTGGCCTTTGAAATGCTGTCATTCCGTCTGGTGGAGACGCAGAGTTTTAAAAGCCTGATGGCATTGGCTGTCCCGCAGTACGTCGTGCCCAGCCGCCACTACTTTTCCAGGCGAGCCATCCCTTCCCTGCACAACCAGGTGGGGGACAAAATCAGGTGTGCACTGCGCAACGCCATCTGTGGCAAGGTCCACCTAACTACGGATGCGTGGACCAGTAAGCACGGTCAGGGACGTTATATCTCCCTAACAGCACACTGGGTAAATGCAGTGGCTGCTGGGCCTGAGGCAGATAGCGGTTTGGCGCATGTCCTTCCACCACCAAGGATTGCAGGGCGCTTCAGTTTGCCTCCTGTTGCTAACTCCTCCTTCTCCGCTTCCTCATCCTCTACCGCCTCCTCATCCATTCAGCGTAACACCTTCACCACCAACTTCAGCACAGCCAGGGGTAAACGACAGCAGGCAGTTTTAAAACTTTCCTGTTTGGGGGAAAATCCCCACACCGCGCAGGAGTTGTGGAGGGACATGGAACAACAGACCGATGAGTGGTTGCTGTCAGTGAGCCTCAAGCCCGGCCTGGTGGTGTGCGATAATGGGCGAAATCTCGTAGCAGCTCTGGGTCTAGCCGGTTTGACGCACATCCCTTGCCTGGCGCATGTGCTGAACTTGGTGGTCCAGAGGTTGCTTAAAAATTACCCCAATATGCCAGAGCTGCTGCAGAAAGTGCGGGCTGTGTGTGCGCACTTTCGGCGTTCTCACCCTGCTGCTGCTCGCCTGTCAGCGCTGCAGCGTAACTCCGGCCTTCCAGCTCACCGCCTCATATGTGACGTGCCCACAAGGTGGAACTCCACCTTGCACATGCTGGCCAGACTGTGCGAGCAGCAGCAGGCAATAGTGGAGTTTCAGCTGCAGCAATCACGCATTAGTCGCTCTGCGGAACAGCACCACTTCACCACCAATAACTGGGCCTCCATGCGAGACCTGTGTGCCTTGTTGCGCTGTTTCGAGTACTCCACCAACATGGCCAGTGCCAATGACGCCGTTCTCAGCGTTACTATCCCAGTTCTATGCCTCCTTGAAAAAACGCTTCGTGCGATGATGGAAGAGGATGTGGCACAGGAGGATGAGGAGGAGGAGGAGGAAGCGGGATCATTTCAAAGGCTTTCAGGGCAGTCTTTCACAAGTGGCTACGAGGGTGGGTTCCTGCACCAACAAACGCCAGGTACACAATTGTCCGGCAGAAAGGGCACAGTTCTGGAGGATGACGAGGTGGAGGAGGAGATGGAGGAGGAGGAGGAGGAGCCATGTTCACAGCAGGGTGGCACTCAGACCAGCTCGTGGCCATTACTGGTGCGTGGCTGGGGGGATACAGAGGACACAGACGATACACCTCCCACAGAGGACAGCTTTTCTTTGCCTCTGGGCAGCCTGGCACACATGAGCGATTACATGCTGCAGTGTTTCCGCAACGACAGCCGAGTTGCCCACATTTTAACTGGTGCTGATTACTGGGTGGCCACCCTGCTGGATCCCCGTTACAAGGACAACGTACCGTCCTTAATTCCCTCACTGGAGCGGGATCGTAAGATGCGCGAGTACAAGCGCACGCTGGTAGACGCGCTGCTGGTGGCATTCCCACCTGACAGCGGGCGTACGGTGGAAGCACAAGGCGAAGGCAGAGGAGGAGGAAGAGGTCGCCAACGCAGCCGGGGCACCGGCAGCACCTCAGAAGGCAGGGTTAGCATGGCCGAAATGTGGAAAAGCTTTGTCAGCACGCCACAACAACCAGCACCACCAGCTGAGATGGAACGTCTTAGCAGGAGGCAGCATTTCACCAACATGGTTGAGCAGTATGTGTCCACAGGCCTACACGTACTGGATGACGGGTCTGCCCCCTTTAACTTCTGGGTCTCCAAATTGGGCACATGGCCTGAGCTTGCCGTTTATGCCTTGGAGGTGCTGGCCTGCCCTGCAGCCAGTGTATTATCTGAACGTGTATTTAGCACGGCAGGGGGCGTTATCACAGACAAGCGCAGCCGCCTGTCCAGAGCCAATGTGGACAAGCTCACGTTCATTAAAATGAACCAGGCATGGATCCCACAGGACTTGTCCGTACCTTGTGCAGAATAGACATGTATACCGGTGTTGTGACAAAAACTGTCTGGCCATCGGATTGTGCCCGGCCCGTACTGCGCAGGCGCAGCGCTTGCGCAGTACAGAGGACAAGGAGATTCACAAAATCTCCGAAGATGAACGGCGCCTGCGCTGTGAGTGCAGGTTCAAGCCCCACCATCCAAGAGGACATACGGTAGCACATAGTAACAGGGCCCCTCACGGGCTCGCTTCGATCGCGGCCTTGCTTGGCTCGGCTTGAACCACGGATGGTGTGGCCTTCACCTGAACTCAACACGCAGGCGCCGTTAGTCATGGGAGATTTTTGAAATCCCCTTGTCCTACATACTCAGCAAGCGCAGTACAGGGCGGACACTATTCGACAGGGGACAGAATTCGACACATCACCGGCCTTACCCAGCCATTGTTGTGTTTTTGAACCAGTGTTGGCTACCTCGTCCTCCTCCACCGCCGCTTCCACCTACACAGCCACATCCACCGCCACCTCAACCTCCTACTCCATATGGACCTCGTCCTGCTAGGCCAAGATTAAAATTTTTATTTTATTTTTTTGTAGCGCACAGATCCTTTCCCCCTTACCTGCCTTTATGTTGTTGGCTCTTCGCAGGAGGGAGAAAGGCACACCGCACTACCAGCCCGTATCATCCTATATAAAGAGGTTGAGCGGTGTACTCGACGGGCCGTGTCCACAGCCGGAGTCAAAACTCCTCCAGAGGATGATTCTCACCTCTACTGTAGGTAGAGGCAAGTCCTTTAATTGCCAGTAAAGTCAATGTCCACACCAGCTGAAACTCCAACTCTTATTCTCTCATGGCAAAATAAACTGTACTCAGATAGAAAAGGTTAGAGCAAAGAAACAGGACAGCTTAAGGTGTGGAGGAGGTCCAGGCACAAACGTAGCACATTCACTTCACTGCTTAGGTTTCTCAAACAGTTTTTGGCGCACGGTCTCTGCCACAGACATTGAGGTTGGTCTCTGCCACAGACCGGGTGTACAAGGCCCCTGCCACGGGCCTGGAGAACTTTGGTCTCAGCCACAGACCAGGGTGTATAAGGCCCCTGCCACGGGCCGGTTGAATAAGGCCTCTGATACAGTCAAGGTGACCTTGAGCTTCTCCTTCTACGAACCTAGCCCATATCAAGGGGAAGACATCTCTCCAGGGAGTCAACAGACCATTCCTTCACCGTGACTCCCGCATCGGTCCATCAGAATGATCCTCCCTTCCCTGGAACAGGGTCCCCTACACGAGGCGGCTCTGGACTCCAGGCTTTACTCCCGCCCCTAGGCCTCCATACCCAGGGCAGCAAGAACTCCAGGATAGTACCTCACCCCGGGCTAAAGGTGCCCGAGATGGAACAGGAACACATGCACCCAGGCCGAAGGCACCTGGGCGCGGACCCCACTGGACATCAGCCCCCAGGCCAAAGGTCTGCCCCTTTTATATGCTCTCCCGGCATGCACAGCAGGTTCCCCGCCCCGCTGTACTACTGCCAAGAGGGGACACAAAAGGCGCCACCTGTAGGCCGCAGGGAACTGCACACCAATACTGTCCCCCGAGGACAAAATGGTCCATGAATCACTACAGAATTAGGGTATTTGAGCCTATTTACCACTCAAACACTTTCCTTAAATTTAGCACCCCGCTACATTTTTATTTCAAAGTATTTTATTTTCCCACTAGCTTATCCATTAAATTAAATAATTTATTCCAGAAAGGGCGTATTCTGGGGCATTCCCACCATATGTGTGGCATTGTGCCGTTGAGTTTCTGAGGTTCTTAATGACTTCCTGTACCTCTTCTGCTGAAAAGGGGGCCTCCAGCATATTTTTTATTTTTTTTTATGTTCTTTTAAGTTATTTCCTATCCACATTTGTTTGCAGAGCACTTGCCATGTTCTTAACAACATTTTGCTGACATTTGCAGCCCTCTAGCCCTTTCCATTACTTTTTTAGAGCCTTTTTAGTCGTCAGAAGTCCGGGTCCCCATTGACTTCAATGGGGTCCGGGTCCGGGTTCGGGTTAAAGTTCGGTCCCGAATCCGAACTTTTTTCCGAAGTTCGGCCGAACCCGCCGGACCCGAATATCCAGCTACCCGCTCAACACTAATTGTGAGGCCTGCAACTTTAGGCAACACAATCCAGCAACAAAAGCACACACAGTGATATAGCGGACACTAACCGTTTCTTCTACACAGTAATACAGTAACTCCAACAACTAGTCTGCTTAATCCTGGTACTTTTACTGAAGGAAATGATTAAACAGGTTAAGACAGTACACTTTAGTATATGCAGAGCCCTGCAATAAAAGGTGTTCAGCAATAGACAGATATACAATCCTGTACAAAGATAACTAACAGGCCCCCTTGCAGCCCTCCTCCCTCGTGGGCAAGATGGCGCCCAGCAATGTCTACACTGATATGTCAGGCCTGACTGTAACTATGGATAAGTTCCGTAGAGAAGAATCTTTGCTAGCAAATGGTGGTGCACTTTTGAAGACAAAATTGTAATCCACAGGAATAAAGGTTGACAAACTTGGTGAACAAAGATAAAGTCACTAACGCTACTCAATGCACTGTCCCTCCGGTGTGCATATGCAAACTCTAACGGGTAAGTCCCGAACAACAAACACTGGGCCTAGAGATCCTGTACTAATCCTTGAGCAGGTGCTCTCTCACCCAACCGGACCAGTCCGCGTCCGTATCTTCCGTTGCTGTGACTCGGTACACAGGTTCCACGACACCCGGGTCTTCGGTCCTCCTGGAAGCAGCAGATGGGTAGCAGGATGCGACGTCCCTCAGGCTCCTTGGTGGAAATGGAAGGCTCTTTGGAAACACAGGGCCTAGGCTTCAGGCCCTGTCCAGAACAACAGACTCAGCACAGAGTTCCACTTGCTGGGCGGGCGATGTCCAAAGAAACCGTACTCCGGTCCGCCCCTCGGTTAAATACCACACCCCAGCAGTCCTTGCGCGGGGAGATGCATCCTGGGTATGGTAGTCTCTGGGTTCGTCAAGCAACACCCCGCTACACACTCCCCCCACTTAAAATCTTTGGTCCCCAAAGATAAAATTAGCATTATTTACAGACAATACAGTTTATGGCTGCAAAAGAGCTGGGCAAGGGAACCTCCCACCAAACTTGGTAGGGGAGATTGTCTTGTCTACAGGTCATATTGGTGGAACTGACCTGCCTAACTGTGCCAGAGAGAGAGCTAGGGTTGCCCTCCACCAAATGCACAGTGGAGGGGCCAGGTTTTTCTATTGTCCTTCTCGCAGTCACAAAAGTATCTTCAGAGCATTCTCCCATCTGAGTGTAAGTTAGTTTTCGGGGAGGGCGAATAGCTCTTTTCACTCTTTGTTCCCTGGGAGCTGAGGTATCAGGTACAATGGGTTCTTCCATTCTTCCTTCCACTGGGACAGGTGTAATGGATCCTGCTGCTTCAGGGGCATCCAACTCTGGTGCAGAGAGGTACAAATAATCTCTTGGGTCTTCAGCTGGGACCGACTCTAGGGCATCTTCCCATTCCTCAGTTAGAGTACACGATGGTAAGAACTCAGCAGCTTCAGCATTTAGGGTGCCATCGATGGTAACTTCACAGGGTGAGGGATCCATGACCATGGGTTCAGTTTTCTGAGTGGGCCATAGCCAGTTCAGTTCCATTTCCTCATCTTCACTCTGGTCTGTGGCATTCATCTCTCCTGACTGAGTGGATTTTAGATCTGGTGTTGGGCCTAGGGGTATTGGAGGTTGAAGGTGATTCAGGAGAATCCGGAGTAGAAGGTATCCGGACTGCTTCGGAGAGAGGCAATAAGTGGTTCCTGTGCCAGGTTTTCGAAGGTCCCACTTTTCCTTCAGGTTTCAGCTGGTACATTGGCATGCCAGGCAATTTTTTACAGATTATATACGGCTGTGATTTCCATCTGTCAGCAAGCTTATGCTTCCCTGGAACACCAAGATTCCGCAACAGCACCCTGTCTCCTGGTTGCAAGTCATGGTTCTGGACTCTGAGGTCAAAATTTTGTTTGTTCCGGGCTTCTCTCTGGTCAGAAGTGGCTTGTGCCTTCTCATAAGCCAGTCTTAAGCTTTTTCGCAGCCTGTCCACGTATCCCTTGTGTGAAGCAGCCGATGAGTGGTCTATCGAAGTACCAAAGGCCAGGTCTACAGGTAGTCTCGCTTCTCTACCGAACATTAATCTATAAGGGGAGTATCCGGTAACATAACTAGTTGTGCTATTATAAGCGTGCACTATGGCAGCTATATGCTTGCCCCAATGTTGCTTTTCCTCGCTGCTCGGGGTCCCCAGCATATTCAACAAAGTTCTGTTAAACCTTTGTGGTTGGGCATCTCCTTGTGGGTGATAAGGGGTTGTGCGAGTCTTCTTTATGCCTAGGGAATCCAATAACTTCCAGATCAGTCGACTTTTGAAGTCCCTCCCTTGATCCGAGTGAAGGCATTGAGGTAGTCCGTAATGTACAAAATACTTCTCTACGAGTATCTTGGCCACAGTGGAAGCCTTCTGGTCTTTGGTTGGAAAGGCCTGGGCGTATCGGTTGAAATGGTCGGTTCTCACCAGAACATTTCCATGTCCACCCAAATCAGGTTCCAGACAAAGAAAATCAATGCATACCAAGTCCAAGGGCCCTTGGCTTTGTAAGTGGCCCATTGGGGCAGCTTGATGAGGCAGTGTTTTCCTTTGTATGCAGCGAGCACATGAGTGACAGTATTCCTCCACTTCAGCCCGCATACAGGGCCAATAGAATCTGCTCCTTATGAGCTAAAAGGTTCTCTCTGCTCCTAGGTGGCCATGGTTGTCATGTAGGGCAATCATAACAGTCTTTCTGTGTTTTTCGAGCAGGAATAGTTGCCACTTGTCTTCCAGGTCATCAGAGGGGCCCCTTCGGTAGACCACCCCTTGATGTACCTGCAACCTGTCCCATTCCTTGCGCAGTAAGCGGGCCTCCTTTGAGGGATCATGCATGAGTCTGTCCAGATCCTGGTCTTCTAAGGCTTCCAAAGCCAACCTTCCCAATGGGTCTTCCAGCTGGTCCCGTCTTATATCCTTCTTTGATAGTTTGGGCAAGTCCTCTTCACCAATCTGAGTTACATCACAGTAATATTTGGGCACTCCAACAACTGAGACTCCAATTTCTTCTGCCCTGGATCCTCCACTAGCCTGGAGTTCTGCTCCCTGACAGGGATGAGCCGAACACCCCCCTGTTCGGTTCGCACCAGAACCTGCGAACAGACAAAATGTTCGTGTAAACTTTAGAACCCTATTAAATACAATGGACTCGAACGTTCGAAATCTAAAGTGTTAATTATAAAGGCTAATATGCAAGTTATTGTCCTAAAAAGTGTTTGGGGACCTAGGTCCTGCCCCAGGGGACATGTATCAATGCAAAAAGAAGTTTTAAAAACGGCCGTTTTTTCGGGAGCAGTGATTTTAATAATGCTTAAAATGAAAAAATAAAAGTGAAATATTCCTTTAAATTTCGTACCTGGGGGGTGTGTATGATATGCATGTAAAGTGGCGCATGTTTCCTGTGCTTAGAACTGTCCCTGCAAAAAATGTCATTTTTGAAAGAAAAAAATGCATTTAAAACTGACTCGCGGCTATTAATGAATTGTCGGCTCCCGGCAATACATACAAAAGTCATTGATAAAAAAAAAAAAAAAAAAAAGCGTGGGGGTTCCCCAGAATTCAATTACCAGGCCCTTCAGGTCTGGAATGGATATTAAGGGGAACCCCACTGCAAATTTTAAAAAAAATTGACGTGGGGTTCCCCCAAATATCCATTCCAGGCCCTTCAGATCTGGCATGGATTTTAAGGGGAACTCCACCCCAAATTTAAAAAAAAAATGGCGTGGAGTCCCCCTAAAAATCCATACCAGACCCCTTATCCGAGCACGCAACCTGGCCGGCCGCAGGGGAAAAGGGGGGGACGAGAGAGCGGCCCCCCCTCCCTCCTGAACCGTACCAAGCCACAGGCCCTCAACATGGGGAGGATGTCCCCATGTTGATGGGGACAAGGGCCTCATCCCCACAACCCTTGCCCGGTGGTTGTGGGGGTCTGCGGGCGGGGGGCTTATCGGAATCTGGAAGACCCCTTTAACAAAGGGGACCCCCAGATCCCGGCCCCCCCCCTATGTGAATTGGTAAGGGGTACATTGTACCCCTACCATTTCACGAAGAAAGCGTAACATTTTTTAAAAAAAACCACACAAACACCTTAAAAAAGTCCTTTATTAAAAAAAAAAAAACATTCCAGCGGTGAAATCCAGTGTCCCGCGGCGATCCCGATGTCCAGCGCTGTCCTTCATTGGTTGTGCCTGAGCGGACCTGATGGGGAACTCCCTCTCAGTATTTTAAATGTATAGACCCGCCCCTTCTAAAGTTCCCCATCAGGTCCGCTCAGCGGACCAGATGCGGAACATGAGAAGGGGCGGGTCTATACATGTATTACCAAAGTGAGAGCAGTTCCCCATCAGGTCCGCCCCCTCGGTATGTCGGACCCGCCTACGTCATTGGCTTGAGCGGGGAACTTCCTTCACTATGTAAATTTAAATTACACAGTGAAGGAAGTTCCCCGCTCAAGCCAATGACGTAGGCGGGTCCGACATACCGAGGGGGCGGACCTGATGGGGAACTGCTCTCACTTTGGTTATACATGTATAGACCCGCCCCTTCTCATGTTCCGCATCTGGTCCGCTGAGCGGACCTGATGGGGAACTTTAGAAGGGGCGGGTCTATACATTTAAAATACTGAGAGGGAGTTCCCCATCAGGTCCGCTCAGGCACAACCAATGAAGGACAGCGCTGGACATCGGGATCGCCGCGGGACACTGGATTTCACCGCTGGAATGTTTTTTTTTATTTTTTAAATAAAGGACTTTTTCAAGGTGTTTGTGTGTTTTTTTAAACATTTTTTTACGCTTTCTTCGTGAAATGGTAGGGGTACAATGTACCCCTTACCAATTCACATAGGGGGGGGCCGGGATCTGGGGGTCCCCTTTGTTAAAGGGGTCTTCCAGATTCCGATAAGCCCCCCGCCCGCAGACCCCCACAACCACCGGGCAAGGGTTGTGGGGATGAGGCCCTTGTCCCCATCAACATGGGGACATCCTCCCCATGTTGAGGGCATGTGGCTTGGTATGGTTCAGGAGGGAGGGGGGGCCGCTCTCTCGTCCCCCCTTTTCCCCTGCGGCCGGCCAGGTTGCGTGGTCGGATAAGGGGTCTGGTATGGATTTTTAGGGGGACTCCACGCCATTTTTTTTTAAATTTGGGGTGGAGTTCCCCTTAAAATCCATGCCAGATCTGAAGGGCCTGGAATGGATATTTGGGGGAACCCCACGTCAATTTTTTTTTTAATTTGCGGCGGGGTTCCCCTTAATATCCATTCCAGACCTGAAGGGCCTGGTAATTGAATTCTGGGGAACCCCCACGCTTTTTTTTTTTTTTTTTATCAATGACTTTTGTATGTATTGCCGGGAGCCGACAATTCATTAATAGCCGCGAGTCAGTTTTAAATGCATTTTTTTCTTTCAAAAATGAATTTTTTTGCAGGGACAGTTCTAAGCACGGGAAACATGCGCCACTTTACATGCATATCATACACACCCCCCAGGTATGAAATTTAAAGGAATATTTCACTTTTATTTTTTCATTTTAAGCATTATTAAAATCACTGCTCCCGAAAAAACGGCCGTTTTTAAAACTTCTTTTTGCATTGATACATGTCCCCTGGGGCAGGACCCCGTCCCCAAACACTTTTTAGGACAATAACTTGCATATAAGCCTTTATAATTAGCACTTTAGATTTCTCCCATAGATTTTTCGAATTTGCCGCGAACACCCCAATTTGTTCGCTGTTCGGCGAACGGACGAACAGGCAATGTTCGAGTCGAACATGAGTTCGACTCGAACTCGAAACTCATCCCTACTCCCTGACACAAAGCCCGTAACCCCCTCTGGGGTTACCTGGGTCCAGTCTTCTGCCATGCAAGTAGGAGCATGAGATCTTCGGGACAAGGCATCAGCATCTCAGTTTCCAGTCCCAGGCCTGTACTTCAGGCTGAAAATGAACCCTGAGAGGGCTGCCAACCAACGGTGTCCGGTGGCATCCAGTTTTGCTGTGGTTAGAAGGTAAGTGAGTGGGTTATTGTCTGTTTTAAAAGTCAGCTCCATATAAGTAGTCCTTCAGTTTGTCCACCACAGCCCACTTCAAGGCCAAAAACTCCAACTTGTGGGTGGGGTAATTCTTTTCAGCTGGGGTTAAACTCCTACTCACGTAAGCAATGGGTCTTAGCTGCTCTTCATACTCCTGATATAATACTCCTCCCAAGCCATCATGGCTGGCATGCACGTGTAATTCATAGGGCTTTTGGGTGTCCGCATAGGCCAAGACGGGCAGTGGTCAAACTCTCCTTCAGCTTAATGAAAGCCTCTTCACACTTTTCAGTCCACTGGTCTTCCACTGGCTCTCCCGGCTTCCTGGGGCCTGAGTCATCCTCCTCTCCATCTGTCTTCAACAGCTCATTCAGAGGCTTGGCAATTCTTGCAAACCCCTCCACAAACCTGCGATAGTAGGAGCAGAACCCCAAAAATGACCTAAGCTCAGTCACTGTGGTGGGCCGGGGCCAGGAGGTGACTGCCTCCAATTTGTCGGGATCTGTAGATACTCCTTCTTCAGACACTATGTGTCCCAGGTAATGGACTGAAGACTGGTAGAACTGGCACTTCTCCCGGGAGAGCTTGAGTCCCTCATCACTGAGTCTCTTCAAGACCTTCTCTAACCTCTCCTCATGCTCCTCCAGAGTCTTCCCAAAGACGATGATGTCATCTAGGTATACTAGGACTTCAATGAGGTTCATGTCCCCCACCGTCTTCTCCATCAACCGCTGGAAAGTGGCAGGGGCTCCCGACAGACCTTGAGGCATATGGTCGAATTCATAGAACCCCACCGGGGTAATGAAGGCAGTCTTCTCTCTGTCTTCTGGGTGCATTGGGATTTGGTAGTACCCGCTCTTCAGGTCCATTACATTGAACCATTTGGCTCCAGACAGACTCTGCAGAGCATCCTCTATTCTTGGGGTGGTGTATTGGTCAGGTATTGTCCTCCTGTTGAGGGTCCTGTAGTCTATAGAGTCTCAATGACCCATTCTTTTTCCTGACTACCACAATTGGAGAGGCATATGGGCTCCTGGATTCCCGCATAACACCAGTTCTCTTGAGCTCTGCAAGTTGCTCACGCAAATCTTCCAGATCAGCCAGCTGGACTCGCTGGACTCTCTCCCTAAAGGGTTTGTCTGCCTGTAGGCGGATCTTGTGAGTGGCACTTTTCGCACATCTTACATCAAACTCATCCTTGGAGAAGATCTTCCGCCACTTCACCAACTGGGCCCTGGCCCTCTCCTTCCATGCCGAGGGTAGGACCGTGTTCTCCAAAGTGGGTTCCCCTCCTTCTTCCTTCTCTAAGTCGGGCAAGGCAACTGGGGTAGCGGGATTCACTTGGCCCAACAGCATCCGGGCTGGAATCTTCACAGGCGAGTCAGTGGTGTTTCTGATGCTCACTGGCACCCTGCCGTTTGCCTTCTTCAGGACTCTCAGCGGGACTACTTCGGGGATTACCTCCAGTCCTGGGTGGGTACCCAGAGGGTCTAGTTCCAGGACTACAAAGGGGCGTGGTTGCTCCCAGGTGAGCTTCACAGTGGCGCTTAAGCAGCCTACTTCACCAGGCTGCAACACTCTCTCTTTCTTCTCCAGTCTCCAAACTTTCCCCACCCCCTCTTCTGGGGCCTTCTGTTCCAAGACCAATCGCTGATAGGCCAACTGAAACATGGGGTGAAATCTGGCTGTTGAGGCGCGCTGCTCTTGTGCTAGAGGGGCCAATAGTCTCCTGACCAGGTCAGTGTTTGTTCCTATTATCAGAGAACTTTTGTTGGCTCCTGGTAGGCGGGGACAAACTACTGCCAGGGTGTCAAAGACCTCTGCCTCTCCTGCTACTGAAGGGTCAAAAGCGAATCTAATCGGGAGGTAACCGTCATAAGGAAAGCTCTGGGTGTCAATTCCCCATATTTCCAAGTCTTCTAACTTCTGCAAGGGCAAATGTCTCAGATGCTTTTGGTAGAAATCCTGATACAGGAGGGTTACTTGAGCCCCTGTATCCAGAATGGCCATCGTGTAGACTCCCTCCACTTGAATGTGGACCACTGGGGAGGGTCCCACTAACTTGGCTGGAAACTTCTTCGGGGAGGCCTCTGTCCCTGGGCCCATAGTTTTGGCCTTTGGTGTGTTTTTTTTCTCCATCTTTTCCTGGATCTTAATGCCGGCCTGGTAGGGCCTGGTATGCATTGATTTCTTGCGATTTTTGGGGTTTTGCCTCCAGATGAGGGGTATTAAGTGCTTTTGATGTGGAATTATTCCCCTCACTTCTTGGCCTCTCTTGCTTTCTAATTCCAATGGAGCTTGCTGGAAATGATGGGCACCCGGTTCACTCCTTCACCGGGGCCCTCTGGAGTTTTCCGCCGGCTGGTGGTAGTTGCCTCGGGTCTTCCTTGGACTGGGACACACTTGCCAAAAATGGGCAATTCCTCCACAGTTAAAGCAAACAGCTTCTCCTCTATCCTGCGGGGAGACTGGTGTTGAAATGCTCTGGTATAGCTCTTTCCTGACTTCTTCTTTTTCTCCAACTCCTAAATTCTTGGCCATTAAAGAGGTCAGCATCTCTAATACTTGGGTCATCTGCGACTTTAAGACCGCCACCTCCGAGTCCCTTTCAGTGGCCATGGCGGATCTGACTCCAACTGAGGTGGGAGTAGTGGGTTTCTCGGTCACCTGTTGGTCTTTCAGCAGAGCCTCTTCATCCCTTATTATTCGCACAAGTTCCGGGTAGTTCAGGGACATGACCCCTCCAGTGGTTTTCAGATGGAGCCAGACTGGATCAGAACGCAATGCTCCCCTTAAAATCTGCTTCATCCTTGCCGCACCTATGGCTTGTGGCAGCATCCCCTTCTTAAGGACAATTTGGCACAGCATCTTGTTTAATCTGCGAACATTTTCAGACAGTCTTTCTCCTGGAAGTTGAAGGGTATGCTCAAACTGATAGACTAAATCGACCACTTTCTCCAATTGGCCGAACTCTTCCTGCAGTAGTTAGTTAAATAGTCATAGGCAGTAAAAGCAGCATTGCTGAACCTAAGGTTCTTCACGGCTTCAGCAGCAGCACCCTTTAAACTTTCCCTTATGCGCTGCTTCTTTTGGGCTTCCGGTATTTCCCATTCTTCCACAGCCTGCATTGCTTGTTCAATCCAGGTGTCGAAATCCTCTTCCCCGAGTGGTATAGGTTGTTTCCCGAAAAGATCCTGAGCTACCGTATCCGGCCTCCACATGTACCGTACTACTCTTATGGTACTTTGTGACAAGGTCCCCTAAAGCATTTAAAAGTTCAGGGCCTATAGTGGTTAGAGGTGTCTCTGAGGCTGTCATCTCTTTGGAACTCTTTGGAATTTTGGGTGACTGCGGAGGTTCCTTCTTTATAGCCTTTGTGTGCGCCAAGCTGTACGTCTTATTGCCCATGGACTGCACACTCTGACCTTTAAATTCTTCCGGCATTTCATCCCTCCACTCTACCAGCGCGAAGGTGCGGGAATTCTCTTCCTCTGACCTGAGGTTAATTAACCATCCTTTATGGTCCGGGGACAAGAGCTCTATGAGCTGTTCTATGTCACTCCCCGACCAATCCTCTCCGGGGAGTTCAATCACTGCAGCCATGTCCAGGGAGGCATGTGCGGATAAGCACCACTGGGTTACCGTTAACGGATCCATGCCGGTGCTTCTGGCGGGCCTGATTGCAGCGTACAGGTATCCCGGACTCTGAGCCCCCACGTGTAGCGATACCCCCAGCTAAGAGAGCCGCTGGTATGATTTTCGGGCCTGTAACACACCGCTGTCAACCCCCAGCAATTGGCTCTACCCTCCCTTGGCACAGTTAGTAGTGGATGATAGGATTGTGAGGCCTGCAACTTTAGGAAACACAATCCAGCAACAAAAGCACACACAGTGATATAGCGGACACTAACCGTTTCTTCTGCACAGTAATAACTCCAACAACTAGTCTGCTTAATCCTGGTACTTTTACTGAAGGAAAATATTAAACAGGTTAAGACAGTACTCTTTAGTATATGCAGAGCCCTGCAATAAAAGGTGTTCAGCAAGAGACAGATATACAATCCTGTACAAAGATAACTAACAGACCCCCTTGTAGCCCTCCTCCCTCATGGGCAAGATGGCGCCCAGCAATGTCTACACTAATAAGTCAGGCCTGACTGTAACTATGGGTAAGTTCCGTAGAGAAGAATCTTCGCTAGCAAATGGTGGTGCACTTTTGAAGACAAAATTGTAATCCACAGGAATAAAGGTTGACAAACTTGGTGAACAAGGATAAAGTCACTAACGCTACTCAATGCACTGTCCCTCCGGTGTGCATATGCAAACTCTAACGGGTGAGTCCTGTACAACAACCACTGGGCCTAGAGATCCTGTACTAATCTCTGAGCAGGTGCTCTCTCACCCAACCGGACCAGTCCGCGTCCGTATCTTCCGTTGCTGTGTCTCGGTACACAGGTTCCATGACACCCGGGTCTTCGGTCCTCCTGGAAGCAGCAGACAGGTAGCAGGATGTGACGTCCCTCAGGCTCCTCAGTGGAAACGGAAGGCTCTTTGGAAACACAGGGCCTAGGCTTCAGGCCCTGTCTGGAACAACAGACCCAGCACAGAGTTCCACTTGCTGGGCGGGCGATGTCCAAAGAGACCGTACTCCGGTCCACCCCTGGTTAAATACCCCACCCCAGCAGTCCTTGCGCGGGGAGATGCATCCTAGGTATGGTAGTCTCTGGGTTTGTCAAGCAACACCCCGCTACACTTGTTTTAACATGCGCATGCGATAGGTGCGTTTTGATGGTGATCCACTTTTTTTAAACCATTTGTTCTCTTTTGTTGATGTAATGTATATGACATCCACCACTTCCCATGTATGTTTGAGCATGCTCAAGCTCATTTATGCATGTTCTCCATAGATTAACACACTTCATCAGCACTCCATCCAGTGCCTTTTAAACTCGCTCCATACTGAGATATGCTCCAACTATGACTATCCTTCGTAGTTTAACTCATGAGTACTCTATCCACAGCTCCCCCTTTTGGTCTCCGTTTGCGTCTCCACGGTCCGGTGCATCGACCTATCCTGGTGTTCCATCCGCCACAGATACAGCCCTCTTGCTGCTCTCTCTACCCTACTGGTACAGTCTTCCTCTCTCTTTCTTTTTTTTTTTTCTGTCTTTTGGTCCTTTTGCAATTTTGATGTCAGATACCTAAATGTCTGTCCTCTGCTGTGTCAGTTGGCAGATACTGTACATACTTTATGTCACACTGATTGTCTATGAATTTATTTTGTCTGTTTCCATTCATGTATGCCTATACTGTATATTTATACTTACCTTTTATAAATTGTAGATCATAAAAAAATTCAACACCACATGCTCCTGACGAAGAGGATATACCTTCAAAACCTCTAAACGCGTAGAGCTGCACTGTGTATATTCATATATAACTAGTGGTTGTTTTATGGTATTTTATTTGTTTTTTGTCAGTTGGAATTCAGAGTCTCTTTACAAGGACCCTTCCATATTGATGTTTTAAGATTTTGTAATAAATATAATTTCTTGATAATTTTACAGTTTCGCATACTCATTTGGGTGGAGCTATTGCCCTTAAAGTCCCATTAGAGGGTTTCTCTTGCTTTTTTGACTTACCACTGGGATGTTGGCAATCTCCACCCTTTTCCACTAGAGTTGAACACCTTTCTATTGTAGCAGGTATTTGAATTTAGGGGAAGCATCTGGGTGGTAGTGTAACCCAGATGCGCTGATTGCTAGGGGATCTGAGGCCCTTTTATGGTTCTTGGAAGACTCTGGTGGTATGAGGTTCCCTGAGGAAAGTCGGCCTAGTGATGGCCTTGTGTGGTCGTGGAAGAGCTTCGCCCCGCTGCTTGCCTGGCCTGGATGGATCCGGAGGGATCCGGAGGGAAGAGCCCTGGACATCCCTGTTCTTCTGAAGGCCCAGGTGAGCCAGGGGTTGGGACTTTCTGTGTGGTTAAAGGTGGCGGAAGCCCACAGTCAGTGGAGGCCGTCAAGGGGGATGATTCCGTGACTGGGAATTATCTGCCCGCTTAGTGTTATGACACCTCCGACCTGGATTCATTGTCTGACAATGGCGATGATGGGGAGATAGACGAAATCTTCCACCGAAAGGGATGGGACAAGATGAAGTTACCCTCGTCCCGTGTCACAAGGGACCCACCTATGTCTACTGGGGATAGTACACCCCGGGTGGAGGCCTCGGCGCCAAGGGAAGAATCTGGTCCACTGTCTGTAATCCCTCTTCTGGATTCAACCTCCATTTCACCTGCTCCTGTTGCGGGAGTGCAACGCCAGTCACTGCGGGCTCCTGTGCCCAGATCTACCGAGGTGGTGAACACACCTCGCCATCCAGAAGCAATTGTGTTGCCCGGAGAAGTTTTTCGCCGGAGGTGGTACAATACCTTTGTTTGGGACAAACTTAAAGTACCTCAAGCACACCGGTACCCTTTTTGTTCACCAACGGTCACCAAAAAGTTTCAGGACTGTAAAGCTAAGTGGATGCTGGGAAGGCATATCTATGCGGACAGAGTGGTGATTTGTCGCAAGGATGGAGGGAATGTTGAGTACAACATGGAGGCTTTTGACAAGCATTTGAAGCCTGTGTTCCTGCCGCATCCAAAGTTTTACCTTTAGGAGACAAAGACTCATGTGTGTTCTTTCTTGTTGCTCATTGCTGAACTTTCCGGAGTGCCTTTGCCGGAACACAAGGACTGTGCCCTAGTTTTTTTTGTATTTGGGCGTTCTACTCTTTGGAGAAATGGGAGCTGTTACTGTTTTGTTCTCCCTCCTTCTCCTTGCACTTCAGAGAAATCATTGACTTTGGGGTTTGGCATTGTCACCAGGTGGCAGTGTTGCGCAACGATTGTTTTTTTTTTTTTTTGAACACTATGCAACACTCATTGGAGTGAATGGGTTTCTTCTCGGACAGGCCCATTCATTCCAAGCAAACACATATATGATGTTAGGATGTGTATTGTTTTTTTTCCCCTCTGCAGGAGACTCGTCTGTCAAGGCTGCTGAGAATGGGGTGGTGCTTAGATAGCAAGGGGGGGTAAATGTTAAATGTTACACATTGTATATGTGTAAATGTTAAAGAGTATTCTATTGAAAGTTTTATTGTTTTACATTTCTATTTTCCCCTTTTCCCATTTTAGGTCTTGGCACAATTCAGGGTTAAAATTGTGTAGTTGGTCTCTGGGTCAGACTTATGTTGCCACTTCTTGGGGGAAATGGGTTTGCACCAGACACTGGGGACCAGTGTCAAATCACCGGGGGGAGAGTGTAGCGGGTATTTGAATTTAGGGGAAGCATCTGGGTGGTAGTGTAACCCAGATGCACTGATTGCTAGGGGATCTGAGGCCCTTTTATGGTTCTTGGAGGACTCTGGTGGTGTGAGGTTCCCTGGGCCTATAGGTGGCATTGTTGCCGGGGGCCGGAGGTGAACTCACACCACAAGACTGTGCCTTTTTTTCCTCCCCTGGAGCTGGTACAGCGGGGCGGGGAACCCACTGTGACGCGAAGGGAGAGGAGATAAAAAGGGCGAATGGGGGCGTGGCTACGGCATGCACGAGTGAGGACGTGCTCTCTTAGAGCTCCGTGAGGCCCGCGCTCTAATCGGCACATTCGGCGGCTTCTAGTGGGGGAAATACACCGCTGCTCGGATGCCTGCAAAGCGCAAACCATCCCCGCACCCACAGCAGACACCTCGAGGCCGATCCGGATCACTGGATAACTTCTTTGAGACCCGCAGCAGAACGGCAGGTAAAGCTAAGATGGCGTCCGGCGCCCACGCTGCTAGGGCTGCCTCCCCCAACAGCTCCCCGCACTTGCCTGTGCACACCCTGCCTTCCCTTCCTTCTCTCTCCGGCTCTGTAAGCATGGAAGAGCCTGCACATGGAGGTGATCCCTGGGATGATAAAGATATCCGTGCCCACATCCTCCCCACTAAGGCTGACTTGGAGAGGTTTACTAGCAGAGTGGAGATGGCTTTTAAAAAGGACATTGAGGTCCTGCAGGCTGACACTGCACATTTGGGTGATAGAGTGGAGACTTTGGAGGCACAGTGGGATGAGACTGCTCCAACCCTGCAGGACCTCTCTGATCACTGCAAACAACAAGATCGCAGGCTTGAGGCTCTGCTAGATCAAATGGATGATTTTGAAAATAGGAGTCGCAGGGTTAACATCCGCATCAGAGGCCTGCCTGAAGCCACTGGCCCCAGAGATATCATCCCCACCCTGCAAGGGATCTTTAAGCAAATTCTAGGCCGACAGGCACCTGAACATTTTGAAATCGACCGGGCCCACAGAGCCTTGCGGCCCCCCTCTGATGATCCTTATAAACCCAGAGACATTATCTGCAAGCTGCACAAATACTCGCTTAAAGAACGCATCATGAATCAAGTTAGGGGAGTCAGATTTGTGGACTTTGACGGGGCCAGGCTGACATTCTTTCCAGATCTCTCCAGACGCACACTGATGCAACGCCGAGCTCTTAAGCCACTGTTGGCGGCTCTACGGGATGCCCAGCTTCCCTATCGGTGGGGTTTCCCGTTTAGCCTCTCCGCAACTAAAGATGGCAGACAGGTCACACTATGGAGCAGGGATGATCTGCCCCGATTCTTGGAATCCCTAGACCTGCCTCAGGTAGACATCCCAGATTGGAGGTCGCCGTCTGACATCTCTCTTCCCGCACGCCCTGAAACGTGGCAGCCCGCCCGCCGGAGACGTCGCCGCGGACCCAGGCGAGGTCCCCCTGGCTCGGCGCCTCCATCTCGCCCCCCGCAGGGAGAAGACTGAACGACTGAACTGCTTTTTGCTGGCTCCTGAGACATCTTTGTTTCACTTTTTTGACTTCCCCCTAGCCGCCGTATCACCTTTCTGCCCCTGGCCGAGGGGTAGATGAGCACCTTTAACTACTTGCGGGTCCTCATGCGGACTTGCTCTTGGTGCCTTACCACTTCCCCCCAATAGGTCAACTCCTTGGAGTTACGTGTCCCATTTTGGGAATGCCTCTGCTCGCTGGCCTTCACCGTCTCCTCGTCTTGAGGGGGGGGTGGAGGCTCCCGACTGGTGGCAATGTTGCACTTTGTTGCGCCCTTTGGGCTTGTTATTTGTGCTTGTGTTTTTGTTTCCTGTATTTTTCCCTCCCCGTTTTTTTTCTATGTCTTATTTTCTATGACACCTGCTATAACCTTGGTTTGTTTTTTAGGCTCCTGTGTGTAATCCCTGTGCTCCTGGTGTCCTTCGCTGCAGGCCTGTTGTGCTGTGGGTCTCTCTTCCCTCTTGCCGCCGGCCTAGTGGCCACACCCGTTGAACTCTCATTATGGCTGCTCTGAAAGTCGTGTCATACAACGTTCGTGGCCTGGGCTCCCCGTCGAAACGCAGTAAGTTGTGGCTTGAGATGAAACGCATGGGGGCACACATCCTTTTTTTGCAGGAAACGCACTTCCGACCTGACTCGGTCCCCCGCCTTCCCAACCATTTATATAGCTCCTGGTATCTTAGCAACTCCCCCCGTCTTAAATCGGGGTGAGTGGCTATAGCGATACATAAAAATTGCCCTTTTGTGATGACGGACCAATTGCTCGACCCGGAGGGTCGGTTTGTGTTTGTCAAAGGCACCATATATACCCGCATGTTCACCTTTGCAGCCGTGTACGCCCCGAATAGCAAACAGCTTACCTTCCTGGACTCGGTCCTGGAGTCCCTGTCCACCTTCCGGGAGGGACAGCTCATCCTGGGGGGGGACTTTAATGTTAGCCCTGACCCACACGTGGATACGTCCTCGGGCCACTCGACTCATTCCTTTGCCTTCCTGAAACACTTTAGAAAGTCCCTACAAGAGCACCATTTGGTCGACTGCTGGAGACTTCTCCACCCTACGGATAGGGATTATAGCTACTTCTCTGCCACGCATAGAGTATATACCCGCATTGACCTTCTGGTGATGGACCAGTTCTCGCTTGATTCCCTTGCTAACGCCTCTATTGGGTCCATTACTATTTCGGACCATGCACCGGTCTCCATCTCCCTGCATCCTCTGTCAATGGAGGCACGGTCGTGGAGCTGGCGTCTAAATGATGGCATCCTAGATGATGCGGTCGCCCAGAAGCGAGTGTCAGATACCATTTCCCTGTATTTCTCAGAGAACAAACCGGGGGAAGTTAGCATGGGCTCTGTATGGGAGGGGCATAAGGCGGTGGTTCGGGGGGAGCTGATATCTCAGGGTACGAGACTGAAATGGGCCAGGGAAGGGGAACTGCAGACCCTCTTGACCAAAATACATGCAGCTGAGCTGCTGCATAAACGGAAACTAACCCCTGACTTGGCATCTAAATTACAATCCCTGCGACAGGAGTTGGCTGCACTGTTAGACACCAAAATTAAGGCGCGCGTTCGACATTTGGCACACAAATTCTTTGAATTCGGCGATAAATGTGGGAGGTTACTGGCTAGGGCCCTTAAAAGCCGACGTGCCTCAGGACATGTCCACAAGCTTGCCTCCTCGACGGGACTTCCGGTCGTTCACTCCTCAAAAATTGCTAATGTCTTTAGGGACTTCTATGCCCGCTTGTACCATCTCCCTGATACTTTACATGGCGCGACAGAATCCCGACGGGTTGACCGCATTCATCAATACCTCACAGAGGCCAAGTTCCCGCAGCTGGAGGCGTCTGTATGTAAGCAGTTGGACTCACCCATCACTACTGCTAAAAATCAGAAGGTGGTGAAAGACCTACCCAATGGGAAAAGCCCTGGCCCTGATGGTTACACAAATACCTACTACAAAAAATACTCTGAGGTGCTCTCTGGTCCCATGTGTACCTATTTCACGGCGCTGGCGTCCGGCGCGGCGATACCACCTGAGGCACTGATGGCACACATTGCAGTCCTCCCGAAGGATGGTAGAGATCATACCCTACCGGGCAGCTATAGGCCTATTTCACTTATTAACACAGACGTCAAGATTTTGGCCAAAATCTTGGCTAATAGACTTATGCCGATACTCCCAACGGTCATCCACCCGGACCAGACAGGGTTTATCATGGGCAGGGAAGCCAGGGATAACTCCAACAGAGCACTCCAGCTGATTCATTGGGTGGGGTCGCGGGTGGAGTCTCGCCCCTGTCTCTTGCTTTCCACCGATGCGGAGAAGGCGTTTGACCGGGTGGACTGGACTTATATGCGAACAGTTCTGGCTTGGCTTGGGCTCAAGCATGATGGCGTGGATATCCTCCCTCTATAGCTCTCCGACTGCCAGGGTGAAGGTGAATGGGCTACTGTCCGAGCCCTTCCCGATCAGCAATGGGACACGCCAGGGATGCCCGCTGTCCCCTCTCATTTTCGCTCTGACCCTAGAACCACTGCTTAATAAAATCCGCCTTAACAATGATATCAATGGTTTCACAGTCGGTCCGACGGAACACAAACTATCGGCTTACGCAGACGATGTCCTATTCTATGTTTTCGATCCCTTGATATCGCTGCCTAACATCCTGGCGGAGCTGAGGGACTTTGGCCTGCTGTCTAACTTTAAAATTAACTATGATAAGTCAGAAATCCTGTCTTTGAATGTCCCCATGGATTTGCGTACACGGCTGCAAACAGTGTTTCCGTTTACCTGGTGCCCAACCTCCTTAAAATACTTGGGAATATATTTGCCCACGAAATGTTCGATGCTTTATGACTGTAACTTTGCTCCGTTGCTTTCCACTGTCAGAATAGATCTGAAACGTTGGGATAGGGCGGCGTTTTCATGGATGGGCCGAGTCAGTGTACTTAAAATGAATGTGCTACCCCGTATCCTGTTTTTCCTGCAGATGGTGCCGATTACTTTGCCCAAGACGTTCTTCTCAACCCTCAATAGCCTGTTCATACACTATATTTGGGGTGGGAAATGCCCCAGGTTAGCCCTTCGCACTATCCAGCGCCCTAAGAATAGGGGAGGGTTGGGGGTTCCAGTGATCCGCAGGTATTATGAAGCAATAGCCCTGCAGCGTATTCTGGACTGGCACCACAATGTCCGGTATAAACTATGGGTACCCCTAGATAAGTTTTTAGCGGGCCGCAACCTGTCACACGCCCCATGGGTTCCCCGAGAAGATAGAGGTCTCTCGGGGCTGGTCTCCCCGTTTGCTGCTCACGCCCTGGCGACCTGGGACAGGCTGAATAAACTGGGGCTGCTTGCACCCCCGGTCTCTCCGTTGGCGCCCCTAGGAGGCTTCCCCTGGTTCGCTCCGGGGGAACACCCTTCCTTCTTTCGGACGTGGGTGGCGGATGGTGAGTCCAGATGCGGCAGATTTGTCCAGGACCATGGCCTATTGCCACTGGCCACTCTAAGGGACCAATACGGCCCCTACCCCATGGATGAGTGGCGTTACAGGCAGCTCCAGCATTTTGTCGCCGGGTTGCCCCAGGGGGTTAGGTCCCCCACTTCGGCTTCCCCCTTTGAACGCTTATGCATGTCGGACTCCGCTGTTCCCCATGCCATTTCGGTGCTGTATGATTTGCTGCAATCCATACATACTGAAGGGAAACCGGGATTCATTGGTGAGTGGGAGAGAGACCTCCGGCGCACCTTTACTGAACCTCAACTAGAGCACTTATATAGCTTGGCACACTCGAGCACAGTGGATACTAAGATGCAGGAGAATAGTTACAAGGTACTGTCCAGGTGGTACAGGGTACCATCCAAACTTGCTAAGATTTACCCCTCTTTCTCAGATGATTGTTGGAGAGGCTGTGGCCTCAGAGGCTCGTTCCTTCACATCTGGTGGGAGTGCCCTAAGCTGAGGCCCTTTTGGTTAGATATCCATGCACAGATCAAACTGATCTTGGATCTGGAGCTACCCGATTCCCCGTTGGAATCCTTGCTGCACTTTCCCACCATTCCCCTCGGCCAATATAGCAAATCCATCCTGCCCCATCTGCTTAATGCGGCTCGGAGGCTGATACCGATTCACTGGAGGACACCTCGGGTGCCTTCCCGTGCGGATTGGGTAAAGTTAGTGAATAATATCATGGCTGCTGAGGAATGGATGGCTAAGTGTAAAGATCGGTACGAGAAATTCTATTCCGTATGGGCCATTTGGATAAACTATGCAAGCCCGCCTGCTTTGTGTGCCCCGGGTCCCTCTCCGGCTGCGACCCCGCCCCCGTAAGGGGCGGGGTCGGAGGGGAGACGTGAGGGTAGCAGGGCGGTTTCTGAAAGGAGTGAGGAACTCCCACAAACCTACAGAAGCTTAAAGTTATGTAATACTTTGGTTGGTGTCACTTTTTCCCCTGGTTGTGTATATATATATATATATTTTTTTGTTTCTTGCCCCACCCTTCACCCTCCTTTTTAGTTTTTGTTTTTATTTAACTTTTCACTGAGGTTACTGCCCCTAGGCTTTCGGCCTGCTAACTGTGGACCCAGCCTACTCCAAATTTTTGGGAGTGGGATGGCATCCTCGATAGGGGTATGCCAGACGGAGTCGGATGGGGTGATCCATGTCTGTTTGAACTCATATCACGCTGCAGTGCTCATATGTTGATTATTATTCCCCCAGATATGGTTGTTACACCGTATGCTTCCACGATTGGCTTTACCACTAACTGTTTGTCCATGGTGGAGGGCTCCTCCTATAATGCTGTATTTTGCAAATCTTTCTACTTTGTCTATTGTCTCTCTGTTTGTCCTTTGAATATATATTTTTAAATAAAGATTACATAAAAAAAAAGGGCGAATGCCCTTACCACGGGGTTCAGAGTGCAGAGTCGGAGGACATGGCTGCACCCAGGCACCTTTAGCTTGGGTGCTGGCGTTCCGGTGTTCCGGGCCTAGGTGCCTTTGACCTGGCCGGAGCGGAGATGGAGTCCATCTCAGGCACCTTTAGCCTGGGGTGAGGTACTATGGCGGATGCCTGGGGCTCAGTACCTTCGACTGAGTTCCGCGAGGGTGGAGGAATCCGTGGGGGCCCTAACTCCTTGGGTGCCCGTGTCTGAGTTTGTGAGGTTTGGTGTGCAGAACTTCTCTGGAGAGTCCGGCGCAGCATCGCTGGTGACAGAGAGGCCTCCGGTATCTCCCTTGGACGGATATCCTTCCCCTGACAGGGGCCGTGCTAGCGAAGGTAATTCACGTTCCATTTCACATAGTCAGTGGCAGTGACTATTCGCCACTGGTGATACCACAGTGGTTGGCAAGAGAAGGGAAAGGATTGTGCCTCGACCTAACCCCATTAGGGCTAAGTTGTTGCAAAATAATCCAACTTAACCGTGCTGTGTGTTTATTCGCTGAAAAGAATAAAACTGTGTTGGACCTATTCACTGTGTGGAACTCTGGTTAGTAGGAGCAAAGGAGTCAGGGACGAAGTACAGGACTTGACTCTAGGACACCTACACAAAGCCTGATCTTTCTGGTCTTCACCTCGTCACTATGGAGGACATGGGCCGTGGTGTATCTCATCTCTCTCTCCCAGGTACCCCTAGACAACAGCCATATAGCCGATAAAACTAGAGAGAGGGGTGAGGCCGCTACACTATTTTTTTATTTTTAAAAATTGGTGCTACATTGGCTTTTCTCCAATCAGCTGGTACCATTCCAGTCAGTAGACTGTCAGTAAAAATTAGGAACAATGGTCTGGCAATTACTTGACTGAGTTCCCTAAGGACCCTCGGGTGCAAGCCATCTGGTCCCAGTGATTTATTAATGTTAAGTTTCCCAAGTCTAACTTTAATTCTGTCCTCTGTTAACCATGGAGGTGCTTCCTGTGATGTGTCCTGAGGATAGACACTGCAATTTTGGTTACTGAAGCCCCCCGATTCCCTCGTGAAGACTGAGGAGAAGAATAAATTCAATACCTTCACCATCTGTCCATCCTCCGCTATGTGTCTTTCATGTTCTATCTTAGCCACCCTAATTGCACCCTTACATTTCTTGTTGCATTCTTTATAAAGTCTGAATGCTGCTGATGATCCCTCAACCTTGTATTTTTTGAAGGCCTTCTCTTTTGCTTTTATATGCATTTTTACATTGGAGTTAAGCCATCCAAGACTTTTGTTTGCTCTTTTAAATTTAATACCCAATGGGATGCATTGGATAATGCCCTTATTTAATATGCTCTTAAAGCAAACCCATCTCTCTTCCATGTTCTTTGCTCCTGAGATTTTATCCCAATTTATGCCTTCTAGCCAAGTTCGTAGTTTAGGGAAGTTGGCTCTTTTGAAATTCAGTGTTTTTGTATTCCCCTTATGTTTCCTATTTGTGTGATTTATACTGAAGTCAATTGACCTGTGATCGCTGTTACCTAAATTGCCCCATATTTCCACATCAGTGATCAGGTCTGTATTGTTGGTAATCAGTAGATCCAGTGATGCTTTATTTCTAGTTTGTGCATCTACGATCTGACCCATAAAATTGTCCTGCAAGACATTTAGGAACTGGCGAGCCTTAGATGAAAGCGTGGTTCCCTCCACCCAGTCTTTGTCTTGATAATTAAAATCCCCCATTATGATAACACTTTCCATCCTTGCTGCTAATACAAATTGTGATAGGAGATCTGTCTCCCCCTCCTCCCTCAGGTTAGGGGGCCTATAGCATACTCCCAGTATTATTTTCCCCTTAGCTTCATCCCTCTGGGGCTCTACCCATAATGATTCCACTTCCTCCCTAGCTCCATTAGTGATGTCATCACTCACATTCACTTGTACATTATTCTTGATATATAGGCATACCCCTCCCCCTTTTTTACCCTCTCTATCCTTGCGATAAAGTGTATACCCTTGAATGGCTGCAAGCAAATCATGAGAGCTGATGAACCAGGTCTCTGAAATTCCCACAAAATCCAAATCCTCCTCCATGAGTGCAAAAAACACAAAAATGCCTCTGGTAGTGAAAGAATAAAAACACCACACTCCTTGAAAAATCCTTTATTGCCCTACATTGTAAATCCGAAGGTCTGATCCTGTTACTACTCTTCAGTCAGATTAACTGTTAACAGCTGGTTTGTAAACAAAGGGCTGGGATGGTGGCTAGGGATGAGCCGAACACCCCCCGGTTCGGTTCGCACCAGATCCTGCAAAATCAAAAGTGCTAATTATAACGGCTAATATGCAAGTTATTGTCCTAAAAAGGGTTTGGGGACCCGGGTCCTGCCCCAGGGGACATGTATCAATTAGAGTTGAGCGGACACCTGGATGTTCGGGTTCGACGGGTTCGGCCGAACTTCGGAAAAAAGTTTGAGTTCGGGACCGAACTTGACCCGAACTTGACCCCGAACCCGAACCCCATTGAAGTCAATGGGGATCCGAACTTCTGAGGACTAAAATGGCTCTAAAAAAGTAATGGAAAAGGCTAGAGGGCTGCAAATGGCAGCCAAATATTGATAAGAGCATGGCAAGTGCTCTGCAAACAAATGTGGATAGGGAAATAACTTAAAATAACATTAAAAAAAAAAAATAATAATATGCTGGAGGCCCCCTTCTCAGCAGAAGAGGTACAGGAAGTCATTAAGAACCTCAGAAACTCAACGGCACAATGCCACACATATGGTGGGAATGCCCCAGAATACGCCCTTTCTGGAAAAAAATATTCAATTTAATGGATAAGCTAGTGGGAAAATAAAATACTTTGAAATTAAAAAAAATAAAAATTATAATCTTGACCTAGGAGGACAAGGTCCATATTGAGTAGGAGGTTGAGGTAGCGGTGGATGTGGCTGTGTAGGTGGAAGCGGCGGTGGAGGAGGACGAGGTAGCTAACACTGGTTCAAAAATACAACAATGGCTGGGTAAGGCCGGTGATGTGTCGAATTCTGTCCCCCGCCGGATAGTGTCCGCCCTGTACTGCGCTTGCTCAGTACGTAGGACGAGGAGATTTAGAAAATCTCCGAAGACAAACGGCGCCTGAGTCCAGGTTCAAGCCACACCATCCGAGGTTCAAGCCGAGCCAAGCAAGGCCGTGCCCAAAGCGTGGCGAGCGAAGCGACCCCATGAGGGGCCCTGTTACTATGTGCTACCGTATGTCCACTTGGATGGTGGGGCTTGAACCTGCACTCACTGCGCAGGCGCCGTTCATCTTCGGAGATTTTGTGAATCTCCTTGTCCTCCATACTGCGCAAGCGCTGCACCTGTGCAGTACGGGCCGGACACTATCTGATGGCCGGACAGTTTTTGTCAGAACACCGGTATACATGTCTATTCTGCACAAGGTACTGACAAGTCCTGTGGGATCCATGCCTGGTTCATTTTAATGAACGTGAGCTTGTCCACATTGGCTCTGGACAGGCGGCTGCACTTGTCTGTGATAACGCCCCCTGCTGTGCTAAATACACATTCAGATAATACACTGGCTGCAGGGCAAGGCCAGCACCTCCAAGGCGTAAAGGGCAAGCTCAGGCCATGTGCCCAATTTGGAGACCCAGAAGTTGAAGGGGGCAGACCCGTCATGCAGTACGTTTAGGCGTGTGCACACATACTGCTCCACCATGTTGGTGAAATGCTGCCTCCTGCTAAGACGTTCCATCTCAGCTGGTGGTGCTGGTTGTTGTGGCGTGCTGACAAAGCTTTTCCACATTTCAGCCATGCTAACCCTGCCTTCTGAGGTGCTGGCGGTGCCCCGGCTGCATTGGTGACCTCATCCTCCTCCTCTGCCTTCGCCTTGTGCTTCCACCGTACCCCCGCTCTCAGGTGGGAATGCCACCAGCAGCACGTCTACTAGCGTGCGCTTGTACTCGCGCATCTTACGATTCCGCTCCAGTGAGAGAATTAAGGATGGTACGTTGTCCTTGTAACGGGGATCCAGCAGGGTGGCCACCCAGTAATCAGCACCAGTTAGAATGTGGGCAACACGGCGGTCGTTGCGGAGACACTGCAGCATGTAATCGCTCATGTGTGCCAGGCTGCCCAGAGGCAACGAAAAGCTGTCCTCTGTGGGAGGTGTATCGTCTGTGTCCTCTGTATCCCCCCAGCCACGTACCAGTGATGGCCATGAGCTGGTCTGGGTGCCACCCTGCTGTGAACATGCTTCCTCCTCCATCATCTCCTCCTCATCCTCCACCTTGTCATCCTCCAGAACTGTGCCCTTGCTGCCGGACAATTGTGTACCTGGCGTTTGTTGGTGCAGGAACCCACCCTCGTAGCCACTTGTGAAAGACTGCCCTGAAAGCCTTTGAAATGATCCCGGTTCCTCCTCCTCCTGTGCCACATCCTCTTCCATCATCGCCCAAAGCGTTTTTTCAAGGAGACATAGAACTGGGATAGTAATGCTGAGAACGGTGTCATCGGCACTGGCCATGTTGGTGGAGTACTCGAAACAGCGCAACAAGGCACACAGGTCTCGCAAGGAGGCCCAGTTATTGGTGGTGAAGTGGTGCTGTTCCGCAGAGCGACTCACACGTGATTGCAGCAGCTGAAACTCCACTATCACCTGCTGCTGCTCGCACAGTCTGGCCAGCATGTGCAAGGTGGAGTTCCACCTTGTGGGCACGTCACATATGATGCGGTGAGCGGGAAGGCCAAAGTTACGCTGCAGCGCTGACAGGCGAGCAGCAGCAGGGTGAGAACGCAGAAAGTGCGCACAGACGGCCTGCACTTTCTGCAGCAGCTCTGGCATATTGGGGTAATTTTTCAGGAACATCTGGACCACCAAGTTCAGCACATGCGCCCGGCAAGGGATGTGTGTCAAAACGGCAAGGCCCAGAGCTGCTACGAGATTTCGCCCATTATCGCACACCACCAGGCCGGGCTTGAGGCTCACTGCCATCAACCACTGTGCAGTGCAGAATAAAAAATAAAAAATCTGAATTACCCCCCCCCCTGCACCGCCGCTCCTCCTAGCTTAGGGGGGTGTATTTTTTTCCATTATCTGTGCCCCTTTCTGATGATCAGGTGCTGGTCAGAGCAGAGGGAATATTTCTTCAGTTTCGGGTGCATGCCCATTCAGCTCCGCTCGCATGTTCTTCTGCCTTGGCTCAAGTCCCGGCCAGCCGCCTGCCTGCTTATATCCTTGCCTTCCCTGGCAGAGTGATCTTCCTCCGCTCCCAACGCAGTAATAGCCGGGGCCAGGAGAGTGAGACTTGACAGGCTGTGAGGCAGGCGACGGCGGCGGCGGGCAGAGAGTCGCTGATTGCCGCCATTACTAGTAAACAAAAAATATGTCCCCGGATTTCATTTTAAAAATCTGGTCACCTTACCCAAACAGGAAAGTTTTAAAACTGCCTGCTGTCGTTTACCCCTGGCTGTGCTGAAGTTGGTGGTGAAGGTGTTACGCTGACCAGATGAGGAGGCGGTAGAGGATGAGGAAGTGGAGTAGGAGGAGTTAACAACAGGAGGCAAACTGAAGCGCCCTCCAATCCTCGGTGATGGAAGGACATGCGCCAAACTGCTATCTGCCTCAGGCCCAGCCGCCACTGCATTTACCCAGTGTGCTGTTAGGGAGATATAACGTCCCTGACAGTGCTTACTGGTCCACGCATCCGTAGTTAGGTGGACCTTGCCACAGATGGCATTGAGCAGTGCACACCTGATTTTGTCCCCGACTTGGTTGTGCAGGGAAGGGATGGCTCGCCTGGAAAAGTAGTGGCGGCTGGGCATGACGTACTGTGGGAAAGCCAATGCCATCAGGCTTTTAAAACTCTGCGTCTCCACCAGACGGAATGACAGCATTTCAAAGGCGAGGAATTTTTAAATGCTGGCATTCAGGGCCAGGGATCGCGGGTGGCTAGGGGGGTACTTCCTCTTCCGCGCCAGTGTTTGGGAGATAGAGAGCTGAACGCTTCCATGGGACATTGTGGAGATGGTTGGTGACCCAGGTGGTACTGTTGCTGGCAGATGCTCTGTTTGCGGGTTGGCAGGTGCTACTGTCACTACAGAGGTGGATGAAGAGGCCGAGACTGCAGCAGAAGAGGAAGCAGGAGGAGCCAGAGACCTTTCTTTGTTTTTGAGGTGTCTACTCCACTGCAGCTCGTGCTTTGCACTTAGATGCCTGGTCATGCAGGTTGTGCTCAGGTTGAGAACGTTTATGCCTCGCTTCAGGCTCTGATTGCACAGCGTGTCTTGTCATCAGCACATTGTCTGAAGAACTGCCACGCTAGGGAACTCCTTGGACCTGGCTTTGGTGTGCTCGGTCCCTTGCTGCGTTAAGCAGTAGCAGACGTACTGTCTAGGGGATGGACGCTCCGCTTTTGCACCCTGCCCCCTCTTCTGCTGTGCTGGTGGCTCTGTGTGACCACCGCCTCTTCCTCCGAACTACACTGGTCACCTGCATAACGTTGATTCTATGTGGGGTCGAGGACCTCATCGTTACCTCCACATCATCTTCCACCCAGTCTTCACCCCTGTCCTCCTTGTCAGTCTGCACAATTGCGAAAGCAGTAGCAGTTGGCACCTGTGTTTCGTCATCATCCGAGACGTGCTGCGATGGTCCTCCCATGTACTCATCATAAAACATAAGTGGTTGGGCATCGGTGCACTCAATCTCTTCCACTTCTGGGGCAGGGCTAGGTGGATGGCCCTGGGAAACCCTGCTAACAGAGTCATCGAAAAGCAGAAGAGACTGCTGCATGATTTGGGGCTCAGACTGCTTGGCTGATTTGCAAGGGGGTGAGCTGAAAGACTGATGGACATGGGCTGCAGGTGCCAACTCTGATCTTTCATCAGAAGACTGGGTGGGAGACAATGTGGAGGAAACGGAGGCACTGTCAGCAACCCAATCTACTATAGCCTGTACTTGTCCTGGCCTCAACATTCGTACAGCCTCATTAGGCGCGACAAAATACCACTGCAGGCTCTGTCGCCTAATCGCACCTGAGGGAGGTGTTTCACTTGTGCGTGTAGCTGGCATAGATCGACCACATCCTCTCCCTGCAATAGGAGCTCCACCAGCAGCACCACGACCGGGGCCACATCCCTTTGAAGTTCTCCTCATATTTTCCAAATTTAGGATCTTGTCCAAATGGGTGTTTTTGGAAGAGCAGAATACACCCACAGTATGCACAATAGAAGAAAAATATATAAATTGTTTATTTCACACACCTTCAGATATGCAGAAAACACTGCAAAATATTTTTTGTGGCCTTAAATGGGTGTTTTTGGAAGAGCAGAATACACCCACACTATGTAAACGGTGTATCTCACACCTACAGAACTGCAGAAAATGCTATTCAAAAAAAAATGTTTTTGTCCTAAAATTATTTTTGTAGAATAGCACAATAGAAGAAAAATATATAAATTGTTTATCTCACACACCTCCATATATGCAGAAAACACTGCAAAATATTTTTTGTGGCCCTAAATGGGTGTTTTTGGAAGAGCAGAATACACCCACAGTATGTAAACGGTGTATCTCACACCTACAGAACTGCAGAAAATGCTATTCAAAAAAAATGTTTTTGTCCTCAAATTATTTTTTTAGAATAGCACAATAGAAGAAAAATATATAAATTGTTTATCTCACACACCTCCAGATATGCAGAAAACACTGCAAAATATTTTTTGTGGCCCTAAATGGGTGTTTTTGGAAGAGCAGAATACACCCACAGTATGTAAACTGTGTATCTCACACCTACAGAACTGCAGAAAATGCTATTCAAAAAAAAAGTTTTTGTCCTAAAATTTGTTTTTTAGAATAGCACAATAGAAGAAAAATATATAAATTGTTTATCTCACACACCTCCAGATATGCAGAAAACACTGCAAAATATTTTTCGTGGCCCTAAATGGGTGTTTTTGGAAGAGCAGAATACACCCACAGCATGTAAATGGTGTTTCCTGACAGACTCCATGGCAGCCTACGTGTGGGTTAATCCCGCCCCTCATACCTCATAGGACCCTTCTCCCATAAATCTTTGCTCTGGGCCAGAGGCCGTGTTCCTTTTTTTGTCCTCCTCCTAGGACCAAGATATAGTCTTACCTTTTCATGAAGTTTTTCTGTAATCCAGGCCTGGCGGTGTGCACGGCGATACGTTGGTGGTTAGCGGTGATCCTCTCTGCAGTCCAGCAATCCTAGCTATTAGCAGGTGGACATGGGCGATATGATGTGATACCATGAAGAGCTTACTAACCTGGCCATTGACAGGCAAGCGGCAATATGGCCAAACGTCCCAGCTATTAGCGGGAGGCTTTGTAAACGCCCGATCGTGCGGTGGGTCGAGCGAACAGCTCCCCAGTCCCAGGTTCTGGTCCGGATCGTGCCGTGGTGGTGGTAATGTACAAAGATATTCCTTTTATATGGCAGCCGTATCTCTGTGTTTTGTGTGTCTCCTTATTTTCTATCAAGCTCCAGTGAGTGGCCACGGCGGCTGGAGCGCAGCTGCGTTCCTGCTCGCCGTTTCAGGAAGTCGCTGCGCATCCACAAGCCGCGAACGAAGATTCTGTGCTTGGTTCGTGCAGGCGCAGTTTCGCCAAAATGGCGGCGGTCGCGAATGCGATTGGCTGCCACCGGATGGCAACCGCTATGGGGCGGTGACATCGTTAACGGTGGCAGATTTAAATAGCTGTCAAAGCAGCTATTACTTGGAATGACTTGCAGGCTTATGCGGTGTTTACCCAGGCACTGGGCTCTGGTTTACAAGGTAAATTGTTTGCTGCAGGCTCCCTGGGTGCTGGCTATGTTTTTTTATGTGCTCTCTCATGCCTGTTGTCACTCCTGTTTCTCATAAGGCTTTAATGATTCATTTCACTTTCAAACTGCCTTGCCATGGATCTGTCCCGCCCTCTTGTGGCCAACCCTTGCGCTGCAGGTAGGATTTATTTCTTTTCTACCTGTGATGCTTGGGTTCACTCATTCAGGAGCTCTTAACCCTTTCTTTTTCACTCAGCTCTTCTAGGTCTGAACACCAAAGCACGGCAAAGACCGTCCTAGGTCTCAACGTTGTCACTCCTCTTCAAGGTCCAGACGTCAGATCTTCCTTTAGATCTAGGTACCACAGATAGGAGTCTAAAACCACCTCTGGGCGTCACTCTCACCGCCACTCCAGCCGCTCTGTGAGGAAAGCCTGCTGGGTATGCGGGGCCCAGGTTCCTGAAGGAAAATCGCTCTGCAAGCGATGCTTTTCTAAAGTCGCATAAGAAAGAGAGGGTGGAGACCAACAAGTGGAAGCACTGGTCAGAAAGGTGGTCCATGAGTCCCTGAGTAAAGGGGATTCTGGTCATACCCACAACCCTGCTGGCGACACTATGTCAGTCCCTATTAGGGATGATCTCAAGGCTCCAGGCCCTTCACAGCCGAGCCATTCCTCAATTGAAGCCTCAGACAGTGAGGTGGAGGTAGATGACCCTGGTGCAGGTTTTGAATTTGCCCTACTACCACAGCTGGTCAAAAGCTGTCAAAGAAGCTTTGAGATGGAAGAGCCGGTGGAGGCACCCTCCAAACAGAGGAAATATTTTAAACACCTCAAAAAAGAACACCCTAATTTCTCCTTTTTGTGTGAACTCAGCGCAATAATTACCGACAAATGGGGTGGTGTTGAAAGGAAGAATTGCCTGTTAATGAAGGTATCAAAAATGTACCCATTTAAAAGCAAGGATGTAAAACACCTGGAGTCGGCTCCTCTCATTGACTCAGCCCTAATGAGGATGGTGAGGCATGTCACACTCCCATTGGAGGATACTGTTTCCTTTAGGGATTGCCTGGAGTGGAAAATTTATACCGACCTCAAGCAGATCTACATTACAGCGGGTATGACCTGCAAACCAGCTCTAGCTCTCGCAGCCCTTTCTAAAGCGATGGAAGTCTGGGCAGACAACGTAGATGCTTCTCTGAGGAGCATCTCGGAAGAACTGGCCAGGAGCTCACCTATTCATGGGCTAAGGTTGACGTTGGCTTTTCTCGTGGGGCTTCCCTAGACATAATTCGCCTGGTGGCTCGGATCATGCTGACATCTGTCACGGCTAAGCGTGCCTTGTGGCTGCGCCCATGGGTAGCTGACCCTGCCTCCAAGCAGGCATGGTGCAGGATTCTATTTGGGGGTTCGTCTCTCTTTGGGAACATATCGGACAGTGCCATCACCCGTGCCACAGGGGACAAGTCGGGGTTCCTTCCCCAGGATCGCCGTCTGCTAAACCAGAAGAGAACACAGCCCAGGCAAAGTTCAGATCGAGCAAGGAATGCTCGCTACTATAGGCCTGGCCGTGAGTTCAAGAAGACCTGGAAGAAAAAACAGCCTTCAGGCCAGAAGTTTTCAAAAGGGGCATCTTCCGGTGGACAAGAATCCCCTAAGTCTTTATGATATTGCACCTGCCTAAAACAGAGCGAGTCGGCATCCTTGCCTCTCTCGGAAGAGAAAAAGCAAATTCTCCTGTCTCTCTTGTGGCTCAGGGCGCTGCAATTCCAGTTCCAGATGACAAAAGGTTTTAAGGGGTCTACTCGCCCCTCTTCATGGTGTTGAAGAAAAACGTCTCCTGGAGGCCAGTTATAGACCTAACCCACTTGAATTCTTTTATCTAGAAGGAGAAGTTCAAGATGGAGACACTACTCATGATCAGTCAAGCAATCCAACCAGGCGATTGGCTTGTCTCTATAGACCTGAAGGACGCCTACTTCCATGTTCCGATAGCGTCAGAATTCCAGAAATACCTTCGCTTTGCTGTCGATCAAATCCGTCTGCAGTTCACCTGTCTCCCCTTCGGGCTTACAACATCGCCTCGTGTGTTTTCAAAACTTGTTGGCTGTCGTGGCTCTGATCAGGACCAGAGGTATCCGTCTGTATCACTATCTAGACCTGCTGTTTCGGGACAAGGAGCAGTTGCTAATCCACAGATCCCAGGTCATCTCCACTCTACTCGAGTTTGGTTGGCTTCTGAATCTGGAAAAGAGCCATCTGGATCCTACGCAGTCCCTGGTATTCCTCGGGGCACACTTCAACGCTATCAAGAGCACCATCTTGTTACCCCTGGAAAAATCCCAGTGATCCGGAACAGAGTTTGGCTTGCAATGTCGTCCTCATCTCCAAGCCTCTCAATGCCTAAAGATCATTGGCACCATGGTGGCAACACCCATGGTAAAGTGGGCTCAGTGGAAAATGCGGCCCTTCCAGAAGGGTTTCCTCCAGCAGTATAATCCAGGGCTTCGGGATCACTTTATCCAAATAACCTCATCCATGCGGGAGAGCTTTCCTTGGTGGCTACAACAGAGGAACCTCCAATTGTCACTCCATCGCACCTGTGTCTTGGGTCACCATCACTACAGATGCCAGCAACAGGGGCTGACAGAAGTAGCCCAAGGCATATGGAATTTTCCCTCTCACAGGATAGTCTCCAATGTTCTGGAACTCCGGGCAGCGTTCTGCACTCTGCAGGCCTTTCACCACTTAACAGCAGGAGACTCGGTCCTCCTAAGACTGGACAACACAACGGCAGTCGCATACATCAAGAGACAGGGGGGTACTCGCAGACTCTCCCTGTCAAAGGAAATAGAGCCCATCATGATCTTGGCCCAGAAAAACCTGGCCAACCAGTCCCGAACGTTCAGGCAGATTTTCTGTTGAGAGTTTCTCTGGACAACGAGTGGACTTCCCCCCCCGAAGTCTTCAGGTGGGTCATGTCCCTGGGAGTCATTCCGGAAGTAGACTTGTTTGCCTCCCCATGCAACTTCAGACTAGAGAGATACTACACAAGGTCTTGGTATCCCCAGGCTTTTGGGTAGATGCTCTGACAGACCATTGGTGGTTCCACAGGGCCTATGCCTTTCCCCTGGTTCCTGTCATTCTCTGTTTTTTGTCGAGGCTCAGGATGGAAGAAGCAGAGATAGTGGCAATAGTCCCCTACTGGCCAAACAAGCCATGGTTTCTACTGCTGATGCAACTCCGCTTCCGGGACCCAGTTCCTCTACCCTCCAGACCAGATCTCCTATCACAAGGGGCATTTCTACATCCATGCCCGGCCCATCTACATCTGATGATCTGGTTCTTGAGAGGGGAAGGTTGGAGGCCCTAGGCTGTCCAAGTAGGGCCATCTCCACAATATTAAATGCCAGAAGAACAGGCACCAACAGGGTCTACCAGAGGATTTGGAAAAAGTTTTCAGACTACACCTCTTCCACTGCAGGTTCTTGCAAAAACCCAAAGATACATGATATCCTGGGCTTCTTACAATCAGGATTGGATCTCTCATTGTCAGTCAGCTCGCTGCGAGTCCAAATCGCTGTAATCTCTGCCTTTACCGGTGTTTCCTGGGCTAGACACCCTCTTACTCAGTAGTTTTTCAGAGGAACAATAAGGCTCAGACCTCAGAGCCAAGTTTTTCTAATTGGGATCTTCCCCTTGTCCTGGATTTTTTCTTAGGTAGAGAGTTGGAACATGAAGATCAATCTTCTGTCAAATAACTCTCTCTAATAGTTGTCTTCTTGGTGGCTATAACATTGGCCAAGAGGGTCTCTGAAATCAGCTCTCGGGGATGCAAGGAGCCATTTCTAAACCTTTTAATTCCTATGTTGGGTTCAGACCCCAAAGTGGCATCTGTGTTTCATGACAATCAGGAGATTGCTCTTCCAACGTTCAGATCTACCGAGGATTCCAGTGTTTATCCCTTAGATGTTGGAAAAGCTCTGAGTCAGTATCTTGAAGCTACAGCTTCTTTCCGTCAGACTGACCACCTGCTTGTTCTTTTCACAGGAAGTATAAGGGAATGCGTGCCTCTTCCAGATCTATCGGAGCATGGATTGTTCAGGCCATTCAGTGGGCCTATAAAGCCAAGGGCTTGGCGCCTCCAGAAGCGGTGACTGCTCACTCAACTAGAAGTGTCTTCATCATGGGCGGCATCATGTCACGTGCCTCCAGAAGTTATTTGCAAGGTGGCCTTGTGGTCTTCAATTAACACGTTCATGGCACACTACTGCGTAGTGGTTTACATATCTTGTCTGTTGATGGTGCCAATTAAACCTTTTTTCTTTTGTCCAGCACTCTGCCCACCCGGGTGTGTATGGCTAGTTATTTCCCACACGTAGGCTGCCATGGAGTCTGTCAGGAAAATGGAAAATTTATATCAAATACTTACCGTAATTTTCCTTTCCTGATGGACTCCATGGCAGCAGGAGTTCCCTCCCAGTGGCTGGAGTAGGCTAAATTATGGAACACGGCCTCTGGCCCAGAGCAAAGATTTATGGGAGAAGGGTCCTATGAGGTATGAGGGGCGGGATTAACCCACACGTAGGCTGCCATGGAGTCCATCAGGAAAGGAAAATTACGGTAAGTATTTGATATAAATTTTCCATTATCTCACACCTACAGAACTGCAGAAAATGCTATTCCAAAAAAATGTTTTTGTCCTAATTTTTTTTTTTTTAGAATAGCACAATAGAAGAAAAATATATAAATTGTTTATCTCACACACCTCCAGATATGCAGAAAACACTGCAAAATATTTTTTGGGGCCTAAATGGGTGTTTTTGGAAGAGCAGAATACACCCACAGTATGTAAACAGTGTATCTCACACCTACAGAACTGCAGAAAATGCTATTCAAAAAAAAAATATTTTGTCCTAAAATTATTTTTTTAGAATAGCACAATAGAAGAAAAATATATAAATTGTTTATCTCACACACCTCCAGATATGCAGAAAACACTGCAAAATATTTTTTGTGGCCCTAAATGGGTGTTTTTGGAAGAGCAGAATACACCCACAGTATGTAAACGGAGTATCTCACACCTACAGAACTGCAGAAAATGCTATTCAAAAAAAAAGTTACTCTTTCGTCCATGGACCGACACAGCTTCTCTATTGACAAAGTGGGTATTATCCGTTAACCACTTAACAACCACCTGCCGACAAATAACGTCGACAAGGTGGTTGCTTAACTCTGGGAGGACGTTATATAACGTCCTCCCGGAATCGCGCCCCCTGGGGCGCGCACACGGGAAACTCCGTGACCGCCGGGTCCAGAGGTAAATCGCCGCCGATAGCGGCCGTTTACCACGTGATCGCTCCGTCAAATGATGGAGCAATCACTTGTAAACAGACCGGCGTCATTTGATGACGCCGGTTCCTCCCTCCCCTCTCTGTACCGATCGGTACAGTGTGAGAGGAGAGGGGAGGGAGCGTATGGCAGCAGCAGCTCTGTGGGCTGGATCTGTGACAATTGGAGTCACAGATCCAGCCATCCATCCATCCCTGCTCAGCCATCCCTGGTGCAATACCCTGCCAATACTCTGCAATACACCCTGCCAATACTCTGCAAAATACCCTGCACAATACTCTGCAAAATACTCTGCAATACCCTGGTGCAATACTCTGCAATACCCTGGCGCAATACTCTGCAATACCCTGCGCAATACTCTGCAATACCCTGCGCAATACTCTGCAATACCCTGCGCAATACCCTGCAAAATACTCTGCAATACCCTGCGCAATACTCTGCAATACCCTGCGCAATACTCTGCAATACCCTGCGCAATACTCTGCAATACCCTGCGCAATACTCTGCAATACCCTGCAAAATACTCTGCAATACCCTGCGCAATACCCTGCGCAATACTCTGCAATACCCTGCGCAATACTCTGCAATACCCTGCGCAATACTCTGCAATACCCTGTGCAATACTCTGCAAAATACTCTGCAATACCCTGCACAATACTCTGCAATACCCTGCGCAATACTCTGCAATACCCTGCGCAATACCCTGCAAAATACTCTGCAATACCCTGCGCAATACTCTGCAATACCCTGCGCAATACTCTGCAATACCCTGCGCAATACTCTGCAATACCCTGCACAATACTCTGCAATACCCTGCACAATACTCTGCAATACCCTGCACTACCCTGTGCAATACCCCGTGCAATACCCTGCCATACTCAGCAATACCCTGCCATAGTCCGCAATACTCCGCAATGCCCTGCAATGCCCGGCAATACTCCGCAATACCCTGCCATAGTCCGCAATACTCCGCAATGCCCTGCAATGCCCGGCAATACTCTGCAATAACCACTTCCCGCCCGCCGGCCGTCATATGACGTCCTTGACTTTGTGCGGGGATATCTGAATGATGGGTGCAGCTACAGGCATCATTCAGATATCAGCTTTTTCAGCCGGTGATTCCCTACACCATAAGAACAATCATAGCGGCTGTTCCGCTGCTTGATCATTCTTACGGGAGGCGAGAGGGGATGTCCCCCCCTCCCGCTGCCCTCCGGTGCTTCTACCGACTCACCGCTACGATCAAAGCCAGGATTGTTGTTTTTTTTTTGTTTTTTTTCAGGCTTCCCAGCCTAGAGGTGAGATGTGGGGTCTTATTGACCCCATATCTCACTGTAAAGAGGACCTGTCATGCCATATTCCTATTACAAGGGATGTTTACGTTCCTTGTAATAGGTATAAAAGTGATCAAAAAAATTTTTGGGGCGGAAAAACATGTCAAACTAAAATAAATAAAGTAAAATGAACAATAAAAAAAAATATATTTTTTTTAAAGCGCCCCTGTCCCCGTGTGCTCGCATACAGAAGCGAACGCATACGTAAGTCCCGCCCACATATGAAAACGGTTTTCAAACCACACATGTGAGGTATCTCTGTGAACGTTAGAGCGAGAGCAATAATTTTGGCCCTAGACCTTCTCTGTAACTAAAATCATGTAACCAGTAAAAATATTTAAAGCGTCGCCTATGGGGATTTTTTTAAGTAGCGAAGTTTGGCGCCATTCCACGAGTGTGTGCAATTTTTAAGGGTGACATGTTAGGTATCTATTTACTCGGCGTAACTTCATCTTTCACATTATGCAAAAACATTGGGCTAACTTTACTGTTTTTTTTTTTTTTTTAAGCACAAAACATTTTTTTTCCGTAAAAAACGCGTTAAAAAATTGCTGCGCAAATATCGTGCTAGATAAAAAGTTGCAACAACCACCATTATATTCTCTAAGGTCTTTGCTAAAAAAACATATATAATGTTTTGGGGTTCTATGTAATTTTCTAGCAAATAAATGATGATTTTTACATGTAGGAGAGAAATGTCAGAATTGGCCTGGGTGCTCCAGAACGCCTGAAGGTGCTCCCTGCATGTTGGGCCTCTCTATGTGGCCACGCTGTGTAAAAGTCTCACACATGTGGTATCGCCATACTCGAGAGGAATAGCAGAATGTGTTTTGGGGTGTAATTTGTGGTATGCATATGCTGTGTGTGAGAAATAACCTGCTAATATGACAATTTTGTTGAAAAAAAAAAAAGAGAAAAAAAAATCTTGATTTTGCAAAGAATTGTGGGAAAAAATGACAACTTCAAAAAACTCACAATGCCTCTTTCTAAATACCTTGGAATGTCTTCTTTCCAAAAAAGGGTCTATCTCAGAAATGAGATAGGCCGTCAGTACTTCAGGTGTGATTAATTTTCAGATATTGGCACCATAGCTTGTGGATTCTATAACTTTCACAAAGACCAAATAATATCCACCAATTTGTACTTATTTTTACCAAAGATATGTAGCAGTATAAATTTTGGCCAAAATTTATGAAGAAAAAATAGTAATTTGCAAAATTGTATAACAGAAACGAAAAAAAAATCATTTTTTTACAAAATTTTCAGTCTTTTTTCTCTTATAGCGCAAAAAATAAAAAACCCAACGGTGATTAAATACCACCAAAAGAAAGCTCTATTTGTGTGAAAAAAAGGACAAAAAATTCATATGGGTACAGTGTTGTATGACTGAGTAATTGTCATTCAAAATGTGAGAGCACCGAAAGCTGAAAATTGGTCTGGTTATTAAGGGGGTTTAAGTGCCCAGTGGTCAAGTGGTTAATTAGGAGTGACTAGGCAGAAAAACTTGTAAAAAGTGTTGCATCACACCTTCTACAGTACCGCCCAGGGGGCGGACCCTCTGGGTATACCCTCTCAGTCTGCATCTTCACAGATCAGTTTTTTTCTGTCTAGCAAGGAGTAGGACATGGCTCCCTTCGGGCCCATTGGTCCGGGGAAAAAAGATATATATATATATTTTTAATTTTTTTTGCTACATTTGTTGTTTCCTGCGATCTTCGATCAACTGCCAACTGGGTGACAGGCTGGATCCTCGATCCTTGTAGTCTCCCCAGTTTCGGCCATCGAGCGTGTGCCGACCCTAGCTACGCGCTGGGTTTTCCACGACATGCCCGTCGCTCCACGGGTGGCCGGTGAGCTTACGCTCCAAGGCTTGCATCGGACCGCTCAGCTTCGGCTGACCTTACGGCCGAGTCGCAGCAGCCTGTCCGGTGAGCGTCATGCTCCAGGGCATACATATGATCGTCCCTTCTGGGTCCAATCACAGCATGCCTGGCCAACAGTCACCTTCCGTGCGCGGACGATGATCTGTTTGGAATGTCTTCCAGCATAATACATGCAGGATAGGTAAGTAAAACTCCCCTGCCTCGGCTGGGTGATTTAGCTGGACATTCCTGGAGAGATCAAGTAAGTGGTTGTGGCCCCTTTCTTCCCTCTCTCCCTGTCTTTCCCTCCTCCCTGGGCTTCTAGCTAAAGGTTGCTGGGTGCTGGGGGTCACCTAGGGGGTCCCAATGGAGCGGGGCTGGCTGTAACTAACATTTAAAAGAAATGTCATTTTTTCTTACCTGTGTTTGTGTCCTTCCTCCTCCATGCTGTCGGCGGCCATTTTGAGGTGGTCCATGCCAAGTTTGGCCTCTTGTGACTGCCCGGCGGCCATCTTCCTGTGGTTCGGCCACACCCACTGGCCCTATCAGCTGATCGGCGGCCATGTTTGTCCACCCTGTATGCAAATATTGCCGTTCGGCGGACATCTTTTTGTGGGCTATGGCTGCTTGACCTCTATCTTCTGTCGGCGGCCATTTTCTTAGAGCCCACATTATCTTCCATACAGACGTTTTTGGCAACCATTCTTCGAGAGCCTCCGGCCTCTAGGGTGCATTACACTGGCGCGAAAATTCACACAGGAAGTGCTGATAAAAGAAGCAGACTGACACAGCAGCAGTGGGACAGCATCACAGGCGCAGCATAGCAGTACCTATCCAGGGTGGTGAGTCCTCTCTGCAGCACAGGAGGGTGGCCTATTGATATCTTGCCTGGAGCCCTGTAAGTGTCAGCGTGTGGTCAGCATGGCATCTGAGCCAGATGTCTTCTCCCCTGAAACACCAGATTTAGCAGCTGGTGCCCCTGAGGTGTCTATGAACGCTATGACTGCAATCCTAGAGGCGTTTGCTGCCAGGGTGGAAGCAGCACACGGGAATACAGGGGGTAGTAAACGCCCCATCCCCTGCAAGCTTCTGGGGATAATTCTGGTGCAGAACCAGGTCCAGCTACGGCTCGGGGCCCAGATTCTGACGCATCAGAGACTGCAGACCGTGACCGGACAGTGAGAATGACTCCAAGTCCAGGTCAGTACGCGAGACGGCTTTGGTATCTGACCTTATTACTGCAGTGCGGGATATGCTAAAATTGGAAAATACTTCAGAAGCAGCAGAGACTCCGGTCCACTTGGGTTTCATAGACCTGCCCGCACTGCTAAGGTGTTCCCTTGTGTGTCTTTTGATAAACTCTTATACAAGGAATGGGAGAACCCACTGAGGGTCTTTACAGCCCTAAAGAGGTTTGCGGTACGGTACCCCTTTTGAGGAGAGTTTTCTGAAGAAATGGACCTCTCCCCCCTATAGTGGACCCTCCGGTGTCCAGACTTAATAGAGCCACCACAATTCCTGTAGAAGGGGCTCCTGTTTTCAAGGACCCTGTGGATAAGAAGGCTGAAGCACTCGCTTGCTACCTATACTCAGTGGTAGGCTCGGCAGTACGCCTGGCATTGGCAGGGGCCCTAGTGTCTCACACACTTACTGAATGGGCAAGATTGCTACTCCAGGGGTTAAGGAGCGAGATGCTCCTCCTGATGAGATAACATTGGTCGACCTGTTGGTCCAGGGCCTTAGGTTTGTCTGCGAGTCAGACATGAATACTATTCCCCTGCTGTCTAAAACTTCGGTTTATGCAGTAGCAATACGCCGCCTGATCTGGCTAAAAGGCTGGTCTGCGGACCAGACTTCCAAGAAAGCCCTGTTGGATCTGCCTTTTAAGGGCGACAGACTTTTTGGGGCTTCTCTGGATGACATCATCAAGGATGCCACAGGAAGTAAAAGCACTTTGCTTCCCCAAATTAGCAAGGGTAAGGGGCCACGCCAAGGGCAAGGGCCCTCCTTTACTGCACACAAGTGTTTTTTTCGTCCCCCTAGGGCGACAGGGAAAAGACCCCAGGCCGATAAAGCGCCTGCCCAAGGACAAAAGCGTCCCTGGTCCCGCATACCCAATAAGCCTGCGGACAAATTTGCGTCCGCATGAAGGTCCACCCCCACCCAGCTCTCGGGTGGGGAGACGTCTTCGCAAATTCGCGACTCAGTGGACAGCACTAATCTCCGACAGGTGGGTTTGCGAAGTAATCTCCTCAGGCTACAAGATAGAGTTTCTCTCTTGTCCACCGGACAGATTCAACACCTCCAATCTCCAGCTACTACTGACCTGTCGGGAGGCCCTGTATGGGGCGATCCAGGGTCTACTGGAACGCGGGGTAGTTATTCCAGTTCCAGAACTGGAACGGGGTTTTTACTCAAATCTGTTCATTGTGCCGAAGAAGGAGGGGGTTCGTCCAAGCTTGGATCTCAGAGCCCTCAATTGCTTTGTGAAGGTACAAAGTTTTCGGATGGAGTCGGTTCGATCTGTAGTCACGGCTCTCCATCCGGGGGACTTTCTGGCCTCCTTGGACATCAAGGACGCATACCTGCATGTCCCCATATACTCCAGACACCAGAGGTTTCTGCGATTTGCTATCGGGAAGGACCACTACCAGTTTGTGGCCCTCCCGTTGGGCCTTGCCTCAGCACCCAGGACGTTCACCAAGGTGCTCGCTCCGATTCTGGCACTTCTAAGACAGCGGGGTATCGCTATCACAGGCTACTTATACGACCTTCTGCTGAAGGCCCCTTCAAGCTCAGAATTAGAGGTTAGCATGTCCATTACCTGTCAGACTCTTCGAGACTGTGGTTGGATACTAAACACGCAAAAGTCAGTATTGGTGCCCACTCAACGCCTAGGGTACCTGGGGTTGATTCTGGATTCTTCAGAGGCAAAGGTATTCCTCCCTGTGGAGAAGTTGCAGACCCTCCGGGCTGCAGTATGGCAGCTGACTTCCAGGAATTGGTCGTCACTCCGTTTTTTGCATGCGAGTGTTGGGCCTCAGGGTAGCCTCCTTCGAGGCGGTTCCATATGCTCAATACCACACTCGAGTGTTACAGAAGGAAGTTCTGTCCAGATGGAACAGATGTCCATCATCTCTGGATTATCAAATCCGAGTGAGCCACATAGTCAGGAGATCCCTGGTATGGTGGCTGACAGCACCGGCTCTAATGGCCGGGAAGTCATTTCTTCCGGTTTACTGGATAGTGATCACGACGGACGCCAGCCTTACAGGTTGGGGGGAGTCTGGGGTGTTCAGTCGGCGCAAGGTCGCTGGACCCCAGAGGAAGCCCTCCTGCCGATCAATGTCCTGGTAATCCGGGCGATCAGGCTGTGCCTCTTCAAATGGTCTCAGAGGCTGCAAGGGCGTCCAGTCAGGATCCAGTCAGACAACGCCACAGCAGTGGCATATGTCAATCATCAAGGAGGAACAAGAAGCTCAGCTGCAACATCGGAGATCGCTCGCATCCTGAAGTGGGCAGAGAGGAGCGTACCGGCACTGTCGGCCGTGTACATTCCGGGTGTGGAAAACTGGCAGGCGGACTACCTGAGCCGCCAGATGCTGGACCAGGGAGAAGGGTCCTTACACCCGGAGGTGTTCCAACTCCTCTGCCAAAGATGGGGCACACCAGACGTAGATCTTCTGGCTTCCCGACTCAATCGGAAGGTATTGAGATTTGTGGCCCGGTCAAGAGACCCATGGGCAGACGCAACGGACGCGTTGGTAGCATCGTGGGGTCAGTATCGGCTAATCTATGCCTTCCCTCCCTTAAGGCTTCTTCCTCTTCTGCTCCGCAGAGTGGAGGCAGAGGGAATTCCAATGATCCTAATCGCTCCAGATTGGCCTCAGCGTCCTTGGTACGACGATCTAGTACGTCTGGTAGCAGACGTCCCCTGGCGCCTACCACTACGGAAGGACCTGCTATCGCAAGGTCCCATATTCCATCCTGCTTTACAGTCATTGGCTTTAACGGCATGGCTGTTGAGAACCAGGTACTGAGAGACCGGGGCCTGTCAGACTCAGTAATCTCTACTATGAGAAGTGCTCGAAAACCGTCCTCTAGGAAGGTCTATCACCGCACTTGGAGGGCCTACATCTCCATGTGTGAGGAAATGAAATGGCATCCGCGTACCTATTTGGTTTCCAGAATCCTGCTGTTTTTACAGCATGGGGTGGACCAAGGGCTTGCCCTAAGTACGATTTAAGGGACAGATATCTGCCCTGGCTGTCTTTTTTTCAGCGACCCCTGGCGACTCACTCTCTCGTGAGTACATTTGTGCAGGGGGTCCGACATGTGGCCCCTCCGGTCCGACCCCCGTTACCTCCGTGGGACTTGAACCTGGTCCTCTCGGTGCTTCAGAAGGCACCGTTTGAGAATATTAGAGATATTCCCCTGTTGACACTTTCTCAGAAAGTGGTCTTTTTGGTGGCTGTTACGTCAGTTAGACGAGTCTCTGAGCTGGCAGCCTTGCCCTGCAAGGCTCCCTATTTGATTTTCCACAAGGATAAGGTGGTGCTGCGGCCGCAGCCTTCCCTTCTTCCGAAAGTCGTTTCGGCTTTTCATCTCAACGAAGACATTGTACTTCCATCCTTGTGTCCTCAGCCGTCGAATCCTAAGGAGTCGGCGTTGCATTCCTTGGACGTTGTCCGAGCTTTGAGAGTATACCTATCTGCTACTTCCCTGTTCCGGAAGTCAGACTCACTGTTTGTTTCGGTGGCTGGTCCCAAGAAGGGCCAAGCAGTCTCATCGGCCACCATCTCTAGGTGGATCCGACAGATACTAATCCAGGCTTACGCCTTAAAGGGTCAGGCGCCCCCCTTTCCTGTCACGGCGCATTCGACCAGGGCAATAGGTGCCTCTTGGGCTTTCCGACATCAAGCGTCTGTTTCCCAATTATGTAAAGCGGTGACTTGGTCGTCCGCTCACACTTTCACAAAATTCTAAAAAATTGATGTAGGTGCATCTTCGGATGCCTCTTTTGGCCGCAAGGTTTTGCAAGCGGCTGTTTAGAGTTGCAACTCCTCCGTTGGAGGAGTGCTGTTTTGTGTTTGGGGTGAAGTTTATTTTTATGCTGTTACCACCCCTCGTTTTTTCTCTGACACTGCTTTGGGACGTCCCACTTTGTCAATAGAGAAGCTGTGTCGGTCCATGGACGAAAGAGTAAATAGGATTTTTTACTCACCGTAAAATCCTTTTCTCTGAGTCCATGGACCGACACAGCACCCACCCCTCCTTTTAAGTTTGTACTGCTTTTTGACGAACTGATCTGCGAAGATGCAGACTGAGAGGGTATACCCAGAGGGTCCGCCCCCTGGGCGGTACTGTAGAAGGTGTGATGCAACACTTTTTACAAGTTTTTCTGCCTAGTCACTCTAGTCCTAATTAACGGATAATACCCACTTTGTCAATAGAGAAGATGTGTCGGTCCATGGACTCAGAGAAAAGGATTTTACGGTGAGTAAAAAATCCTATTTTTTGTCCTAAAATTAGTTTTTTAGAATAGCACAATAGAAGAAAAAAATATAAATTGTTTATCTCACACACCTCCAGATATGCAGAAAACACTGCAAAATATTTTTTGGGGCCTAAATGGGTGTTTTTGGAAGAGCAGAATACACCCACAGTATGTAAACAGTGTATCTCACACCTACAGAACTGCAGAAAATGCTATTCAAAAAAAAAATATTTTGTCCTAAAATTATTTTTTTAGAATAGCACAATAGAAGAAAAATACATAAATTGTTTATCTCACACACCTCCAGATATGCAGAAAACACTGCAAAATATTTTTTGTGGCCCTAAATGGGTGTTTTTGGAAGAGCAGAATACACCCACAGTATGTAAACAGTGTATCTCACACCTACAGAACTGCAGAAAATGCTATTAAAAAAAAAAATATTTTGTCCTAAAATTATTTTTTTAGAATAGCACAATAGAAGAAAAATATATAAATTGTTTACCTCACACACCTCCAGATATGCAGAAAACACTGCAAAATATTTTTTGTGGCCCTAAATGGGTGTTTTTGGAAGAGCAGAATACACCCACAGTATGTAAACGGTGTATCTCACACCTACAGAACTGCAGAAAATGCTATTCAAAAAAAAAGTTTTTGTCCTAAAATTAGTTTTTTAGAATAGCACAATAGAAGAAAAATATATAAATTGTTTATCTCACACACCTCCAGATATGCAGAAAACACTGCAAAATATTTTTTGTGGCCCTAAATGGGTGTTTTTGGAAGAGCAGAATACACCCACAGTATGTAAACGGTGTATCTCACACCTACAGAACTGCAGAAAATGCTATTCAAAAAAAATGTTTTTGTCCTAAAATTATTTTTTTAGAATAGCACAATAGAAGAAAAATATATACATTTTTTTATCTCACACACCTCCAGATATGCAGAAAACACTGCAAAATATTTTTTGTGGCCCTAAATGGGTGTTTTTGGAAGAGCAGAATACACCCAAAGTATGTAAACAGTTTATCTCACACCTACAGAACTGCAGAAAATGCTATTAAAAAAAAATGTTTTTGTCCTAAAAATATTTTTTTAGAATAGCACAATAGAAGAAAAATATATAAATTGTTTACCTCACACACCTCCAGATATGCAGAAAACACTGCAAAATATTTTTTGTGGCCCTAATTGGGTGTTTTTGGAAGAGCAGAATACACCCACAGTATGTAAACGGTGTATCTCCCACCTACAGAACTGCAGAAAATGCTATTCAAAAAAAATGTTTTTGTCCTAAAATTATTTTTTTAGATTAGCACAATAGAAGAAAAATATATAAATTGTTTATCTCGCACACCTCCAGATATGCAGAAAACACTGCAAAATATTTTTTGTGGCCCTAAATGGGTGTTTTTGGAGAGCAGAATACACCCACAGTATGTAAACGGTGTATCTCCCACCTACAGAACTGCAGAAAATGCTATTCAAAAAAAATGTTTTTGTCCTAAAATTATTTTTTTTAGAATAGAACAATAGAAGAAAAATATATAATTTTTTTTTATCTCACACACCTCGAGATATGCAGAAAACACTGCAAAATATTTTTTGTGGCCCTAAATGGGTATTTTTGGAGGAATAGAATACACCCACAGTATGTAAACAGTGTATCTCACACCTACAGAACTGCAGAAAATGCTATTCAAAAAAAATATTTTTGTCCTAAAATAATTTTTTTAGAATAGCACAATAGAAGAAAAATATATAAATTATTTATCTCACACACCATCAAATATGCAGAAAACACTGCAAAATATTTTTTGTGGCCCTAAATGGGTGTTTTTGGAAGAGCAGAATACACCCAAAGTATGTAAACTGTTTTTCCTGACAGACTCCATGGCAGCCTATGTGTGGGTTAATCCCACCCCTCATACCTCATAGGACCCTTCTCCCATAAATCTTTGCTCTGGGCCAGAGGCCGTGTTCCTTTTTTTGTCCTCCTCCTAGGACCAAGATATAGTCTTACCTTTTCATGAAGTTTTTCTGTAATCCAGGCCTGGCGGTGTGCACGGCGATACGTTGGTGGTTAGCGGTGATCCTCTCTGCAGTCCAGCAATCCTAGCTATTAGCAGGTGGACATGGGCGATATGATGTGATGCCATGAAGAGCTTAATAACCTGGCCATTGGCAGGCAAGCGGCAATATGGCCAAACGTCCCAGCTATTAGCGGGAGGCTTTGTAAACGCCCGATCGTGCGGTGGGTCGAGCGAACAGCTCCCCAGTCCCAGGTTCTGGTCCGGATCGTGCCGTGGTGGTGGTAATGTACAAAGATATTCGTTTTATATGGCAGCCGTATCTCTTTGTTTTGTGTGTCTCCTTATTTTCTATCAAGCTCTAGTGAGTGGCCACGGCGGCTGGAGCGCAGCTGCGTTCCAGCTCGCCGTTTCAGGAAGTCGCTGCGCATCCGCAAGCCGCGAACGAAGATTCCGTGCTTGGTTCGTGCAGGCGCAGTTTCGCCAAAATGGCGGTGGTCGCACAAGCGATTGGCCGCCACCGGATGGCAACTTTTTCCGGCGCAGGCGCGCTGTGGGGCGGTGACATCGTTAACGGTGGCAGATTTACTTGGGATGACTTGCAGGCTTATGCGGTGTTTACCCAGGCACTGGGCTCTGGTTTACAAGGTAAATTGTTTGCTGCAGGCTCCCTGGGTGCTGGCTATGTTTTGTTATGTGCTCTCTCATGCCTGTTGTCACTTCTGTTTCTCATAAGGCTTTAATGATTCATTTCACTTTCAAACTGCCTTGCCATGGATCTGTCACCGCCCTCTTGTGGCCAACCCTTGCGCTGCAGGTAGGATTTATTTATTTTCTACCTGTGATGCTTGGGTTCACTCATTCAGGAGCTCTTAACCCTTTCTTTTTCACTCAGCTCTTCTAGGTCTGAACACCAAAGCACGGCAAAGACCGTCCTAGGTCTCAACGTCGTCACTCCTCTTCAAGGTCCAGACGTCATAGATCTTCCTTTTTAGATCTAGGTACCACAGATAGGAGTCTAAAACCACCTTTGGGCGTCACTCTCACCGCCACTCCAGCCGCTCTGTGAGGAAAGCCTACTGGGTATGCGGGGCCCAGGTTCCTGTAGCAAATCGCTCTGCGAGCGATGCTTTTCTAAAGTCGCAAGAGAAAGAGAGGGTGGAGACCAACAAGTGGAAGCACTGGTCAGAAAGGTGGTCCGTGAGTCCCTGAGTAAAGCGGATTCTGGTCATACCCACAACCCTGCTGGCGACACTATGTCAGTCCCTATTAGGGATGATCTCAAGGCTCCAGGCCCTTCACAGCCGAGCCATTCCTCAATTGAAGCCTCAGACAGTGAGGTGGAGGTAGATGACCCTGGCGAAGGTTTTGAATTTGCCCTAGTACCACAGCTGGTCAAAAGCTGTCAAAGAAGCTTTGAGATGGAAGAGCCAGTGGAGGCACCCTCCAAACAGAGGAAATATTTTAAACACCTCAAAAAAGAACGCCCTAATTTCTCCTTTTTGGGTGAACTCAGCGCAATAATTACCGATGAATGGGGTGGTGTTGAAAGGAAGAATTGCCTGTTAATGAAGGTATCAAAAATGTACCCATTTAAAAGCAAGGATGTAAAACACCTGGAGTCGGCTCCTCTCATTGACTCAGCCCTAATGAGGATGGTGAGGCACGTCACACTCCCATTGGAGGATACTGTTTCCTTTAGGGATGGCCTGGAGTGGAAAATTTATACCGACCTCAAGCGGATCTACATTACAGCGGGTATGACTTGCAAACCAGCTCTAGCTCTCGCAGCCCTTTCTAAAGCGATGGAAGTCTGGTCGGACGACGTAGATGCTTCTCTGAGGAGCATCTCGGAAGAACTGGCCAGGAACTCACCTATTCATGGGCTAAGGTTGGCGTTGGCTTTTCTCGTGGGGTTTCCCTAGACATAATTCGCCTGGTGGCTCGGATCATGCTGACATCTGTCACGGCTAAGCGTGCCTTGTGGCTGCGCCCATGGGTAGCTGACCCTGCCTCCAAGCAGGCATGGTGCAGGATTCCATTTGGGGGTTCGTCCCTCTTTGGGAACATATCGGACAGTGCCATCACCCATGCCACAGGGGGCAAGTCGGGGTTCCTTCCCCAGGATCGCCGTCTGCTAAACCAGAAGAGAACACAGCCCAGGCAAAGTTCAGATCGAGCAAGGAATGCTCGCTACTATAGGCCTGGCCGTGAGTTCAAGAAGACCTGGAAGAAAAAACAGCCTTCAGGCCAGAAGTTTTCAAAAGGGGCATCTTCCGGTGGACAAGAATCCCCTAAGTCTTTATGATATTGCACCTGCCTAGAACAGAGCGAGTCGGCATCTTTGCCTCTCTCGGAAGAGAAAAAAACGAATTCTCCTGTCTCTCTTGTGGCTCAGGGCGCTGCAATTCCAGTTCCAGACGACAAAAGGTTTTAAGGGGTCTACTCGCCCCTCTTCATGGTGTTGAAGAAAAACGTCTCCTGGAGGCCAGTTATAGACCTAACCCACTTGAATTCTTTTATCTAGAAGGAGAAGTTCAAGATGGAGACACTACTCATGATCAGTCGAGCAATCCAACCAGGCAATTGGCTTGTCTCTATAGACCTGAAGGACGCCTACTTCCATGTTCTGATAGCGTCAGAATTCCAGAAATACCTTCGCTTTGCTGTCGATCAAATCCGTCTGCAGTTCACCTGTCTCCCCTTCGGGCTTACAACATCGCCTCGTGTGTTTTCAAAACTTGTTGGCTGTCGTGGCTCTGATCAGGACCAGAGGTATCCGTCTGTATCACTATCTAGACAACCTGCTGTTGTCTCGGGACAAGGAGCAGTTGCTAATCCACAGATCCCAGGTCATCTCCACTCTACTCAAGTTTGGTTGGCTTCTGAATCTGGAAAAGAGCCATCTGGATCCTACGCAGTCCCTGGTATTCCTCGGGGCACACTTCAACGCTATCAAGAGCACCATCTTGTTACCCCTGGAAAAATCCCAGTGATCCGGGACAGAGTTTGGCTTGCAATGTCGTCCTCATCGCCAAGCCTCTCAATGCCTAAAGATCATTGGCACCATGGTGGCAACAACTCCCATGGTAAAGTGGGCTCAGTGGAAAATGCGGCCCTTCCAGAAGGGTTTCCTCCAGCAGTGGAATCCAGGGCTTCGGGATCACTTTATCCAAATAACCTCATCCATGCGGGAGAGCTTTCCTTGGTGGCTACAACAGAGGAACCTCCTCAATTGACACTCCATCGCACCTGTGTCTTGGGTCACCATCATTACAGATGCCAGCAACAGGGGCTGACAGAAGTAGCCCAAGGCATATGGAATTTTCCCTCTCACAGGATAGTCTCCAATGTTCTGGAACTCTGGGCAGTGTTCTGCGCTCTGCAGGCCTTTCACCACTTAACAGCAGGAGACTCAGTCCTCCTAAAACTGGACAACACAACGGCAGTCGCATACATCAAGAGACAGGGGGGTACTCGCAGTCTCTCCCTGTCAAAGGAAATAGAGCCCATCATGATCTGGGCCCAGAAAAACCTGGCCAACCTGACAGCTGTCTATCTCCCTGGAGTCCAGAACGTTCAGGCAGATTTTCTGTTGAGAGTTTCTCTGGACAACAAGTGGACTTCCCCCCCGAAGTCTTCAGGTGGGTCCTGTCCCTGGGAGTCATTCCGGAAGTAGACTTGTTTGCCTCCCTATGCAACTTCAGACTAGTGAGATACTTCACGAGGTCTTGGTATCCCCAGGCTTTTGGGTAGATGCTCTGACAGACCATTGGCGGTTCCACAGGGCCTATGCCTTTCCCCCGGTTCCTGTCATTCTCCGTTTTTTGTTGAGGCTCAGGATGGAAGAAGCAGAGATAGTGGCAATAGTCCCGTACTGGCCAAACAAGACATGGTTTCCACTGCTGATGCAACTCAGCTTCCGGGACCCAGTTCCTCTACCCTCCAGACCAGATCTCCTATCACAAGGGGCATTTCTACATCCATGCCCGGCTCATCTACATCTGATGATCTGGTTCTTGAGAGGGGAAGGTTGGAGGCCCTAGGCTGTCCAAGTAGGGCCATCTCCACAATATTAAATGCCAGAAGAACAGGCACCAACAGGGTCTACCAGAGGATTTGGAAAAAGTTTTCAGACTACACCTCTTCCACTGCAGGTTCTTGCAATAACCCAAAGATACATGATATCCTGGGCTTCTTACAATCAGGATTGGATCTCTCATTGTCAGTCAGCTCACTGCGAGTCCAAGTCACTGTAATCTCTGCCTTTACGGGTGTTTCCTGGGCTAGACACCCTCTTACTGAGTAGTTTTTCAGAGGAGCAATAAGGCTCAGACCTCAGATAGAGCCAAGTTTTTCTAATTGGGATCTTCCCCTTGGCCTGGATTTTTTCTTAGGTAGAGAGTTGGAACATGAAGATCAATCTTCTATCAAATGACTCTCTCTAATAGTTGTCTTCTTGGTGGCTATAACATCGGCCAAGAGGGTCTCTGAAATCAGCTTTCAGGGATGCAAGGAGACATTTCTAATCTTTTTAATTCCTATGTTGGGTTCAAACCCCAAAGTGGCATCTGTGTTTCATGACAATCAGGAGATTGCTCTTCCAATGTTCAGATCTACCGAGGATTCCAGTGTTTATCCCTTAGATGTTGGAAAAGCTCTGAGTCAGTATCATGAAGCTAGAGCTTTTATCCGTCAGACCGACGACCTGCTCGTTCTTTTTCATGGGAAGAATAAGGGAATGCGTGCCTCTTCCAGATCTATCGCAGCATGGATTGTTCAGGCCATTCAGTGGGCCTACAAAGCCAAGGGCTTGGCGTCTCCAGAAGCGGTGACTGCTCACTCAGCTAGAAGTGTGTCTTCATCATGGGCGGCATCACGTCACGTGCCTCCAGAAGTTATTTGCAAGGTGGCCTTGTGGTCTTCAATTAACACGTTTATGGCACACTACTGCGTAGAGCCAGCCTCATTATCTTCTGTTAAAATTGGTTTACGTATCTTGTCTGTTGATGGTGCCAATTAAACCTTTTTTCTTTTGTCCAGCACTCTGCCCACCCGGGTGTGTTTGGCGAGTTATTTCCCGCACGTAGGCTGCCATGGAGTCTGTCAGGAAAACTGAACATTTATATCAAATACTTACCGTAATTTTCCTTTCCTGATGGACTCCATGGCAGCAGGAGTTCCCTCCCAGTGGCTGGAGTAGGCTAAATTATGGAACACGGCCTCTGGCCCAGAGCAAAGATTTATGGGAGAAGGGTCCTATGAGGTATGAGGGGCGGGATTAACCCACACGTAGGCTGCCATGGAGTCCATCAGGAAAGGAAAATTACGGTAAGTATTTGATATAAATTTTCCGTTATCTCCCACCTACAGAACTGCAGAAAATGCTATTAAAAAAAAATGTTTTTGTCCTAAAAATATTTTTTTATGATAGCACAATAGAAGAAAAATATAAAAATTGTTTATCTCACACACTTCCAAATATGCAGAAAACACTGCAATTTTTTTTATGGCCCTAAATGGGTGTTTTTTGGAAGAGCAGAATACACCCACAGTATGTAAACGGTGTATCTCACACCTACAGAACTGCAGAAAATGCTATTCAAAAAAAATATTTTTTTGTCCTAAAATAATTTTTTTAGAATAGCACAATAGAAGAAAAATATATAAATTGTTTTTCTTACACACCTCCAGATATGCAGAAAACACTGCAAAATATTTTTTGTGGCCCTAAATGGGTGTTTTTGGAAGAGCAGAATACACCCACAGTATGTAAACGGTATATCTCACACCTACAGAACTTCAGAAAATGCTATTAAAAAAAATATGTTTTTGTCCTAAAAGGATTTTTTTAGAATAGCACAATAGAAGAAAAATATATAAATTGTTTATCTCACACAACTCCAGATATGCAGAAAACACTGCAAAATATTTTTTGTGGCCCTAAATGGGCGTTTTTGGAAGAGCAGAATACACCCACAGTATGTAAACGGTGTATCTCACACCTACAGAACTGCAGAAAATGCTATTCAAAAAAATGTTTTTGTCCTAAAATTATTTTTTTAGAATAGCACAATAGAAGAAAAATATAAAAATAGTTTATCTCACACACCTCCAGATATGCAGAAAACACTGCAAAATATTTTTTGTGGCCCTAAATGGGTGTTTATGGAAGAGCAGAATACACCCATAGTATGTAAACGGTGTATCTCACACCTACAGAACTGCAGAAAATGCTATTCAAAAAAAAATATTTTGTCCTAAAATAATTTTTTTAGTATAGCACAATAGAAGAAAAATATATAAATTGTTTATCTCACACACCTCCAGATATGCAGAAAACACTGCAAAATATTTTTTGTGGCCCTAAATTGGTGTTTTTGGAAGAGCAGAATACACCCACAGTATGTAAACGGTGTATTTCCCACCTGCAGAAAATGCTATTCAAAAAAAATTATTTTGTCCTAAAATATTTTTTTTAGTATAGCACAATAGAAGAAAAATATATAAATTGTTTATCTCACACACCTCCAGATATGCAGAAAACACTGCAAAATATTTTTTGTGGCCCTAAATTGGTGTTTTTGGAAGAGCAGAATACACCCACAGTATGTAAACGGTGTATTTCCCACCTGCAGAAAATGCTATTCAAAAAAAATTATTTTGTCCTAAAATATTTTTTTTTAGAATAGCACAATAGAAGAAAAATATATAAATTGTTTATCTCACACACCTCCAGATATGCAGAAAACACTGCAAAATATTTTTTGTGGCCCTAAATGGGTGTTTTTGGAAGAGCAGAATACAGCCACAGTATGTAAACGGTGTATTTCCCACCTACAGAACTGCAGAAAATGCTATTCAAAAAAATGTTTTTGTCCTAAATTTTTTTTTTTTTTAGAATAGCACAATAGAAGAAAAATATATAAATTGTTTATCTCACACACCTCCAGATATGCAGAAAACACTGCAAAATATTTTTTTGTCCTAAAATTATTTTTTTAGAATAGCACAATGGAAGAAAAATATATAAATTGTTTATCTCACACACTTCCGGATATGCAGAAAACACTGCAATTTTTTTTATGGCTCTAAATGGGTGTTTTTGGAAGAGCAGAATACACCCACAGTGTGTAAACGGTGTATCTCACACCTACAGAATAGGGATGAGCCGAACACCCCCGGGTTCGGTTCGCACCAGAACCCCCGAACGGACCGAAAGTTTGCACGAACGTTAGAACCCTATTAAATACAATGGATGCGAACGTTCGAAATCAAAAGTGCTAATTATAATGACTATTATGCATGTTATTGTCCTAAAAAGGGTTTTGGAACCCGGGTTCTTCACCAGGGGACATGTATCAATGCAAAAATAAGTTTTAAAAACGGCCGTTTTTCGGGAGCAGTCATTTTAATGATGCATAAAGTGAAAAAAAATGTCAAATATTCCTTTAAATATCGTACCTGGGGAGTGTCTAAAGTATGCCTGTGAAGTGCCACGTGTTTCACGTGTTTAGAACTGTCCCTGCACAAAATGACATTTCTAAAGGAAAAAAAAGCCATTTAAAACTGCTTGCGGCTTTAATGTAATGTCTGGTCCCGGTAATATGGATGAAAATCTTTGAGAAAAATGGCAAAGCTACCCCATCACCCACCCCCCCACCCCAGCCCTTTACCAGCCCCTTTGGGTCTTGTATGGATATTAAGGGGAACCCCGCACACAAAATAAAAAATGCCCTGAACAGCCGTATACAGGCGGTGCATACAAGACAGGGACTGTAGGTTTGTTCTTATGTAGAATCTGTTTGTAATTTTGAACAGGTACATTGTTTAAGTGTAGCTACAGCCAAAAAATCTATTTTTAAGCTTTTTGGAAAACATAGGGAAGGGTTATCACCCCTGTAACATTTGTTTTGCTGTCTGTGCCCCTGTTCAGAGCATTTCACCTCACTTTCCGTCCCAATGACAAATATTTTTGAAAAGTGGGGTTTTTATTGAAACAAGGATTGGTGATAAAGCATCAGTAGAGAGGAGACACCTTTTTCCCATATTAACTCTTACAGGAGAGAATTTCCCTTCCTAGGGGTAGATTTCCTCTCACTTCCTGTTGTCTCCTTCCGTTTGCAAGTAGGAGTCGTTTGTAAGTTGGATGTTTGAAAGTAGGGGCCTGCCCTATATACTCTGCTGAAATTTGCCCCTTACATGTTGGTGTTGCCACAACACTGTAAGCCCTCACAGTTACTCTTGGTGGGCGCATGAATGGGCCCTGCTGTGAATTATTAGATCAAGAATTGTAATTGCATGCCCCTGTTGAACAGGGGCTGAAATATTGGGCCTTTGGTGGTGGTGATGGTGGTGTTGACACAACACTGTAAGGCCTCACAGTTACTCTTGGTGGGCGCAGGAATGGGCCCTGCTGTGAATTATTAGATCAAGAACTGTAATTACATGCCCCTGTTAAACAGGGGCAGAAAAATTGGGCCTTAGGCACTGGTGCCACAACACTGCAACCCCTCACAGATAGTGTACTAGGAGTGCAGCAATGAGCCCTGTTGCAAAGTATTGCATCAAAAATTGTAATTACATGCCCCTGTTAAACAGGGGCTGAAAAATTGGGCCTTAGGCACTGGTGCTGGTCCCACGACACTGCAACCTCTCCCAGATACTCTAGTTGGAGTGCAGGAATGAGCCCTGCTGCAAAGCATTGCATAAAAAATTGTAATTACATGTCCCTGTTAAACAGGGGCTGACAAATTGGGCCTTAGGCACTGGTGCTGGTGCCACGACACTGCAACCTCTCCCAGATACTCTAGTTGGAGTGCAGGAATGAGCCCTGCTGCAAAGCATTGCATAAAAAATTGTAATTACATGCCCCTGTTAAACAGGGGCTGAAAAATTGGGCCTTAGGCACTGGTGCTGGTGCCACGACACTGCAACCTCTCCAAGATACTTTAGTTGGAGTGCAGGAATGAGCCCTGCTGCAAAGCATTGCATAAAAAATTGTAATTACATGCCCCTGTTAAACAGGGGCTGAAAAATTGGGCCTTAGGCACTGGTGGCGGCACCCAGAAACAAAAATGTTCTTCCAAGCTATCATCATCAATCGGATCATTGAGGAGGAGGAGGATAGTCAGTCAACATAACAGGACAGTCACTCAGCATCAGCATCAGTCTTGAAGGGATGTGACATTTGAAAATAAATTAGTCTGTTATATCAGCTTCAGGTGTTTGGTAGCTGGTGGTGATCCAAGACTGGTTCATCTTTATGAAGGTCAGTCGATCAACCGAGTCGGTGGACAGGCGCACCCCGTGATCCGTGACAAATCCTCCAGCAGCACTGAATGTGCATTCTGAAAGAACGCTGGATGCAGGACAGGCCAGTAGCTCAATTGCATACTGTGCAAGCTCTGGCCAGTGATCCATCCTCAAGACCCAGTAAGCCAGAGTATTTTCGGTGGGGAAGGTGTCCAAGTCTGACCTTGCCCCTAGGTATTCCTGCACCATGTATATCAGACGCTGGCGATGGTTGCTGGAACCGATCATACCATGGGGCTGCGGACTAAAGAACTGTCTGAACGCATCGGTCAGACGGCCACCTTCCCCACCGCTCCTTCTTTGACTGACCGAAGCCTCAGCAACTCTTTGTGCAGGACCAGGAGTTTGTAACCTCCCAGTCTCTGGGAACGCGTTGCACAGACCTTTCTGCAAGGCCTCCCGGAGTTGTCTCCTCCTCTGCTCCCTCTACGATGGTAAGATAAGGTCCGCAACCTTACCCTTGTACCGTGGATCAAGGAGAGTGGCCAGCCAGTAATGGTCCCTCTCCTTGATCCGAAGAATACGAGGATCCTTCCGCAGACTTTGCAGGATCAGGGAGGCCATGCAGCGTAGGTTAGCTGAGGCATTCGGTCCGGAGTCCTCTGGGTCACTAAGGACGACATGATCCGCAGCCACCTCCTCCCAGCCACGTACAAGTCCACGGGTTTCTTGGGACTGTAAATCATCCCTAAAAGACTGCTGCTGATGATGCTGAGTGCCAGGCACCACCTCCATGCTGACACAATCCTCCTCCTCCTGAGAGGCAAGGAAGTCCTCCTCTTCCTGCCTCTGTTCTGCCTCAAGTGCCCTGTCCATTATTCCACGCAGCGTATGTTCCAACAGGTGGACAAGAGGTACAGTGTCACTGATGCATGCACTGTCACTGCTTACCATCCTCGTGGCCTCCTCAAATGGTGCCAGGACAGTGCATGCATCCCTGATCATGCCCCACTGGCGTGGTGAAAAAAACCAGAGCTCCCCTGACCCTGTCCTGGTGCCGTAGTTGCACAAGTACTCATTGATGGCCCTCTGCTGCGTGTGCAGCCGCTGCAGCATGGCCAACGTTGAGTTCCACCTGGTGGGCATGTCACATATAAGGCGGTTCTTGGGCAGGTTCAACTCCTTTTGCAGCTCAGCCAGGCGAGCACTGGCATTATAAGATCTGCGGAAATGCATACAGACTTTCCTGGCCTGCCTCAGGACATCCTGTAAGCCCGGGTACCTGCCCAAGAACCGCTGCACTACCAGGTTAAGGACGTGAGCCACACAGGGCACATGGGTCAGTTGTCCCTGTCGGAGGGCGGAGAGGAGGTTGGTGCCATTGTCGCAAACCACCATTCCTGGCTTAAGCTGGCGTGGTGTCAACCACCTCTCGGCCTGCCCCTGCAGAGCAGACAGAACCTCTGCCCCAGTGTGGCTCCTGTCCCCCAAGCACACCAGCGCAAGCACGGCATGGCATCTTTTTGCCTGCGTACTTGCGTAGCCCCTTGAACGCCTACGGAGCACCGCTGGTTCAGAGGACAAAGCACAGGAAGAGGCCATGGAGGAAGAAGAAGAGGAGGGGGTGGAGGAGAGAGGTGTGTCACAACCAGTAGTAGCATTTTGGAGGCGTGGCGGCGGAACAACCTCCAACACTACTGCACCTTGTCCTCCATCCTTCCCAGCTGACAAAAGAGTGACCCAATGGGCCGTGAAAGAAAGGTAAAGTCCCTGTCCATGCCTGCTGGACCATGAGTCAGCGGTAATATGCACCTTACCGCTGACTGCCCTGTCCAGCGAGGCCAAGACATTGCCTTCCACATGCCGGTAGAGAGCCGGAATCGCCTTCCGTGAGAAAAAGTGGCGTTTGGGAACCTGTCACTGAGGAACCGCACATTGCACAAACTCACGGAAGGGGGCCGAGTCTACCAACTGAAAAGGCAGCAGTTGAAGCGCTAGCAATTTAGCCAAGCTAGCATTCAACCGCTGGGCATGTGGATGGCTGGGAGTGAACTTCTTTCGACGGTCCAGCAGCTGGGGCAGGGAAATTTGCCTGCTAGAATCAGATGTCGGTGTACTGCTAGCAGAGTGCCTGCAAGTACTTGGCTGTGACACACCTAATTCTACACCTTCATTCCTCTCAGTGCAGGTTTCAGAGAGGACTGAAGGTATAGTGGGGTTGGAGATCCCAGCTGATGCGGTGCAAGGAGAGGTCCGCTTTGTTCTTTGGTGTGGGTCTTTAAGGTAGGCTTGCCAACGAGCTGCATGGCAGGTCAGCATATGTCTGGTCAAGCATGTGGTGCCCAAGCGGCTGATGTTTTGGCCACGCAATATACGCTTGAGACATATGTTGCTAACAGCAGCTGTGCGATCTGATGCACTCGACTCAAAAAAGGCCCACACCAAAGAACTTTTTGAAAAACGGGCAGAGGCAGCGCCCTGCACAGGCGGAGCTCTGCTGTGTGATTCAGTCGGTGTGCTGTCCTTACGCTTGCCCCCCGAGGGAATCCTGCCTCGTTGCAGATGTGCCTCCTCCTCATCCTCCTCCTCCTCCTCCTCTCTCCTATTAGGCACCCACGTGGAATCAGTGACCTTATCATCCCCTCCCTCCTCATCACTGGAGCCAATCTGGCAGTATGCTGCAGCTGCTGGAACATGACTGCCAGATTGGTGTCCTTCTTGAGCATCCCCTCTCTCTGCTCTCACGCTACTGCCTTCCTCTAGCTGGGTATCATCATCAGACCCTTCGAAATGCTGGGCATGCTCCTGGAGCATGTACCCAACACTGTGCTCAAACAGTTCGGGGGACTCCTCAGGAGGACATGGTGGGTCTAGGGAAGGAGTGACTGATGATGACATTGATACCAGGGAAGAGGACGCTTTGGCAGCTGCTTTGCCAGTACCCTGAGCCTGGGTGAGAGAGGATGAGGAGGATGAGGAGGGCTTGGTCATCCACTCTAACAAGTCTTCGGTATGATGCGGCTCAACACGTCCAGCTGCCGAAAACAAGGACAAGCATGTCCCATGGCCACGTGCTGATGACGATGCACCGCGTCCACGACCAGCACTGTTGTCTCTAGACACAGAGCCTGCTTGCCCTCTTTTATTGGCTCCTGACTGTCTGCCTCTCCTTGTTTGCCTTTCAGACATTATAATGGACTGCATGGAGATGGGAAAACACAGCAATACGGGCTAGCTTCAGGTGTATAATGTGCAGGAGGCACATTCCGCCCGCTGTAAGTGCTGCAAATACCTGTTAGTGTAACACACTAGGAAAACACAGCAATAAGGCCTAGCTTCAGGAGTATATTTTTCAGGAATCACACTACGCCTGCTGTAAGTGCTGCAAATGCCTGTTAGTGTAACACACTAGGAAAACACAGCAATAAGGCCTAGCTTCAGGAGTATATTTTGCAGGAATCACACTACGCCTGCTGTAAGTGCTGCAAATGCCTGTTAGTGTAAGACACTAGGAAAACACAGCAATAAGGCCTAGCTTCAGGAGTATATTTTGCAGGAATCACACTACGCCTGCTGTAAGTGCTGCAAATGCCTGTTAGTGTAACACACCAGGAAAACACAGCAATACGGGCTAGCTTCAGGTGTATATTTTGCAGGAATCACACTACGCCTGCTGTAAGTGCTGCAAATGCCTGTTAGTGTAACACACCAGGAAAACACAGCAATATGGGCTAGCTTCAGGTGTATAATGTGCAGGAGGCACACTCCGCCCGCTGTAAGTGCTGCAAATGCCTGTTAGTGTAACACACTAGGAAAACACAGCAATAAGGCCTAGCTTCAGGAGTATATTTTGCAGGAATCACACTCCGCCCGCTGTAAGTGCTGCAAATGCCTGTTAGTGTAACACACCAGGAAAACACAGCAATACGGGCTAGCTTCAGGTGTATACTGTGCAGGAGGCTTAGCAACAATGACACTGACACTGTCCCCTGCCTATCCTTCTCTCTCCCTGCACACAAGGTTTATCAAAGAATATGACACTTACACTCTCCCTGCCTATCTTTCTCTCTCCCTGCACACAAGGTTTAGCAAAGAATATGACACTGACACTGTCCCCTGTCTATCCTTCTCTCTCCCTGCACACAAGGTTTAGCAAAGAATATGACACTGACACTGTCCCCTGCCTATCCTTCTCTCTCCCTGCACACAAGGTTTAGCAAAGAATATGACACTGACACTCTCCCTGTCTATCCTTCTCTCTCCCTGCACACAAGGTTTAGCAAAGAATTTGACACTGACACTCTCCCTGCCTATCCTTCTCTCTCCCTGCACACAAGGTTTAGCAAAGAATATGACACTGACACTGTCCCCTGCCTATCCTCCTCTCTCCCTGCACACAAGGTTTAGCAAAGAATATGACACTGACACTCTCCCTGCCTATCCTTCTCTCTCCCTACACACAAGGTTTAGCAAAGAATAGCAATGACACTGTCCCTGCCTATCCTTCTCTTTCCCTGCGCCGAAACACAACAACACAAGGCCGCCGCGCTGGCGGCCTTTTATAGTGTGGGGCGTGTGCTAAACACCCTGAGCTATAATTGGCCACAGGCAACCTAGCTGCCGGCGCTGTGATTGGCCAAGCATGCGGGGTCACAGTGCATGCTTGGCCAATCACAGCACCGGGATTGCACTGCGATGGCGCAGTGTATTGTGGGCCGTTCGCGTCACTCGAATTTGGCGCGAACGGCCCAAATCGTTCGATCTTTGTCGAACGATCGAACAGTCAATGTTCGAGTCGAATCTATGTTCGACTCGAACACTGAGCTCATCCCTACTACAGAACTGCAGAAAATGCTATTCCAAACAAATGTTTTTGTCCTAAAATTATTTTTTTAGAATAGCACAATAGAAGAAAAATATATAAATTGTTTATCTTACACACCTCCTGATATGCAGAAAACACTGCAAAATATTTTTTGTGGCCCTAAATTGGTGTTTTTGGAAGAGCAGAATACACCCACAGTATGTAAACTGTGTATCTCACACCTACAGAACTGCAGAAAATGCTATTCAAAAAAAATGTTTTTGTCCTAAAATTATTTTTTTAGAATAGCACAATAGAAGAAAAATATATAAATTGTTTATCTCACAAAAACACTGCAAATTTTTTTATTTATTTTTTGCCCTAAATGGGTGTTTTTGTAAGAGCAGAATACACCCACAGTATGTACAGGGTGTATCTCAATGTAACATATGCAGTGCTGGTGCACTGAGCTTGCAGATAAAAGTTAGATTTTCTCTGGCACTGGGCTCATGGCAGTGTAAAAAGACTGTGCACTGCAACCCAACCAGGTAAATCTATGCAGAGTTATTAGATCTCTGAATCTGGACTCCTAGATAAATCTCTCTCCCTGAAAGCAGCAACAGGAACTTTGCCCTACACTGTCTCTATCTTTTCTCTCAGTAGATTTCAGAATCAGGACTAACCCCTATCATTTCATTCTCTCCCTCACAGCAACAGCAGCCAGGATCCTTTCCTTATACTGTCTAAAGCAGAGTGACGTGCTGTGCTGTGTGCCTCTAGCTTATATAGAGGCTGGGTCACATGCTGCACTGGCCAATCATAGATATGCCATTAGTAGGCATGGCTGTGATGGCTTCTAAGGGCACACCAGTTAAACAAAAGTTTATTGGCTGCCCTGTAGCTTTTAGAAATGCGCCATTACATCGCCGAACACCGGCCCTGAACCCAAACATACAGTCAATTGTTCGGGTTCGGGTCCGGGACCCAAAAATCCAAAAGTCCGGTACGAACCCGAACTTTACAGTTTGGGCTTGCTAAACCCTAGTATCAATGCAAAAAGAAGTTTTAAAAACTGAAGTTTTTTCGGGAGCAGTGATTTTAATGATGCATAAAGTGAAAAAAAAAAGTGAAATATTCCTTTAAATATCGTACCTGGGGGTGTCTAAAGTATGCCTGTAAAGTGGCACGTGTTTCCCATGTTTAGAACTGTCCCTGCACAAAATGACATTTCTAAAGGAAAAAAAGTAATTTAAAACTGCTTGCGGCTTTAATGTAATGTCTGGTCCCGGCAATATGGATGAAAATCATTGAGAAAAATGGCATGGGTACCCCCCCAGCCCACTAACAGCCCCTTTGGGTCTTGTATGGATATTAAGGGGAACCCCCGCAGGTAGGTTTGTTCTTAAGTAGAATCTGTTTGTAATTTGGAACAGGTACATTTTTTAAGTGTAGCTCCAGCCAAAAAATACATTTTTAAGCTTTTTGGAAAACATAGGGAAGGGTTATCACCCCTGTAACATTTGTTTTGCTGTCTGTGCACCTGTTCAGAACATTTCTGTCAAAATGACAAATGTTTTTTGAAAATTTGGGGGTTTTATTGAAACAAGGATTGGTGATAAAGCATCAGTAGAGGGGAGACACCTTTTTCCCATATTAACTCTTACAGGAGAGAATTTCCCTTCCTGGGGGTAGATTTCCTCTCACTTCCTGTTGTCTCCTTCCGTTTGCAAGTAGGAGTCGTTTGTAAGTTGGATGTTTGAAAGTAGGGGCCTGCCGTATATACTCTGCTGAAATTTTCCCCTTAGATGTTGGTGTTGCCACAACACTGTGAGCCCTCACAGTTACTCTTGGTGGGCGCTGGAACGCCCTGCTGTGAACTATTATATCAAGAATTGTAATTACATGACATTGTTGAACAGTGGTAGGAAAAATTGGGCCTTTGGTAGTGGTGGTGGTGCTGGTGCCACAACACTGTAAGTCCTCACAGTTACTCTTGGTGGGCGCAGGAATGGGCCCAGCTGTGAAATATTAGATCAAGAATTGTAATTACATGACATTGTTGAACAGTGGTAGGAAAAATTGGGCCTTTGGTGGTGGTGGTGCTGGTGCCACAACACTGTAAGTCCTCACAGTTACTCTTGGTGGGCGCAGGAATGGGCCCAGCTGTGAAATGTTAGATCAAGAATTGTAATTACATGACATTGTTGAACAGTAGTAGGAAAAATTGGGCCTTTGGTGGTGGTGGTGTTGCCACAACACTGTAAGCCCTCACAGTTACTCTTGGTGGGCGCAGGAATGGGCCCTGCTGTGAATTATTAGATCCAGAATTGTAATTACATGCCCCTGTTGAACAGGGGCATAAAAATTGTGCCTTAGGCACTGGTGCCACAACACTGCAACCCCTCACAGATACTGTACTAGGAGTGCAGCAATGAGCCCTGTTGCAAAGTATTGCATCAAAAATTGTAATTACATGCCCCTGTTAAACATGGGCAGAAAAATTGGGCCTTAGGCACTGGTGCTGGACTGGTGCCACAACACTGCAACCCCTCACAGATACTGTAGTTGGAGTGCAGCAATGAGCCCTGATGCAAAGCATTGCATCAAAAATTGTAAATATATGCCCCTGTTAAACAGGGGCTGAAAAATTGGGCCTTAGGCACTGGTTCTGGTGCCACAACACTGCAACCCCTCACAGATACTGTAGTTGGATCACAGCAATGAGCCCTGCTGCAAAGCATTGCATAAAAAATTGTAAATACACGCCCCTGTTAAACAGGGGCTAAAAAATTAGGCCTTAGCCACTGGTGGTGGTGCCCAGAACCAAAAATGTTCTTTCAAGCTATCAGCATGATTATTGAGGAGGAAGAGGATAGTCACTCAGCATAACAGGGTAGTCACTCAGCATCAGCATAGGCAGTCTTGAAGGGATCTGACATTTCCAAAAAAAATATTCGGTTACATCAGCATCAGGTGCTTGGTAGCTGGTGGTGATCCAAGACTGATTCATTTTTATGAAGGTCAGTCGATCGACCGAGTTGGTGGACAGGCGCACCCTGTGATCGGTTACAAAGCCTCCAGCAGCACTGAATGTGCGTTCCGAAAGAACGCTGGATGCAGGACAGGCCAGTACCTCAATTGCATACTGTGCAAGCTCTGGCCAGTGATCCATCCTCAAGACCCAGTAACCCAGAGGATTTTCGGTGGGAAAGGTGTCCAAGTCTGATCTTGCCCCTAGGTATTCCTGCACCATGTAAACCAGACGCTGGCGATGGTTGCTGGAAGCGATCATACCTTGGGGCTGCGTACTAAAAAATTGTCTGAACGCATCAGTCAGACGGCCACCTTCTCCACCGCTCCTTCCTTGACTGACTGGAGCCTCAGCAACACGTTGTCCAGGACCAGGAATTTGTAACCTCCCAGTCTCTGGGAACGCGTTGCACAGACCTTTCTGCAAGGCCTCCTGAAGATGCTTCATCCTCTGCTCCCTCTGCGACGGCAAGATAAGGTCCGCAACCTTACCCTTGTAACGTGGATCAAGGAGGGTTGCCAGCCAGTAATGATCCCTCTCCTTGATCGCACGAATAGGAGGATCCTTCCGCAGGCTTTGCAGGATCAGGGAGGCCATGCAGCGTAGGTTTGCTGAGGCATATTGTCCGGAGTCCTCTGGGTCACTCAGGACGACATGATCCGCAGCCACCTCCTCCCAGCCACGTACAAGTTCATGGGTGTCTTGGGACTGTAATTGATCCCATGAAGACTGCTGCTGATGCTGAGTGCTAGGCTCCACCTCCATGCTGACACAATCCTCCTCCTCCTCGTCCTATTCCTGTGTGATAGGCGGGCCAGCAGTAACACTGTCTGGATAAAGGGGGCCTTGAGAGGTAAGGAAGTCCTCCTCTTCCTGCCTCTGTTCTGCCTCAAGTGCCCTGTCCATTATTCCACGCAGCGTGTGCTCCAACAGGTGGACAAGAGGGACAGTGTCACTGATGCATCCTTGCGGCTTCCTCAAATGGTGCCAGGACAGTGCATGCATCCCTAAACATGGCCCACTGGCGTGGGGAAAAAAATCCAAGCTCCCCTGACACTGTCCTGGTGCCATATTGCAACAGATACTCATTGATGGCCCTCTGCTGCGTGTGCCGCTGCAGCATGGCCAACGTAGAGTTCCACCTGGTGGGCATGTCACAGATTAGGCGGTTCTTGGGCAGGTTGTAATCCTTTTGCAGGTCAGCCAGCCGAGCACTGGCATTATATGACTGGCGGGAATGCCCACAGAGTTTCCTGGCTTGCTTCAGGACCTCCTGTAAGCCCGGGTACCTGCCCAAGAACCGCTGCACCACCAAGTTAAGGACGTGAGCCAAACAGGGCACATGGGTCAGTTGTCCCTGTCGGAGGGCGGAGAGGAGGTTGGTGCCATTGTCCGAAACCACCTTTCCTGGCTTAAGCTGGCGTGGCATCAACCACCTCTGAGCCTGCCCCTGCAGAGCTGACAGAATCTCTGCCCCAGTGTGGCTCCTGTCCCCCAAGCACACCATGCTCAAGCACCACATGGCATCTTTTTGCCTGCGTACTTGCGTAGCCCCTTGAACGCCTACGGAGCACCGCTGGTTCCGAGGACAAAGCACAGGTAGAGGCCATGGAGGAAGAAGAAGAAGAGGAGGGGGTGGAGGAGAGAGGTGTGTCAGAATCACCAGTAGTAACATTTTGGAGGCGTGGTGGCAGAACAACCTCCAACACTACTGCACCTTGTCTTGCATCCTTCCCAGCTGCCAGCAGAGTCACCCAATGTGCCGTGAAAGATAGGTAACGTCCCTGTCAATGCCTGCTGGACCATGAGTCAGCGGTAATATGCACCTTACCGCTGACCGCTCTGTCCAGCGAGGCCAAGACATTGCCTTCCACATGCCGGAATCGCCTTCCATGAGAAAAAGTGGCGTTTGGGAACCTGCCACTGAGGAAGCGCACATTCAACAAACTCACGGAAGGGGGCAGAGTCTACCAACTGAAAAGGCAGCAGTTGAAGGGCTAGCAATTTAGCCAAGCTAGCATTTAACCGCTGGGCATGTGGATGGCTGGGAGTGAACTTCTTTCGGCAGTGCAGCAGCTGGGGCAGGGAAATTTGCAATCGGACGTCGGTGTACCGATAGCAGATTGTCCGCAAGTACAAATTCTACACCTTCATTCCTCTCAGTGCAGGTTTCAGAGAGGACTGAAGGTATAGTGGGGTTGGAGATCCCAGCTGATGAGGAGCAAGGAGAGGTCCGCTTTGTTCTTTGGTGTGGGTCTTTTAGGTACGCTTGCCAACGGACTGCATGGCAGGTCGACATATGTCTGGTCAAGCACGTGGTGCCCAAGCGGCTGATGTTTTGGCCACGCGAGATACGCTTTAGACATATGTTGCAAATGGCAATGGTGCGATCTGCTGCACATGTCTGAAAAAAGGCCCACACCAAAGAACTTTTGGAATAACGCGCAGAGACAGCAGCACCCTGCACATGCGGAGCTCTGCGGTGTGATGCGGTCGGTGTGCTGCCCTTAAGCTGGCCCCTGCAGGGCATCCTGCCTCGTTGTAGATGTGCCTCCTCCTCCTCTCTCCTATCAGGCACCCATGTGGAGTCAGTGACCTCATTATCCCCTCCCTCCTCATCACTGGAGCCAATCTGGCAGTATGCTGCAGCTGGGGGAACATGACTGCCAGATAGCTGTCATTGTTGGGCACCCCCTCTCTCTGGGCTCATGTTACTACCCCCTCTTTCTGAGCTCACGTTACTGCCTTCCTCCAGCTGGGTTCCATCATCGGAGCCTTTAAAACGCTGGGCATCCTCCTGGAGCATGTACCCAACACTGTGGTCAAACCGTTCGGGGGACTCCTCAGGAGGACATGGTGGGGCTAGGAAAGGAGTGACTGATGCCATTGAGCCGAGGGAAGAGGCCACTTTGGCAGCTGCTTTGCCAGACAAAGTACCCTGAGCCTGGGTGAGAGAGGATGAGGAGGAGGAGGACGGCTTGGTCATCCACTCTAACAAGTGTTGGGCATGTTGCGGCTCAACATGGCCAACTGCCAAAAAGAAGGACAAGCTTGTCCCACGGCCACGTGCTGATGAGGATGCACCGTGTCCACGACCAGCAGCACTGTTGCCTCTAGACACAGAGCCTGCTTGCCCTCTTTTATTGCCTTGTGACTGTCTGTCTCTCCTTGTTTGCCTTCCAGACATACTAATGGTCTGCAGTGATATATATATATATATTTGTCTGTACTGATAATGCAGCTATCAGAATCAACTGCCTGCTGTGGTATTAGTATGGGAAAAGCAGCAGCAGCAGCAGCAGCAGCAGCAGCAGTTAGTTTTAGGTGAAAACTGTGCAGAGAGGGACACTAACTGAAAATACTTGCAGCTCTCTGCTTGTGGTTTTCTTATGAGAACACCACTATAATAGTCACTGACTGTATTTAGGTAAGCTTTAGGTGAATGCTATGCAAAGCACACAGTACACGAAGTGAAACACTGACTGTCTGCAGCTAGCACAATCACCTGCCTGCCTGTCACAGTATAGAGAAAACCAGGAACGGATCTAGCTAAACTTAATACAGTGTATAAATATATATGCAATACCTAGGATGCATATATATCCTCTACACACTGTAACTGCAGCTAACTGACTCGCCTGCCTGCTCTATCTAACTCAATATAAATGACACTGTCTGTCTCTGTAAACTCTCTCTTTTCACAACTCCAACACACTACACAAAGCCGCCGAGACAGCAGCCTTATATAGTGTGGGGCGTGTACTAAACCCCCATAGCCATATTTGGCCAAAGCCACCCTGGCTTTGGCCAATTACGGTTCTCAGTTTTTTCTGAGCTGTGATTGGTCAAAGCATGCGGGTCATAGTGCATGCTTGGCCAATCTTCAGCCAGCAATGCACTGCGATGCCGCAGTGAATTATGGGCCGTGACGCGCCACTCGAATTTTGCGCGAACGGCCCATAATGTTCGCAATTCGGCGAACGATCGAACAGCCGATGTTCGAGTCGAACATAGGTTCGACTCGAACACGAAGCTCATCCCTAATGGTGGCTATTATCATTGACCAAAAAGGACCAGTGTGGGGAGGCATCACTGGTTGCCAGGAAGCCGGCGCCCACTGGGTTCCTTTCAACCAGCCTGAGCCAGAAGTTGTCACGTTTAGCAGCGGTAGTATTACTGCTGCTAAATGTATCATTTCCCCCAGGTTTGGGTCAGTGGATCACTGAACGAACACCCTATTATGTTCAAGTTCAGGCCAAGTTCTACTTTGGTCTGAATCTGAAGCACATGCCTAATAACCAGCAATCTAAATTCAGTTGAATTGTGTTTTTGGTGCCAAAAGGGTATTTTGCTAGGAAAAGTCATAACATATGACCATCCACCATAACCCTTTAAGGCATGGACTCCAATAGATCTCTGAAGGTATGCTATGGCATCTGGCACCAAGCCATCAGTAGCAGAAAAAATAATGTTTGGGGGTTCTGAGAATTTTCTAGCAAAAAAAAATGATAATTTTTACATGTAGGAGAGGAGTGCTAGAATAGGCCTGGTATAGACGTGGTTAAGTAGTTAAAGTAGAACTATAGGCAAAACTTATTACTCTTTCGTCCATGGACCAACACAGCTTCTCTATTGACAAAGTGGGTATTATCCGTTAATTAGGAGTGACTAGGCAGAAAAACTTGTAAAAAGTGTTGCATCACACCTTCTACAGCCTCTGGGTATAACCTCTCAGTCTGCATCTCGCAGATCAGTTTTTTTCTGTCTAGCAAGGAGTAGGACATGGCTCCCTTCGGGCCCATTGGTCCGGGGGAAAAAGATATATATATATATTTTTTTTGCTACATTTTTGTTTCCTGCGATCTTCGATCAACTGTCGACTGGGTGACAGGCTGGATCCTCGATCCTTGTAGTCTCCCCAGTTTCGGCCATCGAGCGTGTGCCGACCCTAGCTACGTGCTGGGTTTTCCACGACATGCCCGTCGCTCCACGGGTGGCCGGTGAGCCTACGCTCCAGGGCCTGCATCGGACCGCTCAGCTTCGGCTGACCTCACGGCCGAGTCGCAGCAGCCTGGCCGGTGAGCTCACGCTCCAAGGCTTGCATCGGACCGCTCAGCTTCGGCTGACCTTACGGCCGAGTCGCAGCAGCCTGTCCGGTGAGCGTCACGCTCCAGGACATACATATGATCGTCCCTTTTGGGTCCAATCACAGCATGCCTGGCCAACAGTCACCTTCCGTGCGCGGACGATGATCTGTTTGGAATGTCTTCCAGCATAATACATGCAGGATAGGTAAGTAAAACTCCCCTGCCTCGGCTGGGTGATTTAGCTGGACATTCCTGGAGAGATCAAGTAAGTGGTTGTGGCCCCTTTCTTCCCTCTCTCCCTGCCTTTCCCTCCTCCCTGGGCTTCTAGCTAAAGGCTGCTGGGTGCTGGGGGTCACCTAAGGGGTTCCACTGGAGCGGGGCTGGCTGTAACTAACATTTAAAAGAAATGTCATTTCTGCTTATCTGTGTGTGTGTGTGTGCTTCCTCCTCCATGCTGTCGGCGGCCATTTTGAGGTGGTCCATGCCGAGTTCGGCCTCTTGTGACTGCCCGGCGGCCATCTTCCTGTTGTTCGGCCACACCCACTGACCCCTATCAGCTGATCGGCGGCCATGTTTGTCCCCCCTGTATGTATATATTGCCATTCGGCGGCAATCTTTTTGTGGGCTACGGCTGCTTGACCTCTATCTTCGGCTCGGCGGCCATTTTCTTAGAGCCCACATTATATTCCATGCAGACGTTTTGGCAGCCATTTTGCGAGAGCCTCCGGCCTCTAGAGTGCATTAAACTGGCGTGAAAATTCACACAGGAAGTGCTGATAAAAGAAGCAGACTGACACAGCAGCAGTGGGACAGCATCACAGGCGCAGCACATGGCAGCATAGCAGTACCTGTCCAGGGTGGTGAGTCCTCTGGGTAACCCAGCATCTCGGCAGCGCAGGAGGGTGGCCTATTGATATCTTGCCTGGAGCCCTGTAAGTGTCAGCGTGTGGTCAGCATGGCATCTGAGCCAGATGTCTTCTCCCCTGAAACACCAGATTTAGCAGCTGGTGCCCCTGAGGTGTCTATGAATGCTATGACGGCAATCCTAGAGGCGTTTGCTGCCAGGGTGGAAGCAGCACACAGGAATACAGGGGGTAGTAAACGCCCCGTCCCCTGCAAGCTTCTGGGGATAATTCTGATGCAGAACCAGGTCCAGCTACGGCTCCGGGCCCAGATTCTGACGCATCAGAGACTGCAGACCGTGACTGGACAGTGAGGATGACTCCAAGTCCAGGTCAGTACGCGAGACGGCTTGGTATCTGACCTTATTACTGCAGTGCGGGATACGCTAAAGTTGGAAAATACTGCAGAAGCAGCAGAGACTCCGGTCCACTTGGGTTTCATAGACCTGCCCGCACTGCTAAGGTGTTCCCTTGTGTGTCTTTGACAAACTCTTATACAAGGAATGGGAGAACCCACTGAGGGTCTTTACAGCCCCAAAGAGGTTTGCGGTACCGTACCCCTTTGAGGAGAGTTTTCTGAAGAGATGGACCTCTCCCCCTATAGTGGACCCTCCGGTGTCCAGACTTAATAGAGCCACCACAATTCCTGTAGAAGGGGCTCCTGTTTTCAAGGACCCTGTGGATAAGAAGGCTGAAGCACTTGCTTGCTACCTATACTCAGTGGTAGGCTCGGCAGTACGCCCGGTATTGGCGGGGGCCCTAGTGTCTCAGACTTACTGAATGGGCAAGATTGCTACTCCAGGGGTTAAGGAGCGAGATGCTCCTCCTGATGAGATAACATTGGCCGACCAGTTGATCCAGGGCCCTAGGTTTGTCTGCGAGTCAGACATGGATACTATTCCCCTGCTGTCTAAAGCTTCGGTTTATGCAGTAGCAATACGCCGCCTGATCTGGCTAAAGGGCTGGTCTGCGGACCAGACCTCCAAGAAAGCCCTGTTGGATCTGCCTTTTAAGGGCGACAGACTTTTTGGGGCCTCTATGGATGACATCATCAAGGATGCCACAGGAGGTAAAAGCACTTTGCTTCCTCAAACTAGCAAGGTTAGGGGCCACGCCAAGGGCAAGTGCCCTCCTTTACTGCATGCAAGCGTTTTTTTGTCCCCCTAGGGCGACAGGGAAAAGACCCCAGACCGATAAGGCGCCTGCCCAAGGACAAAAGCGTCCTTGGTCCCGCAGACCCAACAAGCCTGCGGACTAATCTGCGTCCGCATGAAGGTCCGCCCCCACCCAGCTCTCGGGTGGGGGGGCGTCTTCGCAAATTCGCGACTCAGTGGACAGCTCTAGTCTCCGACAGGTGGGTTTGCGAAGTAATCTCCTCAGGCTACAAGATAGAATTTCTCTCTTGTCCACCGGACAGATTCATCACCTCCAATCTCCAGCTACTACCGACCCGTCGGGAGGCCCTGTATGGGGCGGTCCAGGGTCTACTGGAACGCGAGGTAGTTATTCCAGTTCCAGAACAGGAACGGGGTCAGGGTTTTTACTCAAATCTGTTCATTGTGCCGAAGAAGGATGGGGTTCATCCAATCTTGGATCTCAGAGCCCTCAATTGCTTTGTGAAGGTACAAAGATTTCGGATGGAGTCGGTTTGATCTGTAGTCACGGCTCTCCATCTGGGGGACTTTCTGGCCTCCTTGGACATCAAGGACGCATACCTGCATGTCCCCATATACTCCAGACACCAGAAGTCTCTGTGATTTGCTGTCGGGAAGAACCACTACCAGTTTGTGGCCCTCCCGTTTGGCCTTGCCTCAGCACCCAGGACGTTCACCAAGGTGCTGGCTCCGATTCTGGCACTTCTAAGACAGCGGGGTATCGCTATCATGGGCTACTTGGACGACCTTCTACTGAAGGCGCCTTCAAGCTCAGAATTTAGAGGTAAGCGTGTCCATTACCTGTCAGACTCTTCGAGACTGTGGTTAGATACTAAACACGCAAAGGTCAGTATTGGTGCCCACTCAACGCCTAGTGTACCTGGGGTTGATTCTGGATTCCTCAGAGGCAAAGGTATTCCTCCCTGTGGAGAAGTTGCAGACCCTTCGGGGCTGCAGTACGGCAGCTGACTTCCAGGAATTGGTCATCACTCCGTTTTGGCATGCGAGTGTTGGGTCTCATGGTAGCCTCCTTCGATGCGGTCCCATATGCTCAATACCACACTCGAGTGTTACAGAAGGAAGTTCTGTCCAGATGGAACAGATGCCCTTCATCTCTGGATTATCAAATCTGAGTGAGCCACCTAGTCAGGAGATCCCTGGTATGGTGGCTGACAGCTCCGGCTCTAATGGCCGGGAAGTCATTTCTTCCGGTTTACTGGATAGTGATCACGACGGACGCCAGCCTTACAGGTTGGGGGGGGGGAGTCTGGGGTGTTCAATCGGCGCAAGGTCGCTGGACCCCAGAGGAAGCCCTCCTGCCGATCAATGTCCTGGAAATCCGGGCGATCAGGCTGTGCCTCTTCAAATGTTCTCAGAGGCTGCAAGGGCGTCCAGTCAGGATCCTGTCGGACAATGCCACAGCAGTGGCATATGTCAATCATCAAGGAGGAACAAGAAGCTCAGCTGCAGCATCGGAGGTCAGTTGCATCACGAAGTGGGCAGAGAGGAGCGTACCGGCACTGTCGGCCGTGTACATTCCGGGTGTGGAAAACTGGCAGGCGGACTACCTGAGCCGCCAGATGCTGGACCAGGGAGAAGGGTCCTTACACCCGGAGGTGTTCCAACTCCTCTGCCAAAGATGGGGCACACCAGACGTAGATCTTCTGGCTTCCCGACTCAATCGGAAGGTATTGAGATTTGTGGCCCGGTCAAGAGACCCATGGGCAGACGCAACGGACGCGTTGGTAGCATCGTGGGGTCAGTATCGGCTAATCTATGCCTTCCCTCCCTTAAGGCTTCTTCCTCTTCTGCTCCGCAGAGTGGAGGCAGAGGGAATTCCAATGATCCTAATCGCTCCAGATTGGCCTCAGCGTCCTTGGTACGCCGATCTAGTACGTCTGGTAGCAGACGTCCCCTGGCGCCTACCACTACGGAAGGACCTGCTATCGCAAGGTCCCATACTCCATCCTGCTTTACAGTCATTGGCTTTAACGGCATGGCGGTTGAGAACCAGGTACTGAGAGACCGGAGCCTGTCAGATTCAGTAATCTCTACTATGAGAAGTGCTCAAACTGTCCTCTAGGAAGGTTTATCTCCGCACTTGGAAGGCCTACAACTCCATGTGTGAGGAAATGAGATGGCATCCACGTACCTATTTGGTTTCCAGAATCCTGCTGTTTTTACAGCATGGGGTGGACCAAAGGGCTTGCCCTAAGTACGATTTAAGGGACAGATATCTGCCCTGGCTGTCTTTTGTCAGCAACCCCTGGCGGCTCACTCTCTTGTGAGTACATTTGTGCAGGGGGTTTGACATGTGGCCCCTCCGGTCTGTCCCCCGCTACCTCCGTGGGACTTGAACCTGGTCCACTCGGTGCTTCAGAAGGCACCGTTTGAGAATATTAGAGATATTCCCCTGTTGACACTTTCTCAGAAAGTGGTCTTACTGGTGGCTGTTACGTCAGTTAGACGAGTCTATGAGCGGGCAGCCTTGTCCTGCAAGGCTCCCTATTTGATTTTCCACAAGGATAAGGTAGTGCTGCGGCCGCAGCCTTCCTTTCTTCATACCTATCTGCTACTTCCCTGTTCCGGAAGTCAGACTCACTGTTTGTTTCGGTGGCTGGTCCCAAGAAGGGCCAAGCAGTCTCATTGGCCACCATCTCTAGGTGGATCCGACAAATAGTAATCCAGGCTTACGCCTTAAAGGGTCAAGCGCCCCCCTTTCCTGTCACGGCGCATTCGACCAGGGCAATAGGTGCTTCTTGGGCTTTCCGACATCAAGCGTCTGTTTCCCAATTATGTAAAGCGGCAATTTGGTCGTCCGCTCACACTTTCACAAAATTCTACAAAATTGATGTAGGTGCATCTTCGGATGCCTTTTTCGGCCGCACGGTTTTGCAAGCGGCTGTTTAGAGTTGCAACTCCTCCGTTGGAGGAGTGCTGTTTTGTGTTTTGGGGTGAAGTTTATTTTTATGCTGTTACCACCCCTCATTTTTTCTCTGACACTGCTTTGGGACGTCCCACTTTGTCAATAGAGAAGCTGTGTCGGTCCATGGACGAAAGAGTAAATAGGATTTTTTACTCACCGTAAAATCCTTTTCTCTGAGTCCATGGACCGACACAGCACCCACCCCTGCTTTTAAGTTTGTACTGCTTTTTGACGAACTGATCTGCGAGATGCAGACTGAGAGGTTATACCCAGAGGGCCCGCCCCCTGGGCGGTACTGTGGAAGGTGTGATGCAACACTTTTTACAAGTTTTTCTGCCTAGTCACTCCTTATTAACGGATAATACCCACTTTGTCAATAGAGAAGCTGTGTCGGTCCATGGACTCAGAGAAAAGGATTTTACGGTGAGTAAAAAATCCTATTTTTTTCATTTTGGCTAGAGTAAGGGGGATATAACCCCAGTCAGATTTTATTTTATTTTTTACATCTGTGTCCCATTTCGGAGATTTACCTTCCCTTCCTGTCCCATAGCCAAACAGAAAGCAGGAGGAAATCCCTGCAAATTAAAGGGAATTTCTTGGGGACCCCAGGTCACCAAAACTAGTGTCCCCATTGGAACATTTCCCCTCTATTACCTTTCTGGTAACAACCCAAAATGTTGGATTATTTTTGCTTTCACTTTCAATGTAAATGGTAAACAGGACAAATAGAGAGGGTGATTCTCCCTAACGGGGCATAGACAGCAATAAAAACTGACAGGTGTTCTAATCCCTCTCCACTCTATTTAAAACTAAAAGAAACGTTTTGCATTGAGCTATACTTTAAAGTATCTTTAAGGTAAGGTGACCAGATTTTTAAAATGAAATCCGGGGACATTTTTATTTTTTTTACTAGTAATGGCGGCAATCAGCGACTCTCTGCCCGTCGCCGCTGCCCGCCTCACAGCCTTTCAAGTCTTACTCTCTGGGCCCCGGCTACTACTGGGTGGGGAGTGGGGGAAGATCACTCCACCAGGGAAGGCAAGGCGATAAGCAGGCGGCTGGCCGGGACTTGAGCCAAGGCAGAAGAACATGCGGAGCTGAATGGGCATGCACCCAAAACTAAAGAAATATTCCCTCCGCTCCGACCAGCACATGATCATCAGAAAGAGGCACAGATAATGGAAAAAAATACACCCCCCTAAGCTAGTAGGAACGGCGGAGCGGGGTGTGTGTAATTCAGATTTTTTTTTTATTCTGCACTGACTGTCTTTGAAATTGCCCCAGCCCCTGTTCAAATCCAATCCGGGGACAAAACCGGGGACAGATTTGGTCCGGGGCAGTGTCCTCAATCCGGGGACTGTCCCCTGAAACCGGGGATGTCTGGTTACCCTACTTTAAGGCCTTCATATGTCCAGTGTTCCTCTTCCTAACACTCAAGCCTGGGACCTTACTTGTCTATAAGTGACTACACTGATTGTTAGCAAATTAACCACTTCAACACCGGGCTTTTTTTACCACCTCAATACTGGGCCTATTCTGGCACTTCTTTCCTACATCTACAAATCATCATTCTTTTGCTAGAAAATTACTCAGAACCCCCAAACACTATATATGTTTTTTTAGCAGACACCCCAGGGAATAAAATGACGGTCATTGCAACTTTTTTTCTTGCACAGTATTTGCGCAATAATTTTTAAAACGCCTTTTTTTGGGAAAAAAAATGGTTTCATGAATTAAAAAATAACAAAACAGTAAAGTTAGCCCAATTTTTTTGTAAAATACGAAAGATGATGTTACGCCGAGTAAATAGATACTTAACATGACATGCTTTAAAATTGCACACACTCATGGATTGGCGCCAAACTTCGGTACTTAAAAATCTCCATAGGCGACACTCTGCAAAGACCATAGAACGTGGACTGCCTTCTAATGACTGCCCCTGTTAGGGAGATGATTTATCCGGACGGTCCCCAGAGGCCTGCACCGTCACCAGCCAATGCTGCGCTGGATCTTCAGGCCAGGTCACCTCCCTGGTTCTCCTTGCCCAAGACTCGGGTCCCCTTACTCGGTGGGCCCCTAGATATCTTCTCCCATGCGGGACCCAGTCGAAGGTATTGGGCCCCAGGCCTTTGCAAGTACCTCACCCCAGGCTTAAGGTGCCTGGGATGGAACTCGAACTTCCCCATGCCCAGGCCGAGGGCACCCGGGCGTGGACGAACAGGACAGCAGCCCCCAGGCTGAAGGTGCCTGAGGCTCGGACCTCGTGCGCAAGATGTCCGCCCCCTTTATACCCTCCCCCAGCAGGCACAGCGGATTCCCTGCCCCGCTGTACTACTGCCGCGAGAGGACACAAAGGGCACGGCCCTACAATGATGGTTCAACCCCAGCCCAAGGTGACAGCGCCACCCAGGGGCCGCAGGGAACTGAACACCATTATTATCTTCCACGAACCAAAATGGCCATAAATCCCTAATAATTAGTGCATCTGGGCCATGCTACCACCCAGACACTCCCCCTAAATGTTGACACCCGCTACACACACCCCCGGCAGATAGACACTGGTCCCCAGTGTCTGGAACAAGCCATGCTCCAAAGAGAGCCAACATAGACCCGATCCAGAGACTAGCTTCTCAAAAACACAAACAAAAATAATTTTGAAAAACTTGGAAGTTGTGCCTGAACCCAACAGGGAAACACACAAATAGCATTCTCCCCTCCCACATCACTAACTAAGACCCGCCCATTCTCAGCAGTCTTGACCGATGTTCTCCTGCAGAGGGAAGAAAGAGGAAAACAACACACAATTCCTAACACATTGTGTGAGTGTTGGAGTGAAAAAGGTCTCTCTGAAAAGAAACCTCTTTCCTTCCAAGAAGTGTGTGATGCAATGTGATGAACGGTGCACAACGCTGCCACCTGGTGACAGCGATTCGGTAAGAGCCCTTGTAGAAATCCGGATTCTTTTCTGTGCTGTGGCCCTGACTACACCCCAAAATCCTTATTATCTTTGCGGTGGGAGGCAAAGGGAGACCAAAAAAAAAACACAACTGCTCCCATGCCTCCAAAGAGTAGAACACCCCTAGACAGGGTACAGTTCCGGAATGTTCAGCAATGAAAAAACAAACAGGAGTCTTTCCTCCTACAAGTAAAACCTTGGATGCGGCAGCACAAGAGGTTTCAAGTACCGATCAAAAGTCTCCATATGGTACTCCACATCTTCCCCATCTTTCCGACAGATAACGACCCGGTCATTTTAAAGAGTCACAGGGTTCCAGCAAAGTCAATCTGGAATATTCAGCAGCCAAACATTAGAGTCTATTTTCCTGCAGTACGGATACTCCCATTCACTGGCAACCCCTTGGCAGATAAGTCTCTGTAGCCTGGACAAGGGTGGCATCGTGGAGTGGTCTCCCTCACCAGGCAGGAAAATCGACTCTGGGTGCCGAGGTGCCTTGACCACCTCAAAACTGGGCGTAGGTGCCCGCAGCGGCACTCTCTTCGCCTTAGCAGATGGCGCAGGTAACTTTGGGGGCGGAAGAGCAATCAGGGGACTGGATCCCTCCTCAGGCACCGAGGCCTCCACCCGGGGCGTACTATCCCCTGTAGACATGGGTGGGTCCCTAGGTGCACGGGACGAGGCCAGGGGTACTTTGTCCCAACCCTTCCGTTCAAATAGTTCATCTATTTGTCCATCATCTCCTGCATCGGAGATCGACTCCAGGTCAGAGGTGTCATACTCCTCTGCGGGTAGGTAATTCCCTGTAGATGTGGAATCACCCCCTCCCACGGGCTCCGGTAACTGTGGATCCCCGACACCTCCAACAAAACACCAAGTCCTGTTCCCTGGCTTACCTCGGCCGACACTTGAACATAGAGGTCCGGGAATTTTCCCACTGGATCCATCCGGGCCAGGCAAGCGAAGGGGTTGTCCTCCATCTCGGCCGCTGGAAGCTTTAGTGAGACCGACCTTCCTTTTGGGCGCTGGGAGTAGGGAAGCTGTGGTGACCGAAGCAGCATCTTCGGATTTTGTATCTTCCGTCCATTTGTTCGCAACGTCTACGGAAGTCTTTGCAGTGCGCGGGGGAATGGCCGTGCAAGCTCTGACTTCTCCTTGTAGAGTGGTGGCGCCTGTTAGGCAGTTGAGGTGGAAGGCTCGCGGCCTTTCTATTGGTTGCTCCACTTCAAATATGAACTCGCCACAGGCCTCGCAGCAACCGAAGGGCTTCAGCTGTACCACCAGTCCCGAACAGCCGGGACAAATCATACCCAGGGCCTCAACGTCCTTGCATGTGTACAGGGCGAATCGTCCCCAGGGCTTGAGCCGAATCCCTGTATCCATAGCGGAGACAGCAATGGGGGTTGCCCTTGTGGTAGATGCAGTGGGGACCCATGATGCAGTAGAAAGCATGCTGACCGTTGACTGCTCCATCGCGCACTGAAGAACTGGCGCCAAAGTCTCCACGTGTATCCCCACACATGGCCAGACTCCTCCCCTTTGGTGCAACACTTCGCCGGCTTTTTCCTCGTCACGCCCACGAACTGAGCAGGGAGGGTGTGCCTCGTGGCGCGCCGACCAACATGGCCGACCTCCTCAGAACTTTTCTGGGAGCTAAAAGTCAAATTTTGAGAGCTTCAGCTCCATTGACACGGAACACAAATCCCGGATTCAGAGCCCCCACGTGTAGCGGCCTCACCCGCTTTCTCCCTTCTTCATTTACGGCTGGCTTACTCATCTAGGGGAACCAGGGAGAAGGGTGAGGTGCACCACCAGCTCGCACCTCATGTATGTGTAGAGGTTTGAGCTAAAATCTTTACCTTCGGGTCTGTGTCCCGGTCCGGAGCTTCCACTTCTACGCTTGCAGGTGGATGGATGAATGTAGAACACTTTGCTCCCAGAAAAGTAAGCCCACACCAGGTGACAGTACAACTTCTATATTTATTTCCGCAGAGATAAATATGCCTCTTTGGAAGCAGACAGGTTAATACAAACACAACTTGGTGCGGAGAGGGTTCAGGCACAATTCTTTCGGATTAGAGAAGCTGTTAGGTGTTCACAACAACTTTTGGCGCACGGTCGCTGCCACCGACCATGAGGTTGGTCCCTGCCACCGACCGGGGTGAACGATGAGGTCCCTGCCACAGGCCTTTGGATAGGTCTCTGCCACCGACCTGATTGTAGTTGGGTCTCTGCAAAGACCATAGAACATGGACTACCTTCTAATGACTGCCCCTGTTAGGGAGATGATCCATACGGACTGTCCCCAGAGGCCTGCACTGTCACCAGCCAATGCTGCGCTGGATCTTCAGGCCAGGTCACCTCCCTGGTTCTCCTCGCCCAAGACTCGGGTCCCCTCACTCGGTGGGCCCCTAGGTATCTTCTCCCATGCGGGACCCAGTCGAAGGTACTGGGCCCCAGGCCTTTGCTAGTACGTCCCCCCAGGCTTAAGGTGCCTGGGATGGAACTCGAACTTCCCCGCGCCCAGGCCGAGGGCACCCGGGCGTGGACGAAAAGGACAGCAGCCCCCAGGCTGAAGGTGCCTGGGGCTCGGACCTCGTGCGCAAGATGTCCGCCCCCTTTATACCCTCCCCCAGCAGGCACAGTGGGTTTCCCGCCCCGCTGTACTACTGCCGCGAGAGGACACAAAGGGCACGGCCCTACAATGATGGTTCAATCCCAGCCCAAGGCGACAGCGCCACCCAGGGGCCGCAGGGAACTGAACACCATTATTATCTTCCACAAACCAAAATGGCCATAAATCCCTAATAATTAGTGCATCTGGGCCATGCTACCGCCCAAACACTCCCCCTAAATGTTGACACCCGTTACATTTATTTTTTTATTTTACTTAATTTTTTTTATTTTTACACTTTTTTTACATTTATTTTTTTTATCACTTTTATTCCTATTACAAGGAATGTAAACATCCCTTGTAATAGGAATGGTGTGTGACAGGTCCTCTTTATGGAGAGATGCAAGGTCAATAAGACCCCACATCTCTCCTCCAGGCTGGAAAGCATGAGATTGTGAAAAAAAATTCACTGATCTCATGCTTACTAGCCGCAATGGCGGCTTTGTTTACATCTGAGGACCTGGGCGTGACATCATCACATTGTGCCCGGGCCTCCGACGGTCATAGAGATGACTGGGGACCATCTAGTCACCAGTCATCTCTATGGTTCACCTCCGGCGCCGGACGATTCATTCTCCGGGCCCCCAATGGCACGGGAGAGCCCGGAGAAGCACCGAATGGCGGCGGGAGGGGGGTGTCCCCTCCCGCCGCCTATAAGAATGATCAAGCGGTGGAACCGCCGCTATGATCGTTCTTATGGCGCACAGAATCGCTGGCAGAACAAAAGGATATTTGAATGATGCCTCTAGCTGCAGGCATCATTCAGATATCCCCCCACAAAGCCCAGTTACGTCATATGACGTCCACCCAGGATGGGAGATCCCATCTGTGGACGTCATTTGACTATGGCTGGGTAGGGAAGTGGTTAAATTTTGAATTATTTAGCCTAAAGTGGTTGCAAAGGCTGAAGGTTTTTTACCTTCATGCATTGTATGCATGAAGGTAAAAAAACATTGTGTGCTGCTCCGCCCACAGCCCCCCTAATACTCACCTCAGCCCCCTCTCGATCCATTGATGTGCATGGGAGCCACGGTTGTCCCGGGTCGCTCTCTCCATATTGGCCAAGAGAGCAGCAAGTGCCATTGGCTCCCACTGCTGTTAATCACAGCCAGTCGGCCAATAAAGAGAGAGTGGGGGGGGAGGGCCGAGCCGCAGCTCTATTATGGACACATAGTGGGGGCTCAGGAGCGAGCACACACCCGCGCCCTCATAGCAAGCGGCTTGCTATTGGGGCACTGGTCAAGGGGGAGGAGCCAGGAACGCAGACGACAACAGGAGACCTGAGAAGAAGAGGATCGGGGCTGCTCTGAGCAAAAACCATTACACAGAGCAGGTGTGTAAAAAAAAAAAAAAACATGTTATAAAGAACCTTTCATCTCACTTTAGGATTCTGCAGTGAACGTGTTTTCCCACCCAGTTCAGTGTTAGTTATCCATAATTGTTCATTGTATGTAATTCTCCCAGTATTATCAGTTTTGTATGTATTGCAGTTTTACAACATAAAGGACAAATTCAGTAATTGCAACTACAAGAAAAGTAAAGTTTATTTTCCTTTATCGAAGAGTTAAAGCATAAAGCAACCTTATCTGAGCACCACAAACTGAAAACACTATTTAATGCATTTTTAATATTCAAAGCAATCTCATCCATCCATGTCTCCATGCTTTATTTTGTTGAAAAATCACTTTGAAAAACGCCCCCCCCCCTAGCATTTCTAGCTGTGGCCATCTTGAGTAAGGGCAGATGATTCATTTAGCATTTACTTCCTGGAATTCATCTGCCCTTAGCTCAGTCATGCAGGCAGGAGGGTGCTTAGCTCAGAAAGCCCCTTCTCCATTTCTCCAAATGAAAGAATAAAATGCAAATGAAGACTCCTGGGATGTATGACATCACTTGCCTAGGCCAGAAACCAGAAAGCAACTGAAGACATGTAAAAAAAACCTGTTTAAAACAAGTAAATATAATATTCCTTCCTATCTATTTAATGTTAGCAGCATAAGGAATAAAAAATAGCTGATTGAGAGAGTTTAGTTCTTCTTTCAAGTTGTTAAGCCAGCTGCCCAGCTGTACATGGAGATATATTCTATAAGGCTAATATAATCAGTATGTGCTGAAGATGGCGATGATATGTTCATTTTTCTTGGGTATGTAGCTACTGACACCTAGAAAGGCAAAAGAGGACGTTGTAAAGTAAGCTTACACATTCATAACTTAAACTTTAAAGGACAACAAGACCTCCCCCCCCATCCCAAGACTTATACTGATCTGTCCCCACTCCTCTACTGCCCACTTGGAGCCACATGACCTCATCGCTAGAAGTCTCCCGGTTCTGCTCCTTCCTCAAATCTCCATTGAATTCTATGGAGAGGCTGTCCACTTTTGGGACAAATAATAGACAACCTTTCCATAGGAATGAATAGACAGCTCCCACACACTGGGAGAGCCACACAGCTTTAGTTATATATTTCCACTGCTCTCTTGAAATAAGCTGTGGGGCAACTCAATGAGCCCTATTTCATTACATGCAGCTGTGACTCTTTAATCTCCATGACTGGCATTTGTGGGGGGATAATACCTAGACTTCTGCACCAAATATATCCTGTTGGAATTAAGTCTAAGCTAATCCTTGCAAAGTGTAACTCAGAGATGTCACACTCCTAAACAGCCTGTGTACTGGATCAGCGGATGAAACGTGTCCTCAGCCTAAGCTCCACCCAGTCCACGATCTCTAATGCATTTCACCCCACGCAAAGGGCTTAGTCATAGAGATTGACTAAGCCCTGTGGGCGGGGCAAAATGCATCAGTAAGCATGGCCCAGGAGGAGCCTAGGCTAAGGCCACTTTCCATCCACTGATCCAGTACACATGCTGGTTGACTAAGCCCTATTGAGTTTGCAGCATGAGCAATCCGTGTTTAGCTCATTATTTATCTTATGTATGCTGCCATGTTGGCATCAGGAAAATGGAAACTTGTATCAAATACTTACAGTCATTTTATTTTCCTGGTGCCAATCCATGGCAGCATACAAACCCTCCCTTTTTTGATCTTGTTCTTTGTACGGAGAGTGGGTGAGGTTGCTCTCAGTCAGACTTTTATACTTGTTTTATACTAGGCTTTGGAGGGGTCCTGGTGCTCTTGCATGCATGCGTTCTGTGCCATATGTAGTAAGCTGCCTTACTTGATATGTTTTCCTATATACATGTTATGTGCATGTATGTGTTTATAACATTTATTACTGTTTACATTTTTAGACTGTTGCCCAATCTGTTGCTCTTGAGAACCCCCAGACGAAGACCCTTGAGTCGAAACGCTTAGGGATACCCACGATTCTTTTTGGGATCTAGAGACATTTCTTGTTATGAAGAAAGTCCTATAATTCTGTGCAAAATTTGCATTCACTGTTGAATGTATTTTATTATTGTCTTAAGATTGTATTTAATAAAAACGATATTTGTACTTTTTATATATTTGTCATAGTGGTGAATTTCCAAAAGTCCCTTCCATAATCCGTCTTTCTCTATCTACTTACCGGATGTGGCACCATCATGGCTACCAAACGGGGCATTCAGATAAGAATTTTTGATTTCAGACTTTTAGATTTAAACAGGTCCTGTGGGTGATGATAGGGGTGGAGCTTTATCATGTATATTGGCATCAGGAAAAGAAAATTACCATAAGTACTTGATACAGTTTTCTGTCTTTCTGTTTTTTGCCCAATGGGGTGATTTACCTTCCCTTCCTATTCAATAGTGAAAACAGGAAGCAGGAGGAAATCCCTGCAAATTAAAGGGAATTTCTTGGGGATCCCCAGGTCACCAAAACTAGTGCCCCAATTGGAAGATTTCACCACTATTACTTTTCTGGGTACTACCCAAAATTTGGGATTTTCTTTTTCTTTCACTTTCAATGATAATGGTAAACAGAACAAATAGAGAGGGTTGATCACCCTAACATGGACACAGACAGGGCCGATCCTAGGGTCACATGCGCCTGGGTGCAGAAATATTTCTGGCGCCCCTACAAGGGCGTGGTTACCTTACTAACTCCTCCCCCTTTACAAATGTTTCTATGGCAAGGACTCAAACACTGAGATGCTCCCCTAAGGAGTCATCGTTACCCTGGGATCCTCCCACGATCTCTTAACAATAAACAAAATACAGGAAGAGAAGCAGAGTACTCTAATTGGACCTGGAGGGGGGTCTCTCTAATGGACACAGAGAGGGCCTCTGTTAGAGAGTTTGTTTAGAAAGAGCCCCCCATAATACAGGAGATGGTCAGAGACTGCAGATATAATACAGGAGATGGTCAGAGACTGCAAACATAATACAGGAGATGGTCAGAGACTGCAGACATAATACAGGAGATGGTCAGAGACTGCAGCCATGGTAAAAGAGATCAATGCAGCCTCACCAGTGCCCATCAAATGCAGCTCATAAGTGTCCACCAATTGCAGCCTACCATTGCTCACCAACTGCAGCCTACTAGTGCCCACAAAATGCAGCCTACCATTGCTCACCAATTGTAGCCTACCAGTGCCCACCAAATGCAGCCTCATCAGTGCCCACCAAATGCAGCCTCATCAGTGCCCACCAAATGCAGCCTCATCAGTGCCCACCAAAATGCAGCCTCACTGTGCCCATCAAAACGCAGCCTCACCGTGCCCATTAATTAGCGTCACTGTGCCCATCATAAAGAAGCCTCACTGTGCCTATCATAAAGCAGCCACTGTGCCTATTAATCAGCATCACTGTGCCCCTCCGAAAGCATCACTGTGCCCATAAAAACTCAGCCACTGTGCCCATTAATCAGTGTCACTGTGCCCATTGGAGGAGGAGGAGGGGGAGAGAGGAGGAGGAGGAGGATGAAAAGAGAAGAGAGGGGGGAGGAGGAAAAGAGAGGGGGAGGAGAAGAGAAGAGAAGAGAGGGGGGAGGAGAAGAGAAGAGAAGAGAGGGGGGAGGAGGAGAAGAGAAGAGAGGGGGGAGGAGGAGAAGAGAAGAGAGGGAGAGGAGGAGAAGAGAAGAGAGGGAGAGGAGGAGAAGAGAAGAGAGGGAGAGGAGGAGAAGAGAAGAGAGGGGGGAGGAGGAGAAGAGAGAGGGGAGGAGGAGAAGAGAGTGAGAGGGAGAGGATGGAGAAGAGAGTGAGAGGGAGAGGGGGGGAGAAGAGAAGAGAGGGAGAGGGGGGAGAAGAGAAGAGAGGGAGAAGGGGGAAAAGAGAGTGAGAGGAGAAGAGAGGGGGGAAGAGGAGAAGAGAGGGGGGAGGAGGAGAAGAGAGGAGGGGAGGAGGAGAAGAGAGGGGGGAGGAGGAGAAGAGAGGGGGAGGAGGAGAAGAGAGGGGGGGAGGAGGAGAAGAGAGGAGGAGGAGAAGAGAAGAGAGGGGGGAGGAGAAGAGAAGAGAGGGGGGAGGAGAAGAGAAGAGAGGGGGGAGGAGAAGAGAAGAGAGGGGGGAGGAGAAGAGAAGAGAGGGGGGAGGAGAAGAGAAGAGAGGGGGGAGGAGAAGAGGAGAGAGGGGGAGGAGAAGAGGAGAGAGGGGGGAGGAGAAGAGGAGAGAGGGGGGAGGAGAAGAGGAGAGAGGGGGGAGGAGAAGAGAAGAGAGGGGGGAGGAGAAGAGAAGAGAGGGGGAGGAGAAGAGAAGAGAGGGGGAGGAGAAGAGAGGGGGGGGAAGAGAAGAGAGGGGGGAAGAGAAGAGAAGAGAGGGGGGAGGAGAAGAGAAGAGAGGGAGAGGATGGAGAAGAGAGTGAGAGGGGGGAGAAGAGAAGAGAGTGAGAGGGGGGAGAAGAGAAGAGAGTGAGAGGGGGGAGAAGAGAAAAGAGTGAGAGGGGGGAGAAGAGAAGAGAGTGAGAGGGGGGAGAAGAGAAGAGAGTGAGAGGGGGGAGAAGAGAAAAGAGTGAGAGGGGGGAGAAGAGAATAGAGTGAGAGGGGGGAGAAGAGAATAGAGTGAGAGGGGGAGAAGAGAGTGAGAGGGGGGAGAAGAGAAGAGAGTGAGAGGGGGAGAAGAGAAGGAGAAGAGAAGAGAGGGGGGAGGAGGAGGAGAAGAGAAGAGAGGGGGGAGGAGGAGAAGAGAAGAGAGGGGGAGGAGGAGAGAAGAGAGGGGGAGGAGGAGGAGGAGAGAAGAGAGGGGGAGGAGGAGGAGAGAAGAGAGGGGGAGGAGGAGGAGAGAAGAGAGGGGGAGGAGGTGGAGAGAAGAGAGGGAGAGGAGGAGGAGAGAAGAGAGGGAGAGGAGGAGTAGAGAAGAGAAGAGAGGGAGAGGGGGAGAAGAGAAGAGAAGGAGAGGGGGAGAAGAGAAGAGAGGGAGAGAAGAGAAGAGGGGGAGAGCAGAGAAGAGGGGAAGAGCAGAGAGGGAGAGAGGGAGAAGAGAGGGAGAGAGGGAGAAGAGAGGGAGAGAGGGAGAAGAGAAGAGGGGGAGAAGAGAGGGGGAGAAGAGAAGAGAGGGAGAGGGGGAGAGGAAGAGAGGGAGAAGGAGGAGGAGGAGAAGAGAAGAGTGGGGGAGAGGAGGAGGAGGAGAAGAGTGGGGGAGAGGAGGAAGAGGAGAAGAGAGGGGGAGAGGAGGAAGTAGGAGAAGAGAGGGGGAGAGGAGGAGTAGGAGAAGAGAGGGGGAGAGGAGGAGTAGGAGAAGAGAGGGGGAGAGGAGGAGGAGGAGAAGAGAGGGGGAGAGGAGGAAGAGGAGGAGGGGGGAGGAAGAGGAGGAAGGGGGGAGGAAGAGGAGGAAGGGGGGAGGAAGAGGAGGAAGGGGGGAGGAAGAGGAGGAAGGGGGGGAGAAAGAGGAGGTGGGGAGGAGGAGAAGAGGAGGGGGGGGAGAGGAGGAGGGGGGAGGAAGAGGAGGTGGGGGGAGAGGAGGGGGAGGAGGAGGAGTAGGGGAGGAGGAGGGGAGGAGGAGGAGTGAAAAATGGATCACTAACCCTGTCCCTTCTACTCCTATGTCCCAGGCTGCATAGTTTACAGTGCAGCATCTGAAGTAAAAGGAAGCTCCAGTCGTTCTGCTGAAGTTACTCACTCATGTCCTGTAGCAGAGTGCGCTCGGTCCCCGACTCCCTGCTCATCCATGTGTGAAGGGCTAAGGCTGCGGGCGGGGGAAAGCAGAGTATGTCTTCTTGAGCCACCTCCATGTCAGTGGACACTGACAGATCTCGGAAGGCAGGGCAAAGTTCAATGATAGGACTCGGAGAGTAGTGCCTGTGCTGTGCAGCAGGAATATGTGACAAGCCGCCTCTGGCTGGAGGAGACGGTGTCCAGCGCAGCGACATCAGATCAGTGTCACTGGCATCTGGGTGATATGAAATCTCCCACCCACACCCCTTTCCAGGCACAGATTGCCGCACAAGGGGTTGTGGGCAGGCACAGGGGATACATGGGGCGGACCTAACTTACCTCCTCTTCCCTCCTTGTACAGTGGCAATTCTCGGCAGGTCACCGGGCGGGAGATGTTGACACTGCTGCGGGCGTGTCGGCGGGCGGGTCAGTGGGCGGCGAAAGTACGGCGCCAGACTCATTGGCAACACACTCCTGCTCCTGACACTTTGGCGCCCCCTCCCCTCTGGCGCCTCGGTGCAGTGCACCCCCTGCACCCCGTCTCGTACCGGCCCTGGACACAGACAGCAATAAAAATGAACAGGTGTTCTAATCCCTCTCCACTCTACCCAAAACTAAAAAAATATAGTCTTGCCTTTAGTTATACTACTTTTGCATTACTTTCGGTACATCCATCTTATTTTTATCTTCCTATCTGACTGCAATGCATTTTGCTAAAATGTAAAAATTTCACTGATATCTGCAATATTTCCCAATATTTCAGGCCAGTCATTTGCTCATTCCTTGTAGTCTGCATTTCTATAATAAGAAACAGGGACCAGAGGATCCACAGTGTGTATTAGTTTCACAAAGGGATTAGCAGCAGTCTCACCCACAACATTTTTTATTATTATCAAACTGTAAAGCCTCGTACACACGACCGAGTTTCTCGGCAAGAACCAGGAAGAAACTTGCTGGCAGAGCTTTCTCGCCGAGTAAATCGGTCGTGTGTACGCGGCTTTCAGTTTATTCGTCAAGAAAACTGGCAAGAATCTCGACGAGAAAAATAGAGAACCTGCTCTGTACACTTACCTGTCGCCGTGGAAACCCGCGCATGCTTGAAATGACTTTGACGCATGCGCGGTAGCTTCCTAGGCATAGGTGGGGTGTAGCAAGATGGCGGCGACGGCATCGAATGTGACGAGCGCACGCTCGTCGTAGTCGATGACGTCATTGCGTTCGCTCCATTCAAAGAACCGCGGGTTCTTTGAATGGATCGTGTGTACACTCGGCCGGGACAAGTTTCTTGTCCAAGAATCTCGTCAAGAAAAACAACGAGTTTTTTCATGACAAGATTCTCGGCCGTGTGTACGAGGCCTAAGAGTCCAGGGCTTACCACGTATGCACCAATGGCTCCTTGCCGCAAGAGAAAATCCGTGCCAACTGAACATGCGCCAAAGACGCCTCAGTGCGCCAACACGGACCTGCGCAGAAGGCCTGATGGAAAAAGGCAAAAAAATGCCCAGGAGGCACACAGGAAGTGACCTCAACCTGATGGAAAAAGGCAGGAAAATGCCCAGGAGGCGCACAGGAAGTGACCTCAAACTTCCCTATATAAGCCCAGCCCAGACACTGCCAAATTGCTGGATTATACTAAGTCCCCCCTTGTCCTGTGCTAGTGTGTGACCTGTCTAAACTTGTTGTGACCTGGAAACCTATTTGACTACTCTTGATTGCTGCTTGCCATTTGACCTCGGATTTGTACCTTGACCATTCTACTTCTTTGCCCCTTTTGTATTCAGCTGCCAGATGGTAACCGACCCCGGCTTGGATCTCGACCATTCTTCTTCTGATTAACCCTTCTGTACTTCGTTGCCAAAGTGGACTTGACCTCGGCTCGGACCTCGGACTAAGGCTTGCACGGTGCTCTGTACCCCTGGCACCCTTGCCACTCGGTGTCCACCAAGTCCCTGTTTTCATCTCCAGAGGCTTCAAGGACCCGAGGTGCAAGGGAGGCCTCCCCACTACTTCGGTCTCACCTCAGGTACATGGCCCTCATGACACAAACTTTCATACATAAATAGAAAACACAATGTTGTCATTTGTTCTTAATGGTGAGTGGTGGAGGCCATTCTGTGTTTTCTATTTATGTATGAAATTTTGATATTAATAAAGATTTTTGTGGGTGAGACTGCTGTTGGTCTTATTGTGGAACTACTAAACACTGCGGATCTTCTGGTCCCTGTTTGTTATTGTGCATAGCTTTTTAGTTCCTGGGGCGCCACCTAAAACATTTTTAGGTGAGTCAGTACTCCTTTGAATTTGGACACTGTTGGAGTACCCACATGTCCTGGGCTGGATCCTTTTTTTATGTATAGTTTAATCTGCATTTCTACTCAGACCCGTAATAAAGGATGGCACGCCTAAGTCTACTGACTACTCACCTACTTCCAGTGGTGTGTTATCGCTAAGGAACTGCCAGTATGTCTTATCATTGGTGCTTCCAGCAAGGTGGTTAATGGCCGTGATGAAAACTCCCCAAGAGGAATTTTGTGACTCGAAGCTGAGGCATAACAAGGCAGATAAAAGTTAAGTGTTCAGGGATACAACACTTTTATATACATAGTTACGTTAAAGCACAGTAAAGTCGTTATAACAGAAGGTATTTAAAAGACTCATGCCATTATATAAATGCTCTATAATACATAGCAACCAGTGTCTGGTATGAATGAGCCCTTTAATTTGATGCAGAGGAAGCCTTAACGGATGGATGCTTAATTCATTTTTTTCCCCCATGAAGATCCCTCAGGACATCTATACAGCCATCTCCAAAGGTCATAATGACGATGGAGCACCCCTACTGGAACCTTAGTCTAAAGTCCTGTACACACGATAGGTTTAACCGATGAAAACAGTCCGATGGACTTTTTTCATCGGACAAACCGATCGTGTATGGGCCCCATCGGTCTTTTTTCCAGCGGTGTTTAAAAATAGAACATGTTTTAAATTTATCTGATGGTTAAAAAACTGATAGCAAATTACTATCTTCTGTGGGGAACTTCATTGGATAAAAAACCCACGTATGCTCAGAATCAAGTCGACGCATGCTCAGAAGCATTGAACTTCATTTTTCTCGGCTCATCGGAGTGTTTTACGTCACTGCATTTGGAACGGTCGGTTTTTTGACTGATGGTGTGTAGGCAAGACTGATGGAAGTCAGCTTCATCGGTTTTCCGATGGGAAAATCCATTGGTTAAAAAACCATAGGAAATTTGATCGTGTGTACAGGGCTTTAGTCTACACTTGATCTTAGCAAAAAGACTGAGAAGGACATTGTTTTAAGTTTAATTGCCAGTAGTGGTTTGTGTTCTGAATTGTATTACTGAAATATTGATTCTCAGCTAGATTCCCTGTTGTTATAAAGTCTTAAAGAGACTATAGTATGCAATCACTTATTACTTTACCAAGATTGAACCACAGAGACACTTCTGTGAAGTCTGAGTCCATGTTTGTGCAACTTTTATATTCTGTTTTAGCTCATTCAGAAGTGTATGAGTGTTCTTTGCCATTATGACTAGTGGCAGCTGGTGCTCAATATTTTGGGGGGCGGCAAACAAACCGGCCCCCCTTACTTGCACCAACGACACTGCCCCCCTGGCGGAGACGGATAGGAAGGCAGGAGTTTAGAGGCCTTACCGTGAGAAGGAAGATAATATGGATCCAGGGTAGGGGCTGCTGCTCCAGGAGAGCCCGGGAAGAGCCGGGGCTTCTCCCCCCGGCCGAACAGGATTGGGGGGGGTGGTGTCCCTGTGCACCCTTTGGATGGGCCGCCACTGATTCTGACCATGTTTTGCGCCAGTTCATTATACTTCAAATTACAGTTACTCTTGGTCTGGTCATTTAGCTGATTAAGCATCCGGTTACAGTATCGCTTAAACTCCAAACATCAAATAATAAATAGTTTGTCATTGTTAGGCTGAAAGTTCTCACCTGAATTTATTAGGATCTAGTTTAGAAGCCTTTTGCATAACCTGCAGTAGAGTTGATCCTTCTTTCACTGCTACGGTAATAGCATGAAGAAAATTTTCTCCTATTAAGTTATTCACAATCGTGTATTCCACTGAGATAAAGTGAGCTGCATAAAGGTGGAAGACAAAACAGGTTATGAATACAGATGATGAGAACACACAACTTTAAAAGGAATGCCAGTGTTTTTGTTGTAGCTCTCCAATATAGCTTACAGGCGGTCCCCTAGTTACAAACATCCAACTTACAAATGACTCCTACTTACACACGGAGGGTGACGACAGGAAGTGAGAGGAAATCTACCCCTAGGAAGGGAAATTCACTCCTGTAAGAGTTAATATGGGAAAAAGGTGTCTCCTCTCCACTGATGCTTTATCACCAAGGCTTGTTTCCACAACAATCCAAATCCAATTGTCATTGGCACAGAAAGTGAGGTAAAATCTTCTGAACAGGGGCACAGACAGCAAAACAAATGTACAGGGGTGATAACCCTTCCCTGTGCTATCCAAAAAGCTTAAAAATATTTTTTTCCGCTTGAGATACACTTAAAAAATGTACTTGTTCCCGACTTACAAACAGATTCAACTTAAAGCGGAGTTCCACCCAAAAGTAGAACTTCCGCTTTAAGAACTCCTCGCCCCCTTACATGCCACATTTGGCAAGTAATTGTTTTTGGGGGGGGGGTGGGTGCGTCGTTTTGAGAGGGACTTCCTGTCCCACTTCCTTTTTCTGCCTACGGGCCGCCTAAGTGACTCCTCCTCTCCCCCTAGGCGGCCCTTCCCTCTCTGCAAACTTCTGGGACATGTTACAAGTCCCAGAAGATTGCCTGTCCACTGGGAGAGCGCAGCGCGACTCACGCATGCGCAGTGCGTGCCCGGCCGTGAAGCCAAAAGCTGTCACGGCTGGGTGCCCACAGTGGCTATGATGGCGTTGGCAGGGCGGAGGGGAAGAGGAGCGACGCTCCGGGCGGCCGCATCGCTGGACCATGGAACAGGTAAGTCTATGTTTATTAAAAGTCAGCAGCTAAACTTTTTGTAGCTGAGTGCTGACTTTTATTAAACAAAAAAAGCCTGGAACTCCGCTTTAAGAACAATTCTACAGATCCTATCTTGTTTGTAACCCGGGGACCGCCTGTATTTAGTTCCTAGTTTTAATGGAAATTGTTAAAGTACCTTAAAAGGCCAGTCCACCTAGAGGTGGTGGTAGAGCCGTGGGCTGAGTCAGCTGCTGGCTTAGGTCTTGGGTACTCCAAAAGTAATATCTCCCTGTCATAATTCTCAGCTCAGTTCCTGTCTACCTGGGAGTTTTGGTTAGTCCTGACTCCTGACCACTTTTAGCTTCTTCTGTTACATTCTAAATATTATAAAATCCATATAAAATCCAGCAGGGATAGTGCATTCTAATGGGCACAGCAGGTCTGCGTAGCCAGAAACTTGGACACCCCAGGAGATAGGAGAGATTGTCAGGTAGTAGTGTAATTCTCCAGCATCTACAAAATGAAATATGAGTTTTGGGTGGACTGATCCTTTAAATCAACAATTGTAAAATGTCACTAAACCTACTATCATAATTTGTGGGGGTTAAAAACCTACTGAATTTGATTGGATATTTGAAATGTGAAATAGTTATGTCTCTTGTTATTACATGTATTAATGGTGAAAAATAAATTGCTATTCCTATCACGGCTTAAAGTAGGTATCAACATTATAAACCAATGTCCATAAATCAGCATTAAAATATGTTTTGTCCATTTAAAAGTTGGAACCATTGTCTAATTGAATATTAATGTGGTGTATATATACACACATTCCCTTGTCTGCCCCATCTCTAATGCCCTGTACACACAATCGGAAATCCGATGGTCTAAAATCCGATGGATTTTTCCATCGGAATTCCGATGAAGCTGACTTCCATCAGTCTTGCCTCCACACCATCAGACAAAATTCTGACCGTCCAAAACGCTGTGACCTACAACATGTACGACGGCACTATAAATGGGAAGTTCAAATCCAATGGCGCCACCCTTTGGGCTACTTTTGCTGATTTCGTGTTACTGCGTGTTAGTAAAAGTTTGGTGTTAGCCGATTTGCGCTTTTCAGTCTCCATTACAGCATGACGATTGTGCTATCTCCATTACGAATGCTAGTTTTACCAGAACAAGCGCTCCCGTCTTCTAATTTAGTCTGAGCATGCATGGATTTTTCTCTGATGGAGTTCCACACAGACGATCGGAATTTCCTATCAGTTTTTTTTCCCATCGGAATAATTTAAAACATGTTCTATTTTTTTACACCGATGGAAAAAAGTCAGATGGGGCCCACACACGGTCGTTTTTTCTGATCGTGTGTACAGGGCATTAGCCCAGATGGGGGAAACATATTATAGAGGCGGACCCAGGATGTAGGATGTCGTGTATGCTGTCTATCAATAAAGCTGTTGAGCTTTTGGCAACGTCATTGGAGCATAGCCCTTTTCTTCATAAAAGAGAAAAGTTATCTAAATTAAAGAGTATTCCCCTAAAGTGGGAGTAAACTACCATACATGCATTATAAGGCATTATAAGGCTTACCTATCGGTACTGTAAATATCTCCTAAATGTGCGCCGTTTAGGAGATATTTACTGGACATGCAGCCAGTGACATCACCTGGCGCACGGCCCTGAAGGAACGGCCACCCGGGTCATTCCATCAGAGTCCTGTGCCGTAAACAGCAACTCCCACTTGAATGCATGGGAGCAACGTCATCGTGGCTTCGGCCTCTCATGCAGCGGGAGTCCGCGAACCGGGAAGGAAAACTGGGTAAAGCATTGTATTGCTAAAATCTCATGCTTTTGTAGCGGGTACTTACTTTCCCGGGTGCATTTTTTTTAATCTAGCTGTGACATCAGTGCTATGTTCCCTGCGGTCCACCAGGTGTCGCTGCCACCGTGGCAGGAGGGACGAATATCACTGTGTGTCGAGCCTCCTTTTTGTCCTCTTTCGGTAGCGGTATGGTGGGGCGGGGAACCCGCCGTGCTTGCTGGGAGAGGGGATAAAAGGGGCCGGCCATCTTGGTCACGGGGTCTTCGTCCCAAGCACCTTCAGCTTGCGGACGTGGGTTCGTGCTAGTCCCCTAGGAGGCCTCGGCCTAGGGGACCACCGGGGATCGTGTTCCACCCCAGGCACCTTCAGCCCTGGGGTGAGGTACTTGCAAGAAGGTCCGGAGCTCAGTGCCCAACACTGAGTTCCGCGAAGGAAGGGTCCTAAGGCACTTCGGGGATGGAGGCCTGAATCTGAGTGAGACGCAATGGACCGGGGAGAGCTCCTCACTCGAAGACCCGGTGCAGCAGACTGCCGGTGACGGGTGAGTTTCTTGTCGGAGACCGTCCAGAAGGATCCCCTTCACCTCGTGCGGAGACCATAGCCCACTCTTCAGGAGGAGAGTGGAGGAGCGAATTTGTGTCTGGGCCTATTCACACTCACACCTCCTTTTCTGTCCTATCTATCAAGGAAGTCCCTGTATGGTGTGTTCTAATAAAGGAGTGTTGGACTTTAATGGTGTGAGGCTCACTTCCTGGCGGACGAAGTTCACGGTGACTCTTGGAGGGAGGATCCGGGTGCACAGCACAGACCCGAAGGTAAACAAGACATTGCTGATACCACAGGTATTCCCATGTGGTGGAGGCTAGGCATAGCCCACCCGCTCTCTCTCTCTCCCCATCAGATACCCCTAGACAAGAGAAAGTGCGAGTCGCACGGAGGGAGAAGAGGGGAAGGCGCTACACGTGGGGGCTCTTCTCCGGGATTGTGTTGTGCATCACAGTACTGAACAAGTCTGCTGGATGAGTTAACTGAATAGGCCAAAGTGCAGCCCTGCTCGAAGTCATGGAATTGACCCTAGACAAGGGAAAGGCCCGCGCAGGAAGAGCGGTGAACGGGGGGAGGCTCAGCCATGTGAGGTACTACACGTGGGGGCTTCTAATTGCACTGCGCCAACAGACACAACCCCCGCCGCTTAGTTCGTGGGCGTGGCTCAACCAAAGAAAGTGAAAAAAGCCCGCGAACTGGAGCAAAGGGGAGGAGTCCAATACGTGAGAGGGCTACACGTGGGACATTGGCGCGAAAACTCTGCAGTGTGCGATGGACCAGCAACAAGTCACCAGGTTTGGACATACTTCATGGATTCCAGTTCACCCTGCTACTACCATGATGACTGCTGCTGCTCCGATAACGGATACCGGGATCCGGCTGAAGCCAAGGGGTCGATTCGCCCTGTATTCGTGCATGGACGTAGAGGCCCTGGGTGTAATTTGTTCCGGGTGCTCGGGACTAGTGTGCCACCTGAAGCCCTTCGGACAATGTGAAGCCTGTGGGGAGTTCCTGTTCGAGGTGGATCCGATAGTAGACAGGCCGAGAACCATCTACCCAGGCCGGGCTTCAGGTAACACTACTCGCAGAGGAGGAATTACTGCTGTAAAAGCCATCCCAGCGCGCACTGCAGCGACCGCGGAGGAGGTCGTTAAAAATCAACGGGAGAAATCCGAGGATGCTGACTCGGTCACCACTGTCTCACAGCGTCCGCCACCGAAGAAGAGAACCAGCGGTGGTGGCGGACCCTCTCGCCAGCTTACGCCAGGCCTAGACGGATCCGTTGACGAGTGTTCCGGACGTCCTGCTTCAAGTAAAGGCCGAGGTAAGCCGGGCAAAGAGACTTGGTGTATGGGCGGAGATGCCGGGAAGGCATGGCCCAGTATGTCCGCGGGAGGTGTTAGCTCTGTCTCTACAATGGGCTACATACCCGCGGAGGAGTGTGATACTTCGGATCTGGAGTCGCTCTCTGATGTGGGAGATGACACAGCCATTGACGAACTGTTTGCAGAAAAGGGCTGGGACAAAGTGCCGCTAGCTTCGTTCCGAAGGCCTCGAGATTCACCCATGTCCACGGGGGAGAGTACACCCCGGGTGGAGGCTCCAGCGCCTGAACAAGGGTCCTGTCCCCAGCCCACATCTGCATCTCCGGTGCCACCTGCATCAGGTACTGGGGAACAGAAGTTGATACTACGGGCACCTATGCCCCAACCAGAAGTGGTCAAGGCCCCTCGCCACACGGACTCTATAGTTTTGCCCGGCGAAGGGGACAGAGCCACAATGCCTCCGCTGTCAAGGCTTCAGAGACTCTTCTGCCAGAAGGTCGCTGCCGACTACGGTTGGGAATACCCGTACCTCCCCAAGGAGTTACTATACGAAGTGGAGGTGTACCGAGAGCGCTGGTATAATGACTTTGTGTGGACCCACCTCAAGGTCCCACACGCCCGCAGGTATTTGACATGCTCTCCAAAGACAGCTCAGCGGTTCAAGGACTGCAAGGCAGAGTGGATGAGAGGAAGACACATCCATGCGGATAAAGTGTTGATCCGACGCAAAGAAGGGGAAAATGTGGAGTACCATTTGGAGACCATGGACCGGCATTTGAAGCCTCTTGTCCTGCCGCATCCCCGCTTCTACCTCTGAGGAGAAAGAGACTCCATTTGTTTGCTTTTAAAAAGGACCTTGCACCCCCTGAACTTTGTTGTTTGACTTTCTTGTTGGTGCTATCATCAGTGTTGCCCCGCATGAGGGGTGCTTGTGTCATTCCAAGGAAGAACTGTTCCCGTTGTTGTTTTTTCCTCTCCGGTGAGAAGTTGCAGACTTTGGGGTAGATAGGGCCCGGAGTCAAGCAGCAAGAAAAGAGAAGATGGTTCAACGGGTGCAGTTACCGCGAGGCTGTCACCAGGTGGCAGTCTTGTGCAACGTTACACATTGTACACGCTCACACTGGAGGAAAAGATATTTCTCTTCGGAGGAGTTTCTTTTTCTCTCACACATACACATGTGTCAGGGTTTTATTGTTTCTTTTCTCTTCCCTCTGCAGGAGAGCGTCCAGTCAAGATTATGGAACCTGGGGTGGTTCTTAGTTAGGATGGGAGGGAAAAGTATAATGTTTTAAATGTTGTCTTTCACTCCTCTTTTGTTGCAGGGGCTCAGACACAACTTCTCCATTAGGATAGTTTCCTAAAATTTTTTGTTTTTTTTAAATTGTTAGTTGGTTTCTGGATTGGATTATGTCAGCCGTTGAGGGCGTGATTCACTCCAGACACTGGGGTCCAGTGTCAAAAGACAGGGGGGAATGTGTAGCGGTACTTACTTTCCCGGGTGCATTTTTTTGAATCTAGCTGTGACATCAGTGCTATGTTCCCTGCGGTCCACCAGGTGGCGCTGCCACCGTGGCAGGAGGGACGAATATCACTGTGTGTCGAGCCTCCTTTTTGTCCTCTTTCGGTAGCGGTATGGTGGGGCGGGGAACCCGCCGTGCTTGCTGGGAGAGGGGATAAAAGGGGCCGGCCATCTTGGTCACGGGGTCTTCGTCCCAAGCACCTTCAGCTTGCGGACGTGGGTTCGTGCTAGTCCCCTAGGAGGCCTCGGCCTAGGGGACCACCGGGGATCGTGTTCCACCCCAGGCACCTTCAGCCCTGGGGTGAGGTACTTGCAAGAAGGTCCGGAGCTCAGTGCCCAACACTGAGTTCCGCGAGGGAAGGGTCCTAAGGCACTTCGGGGATGGAGGCCTGAATCTGAGTAAGACGCAATGGACCGGGGAGAGCTCCTCACTCGAAGACCCGGTGCAGCAGACTGCCGGTGACGGGTGAGTCTCTTGTCGGAGACCGTCCAGAAGGATCCCCTTCACCTCGTGCGGAGACCATAGCCCACTCTTCAGGAGGAGAGTGGAGGAGCGAATTTGTGTCTGGGCCTATTCACACTCACACCTCCTTTTCTGTCCTATCTATCAAGGAAGTCCCTGTATGGTGTGTTCTAATAAAGGAGTGTTGGACTTTAATGGTGTGAGGCTCACTTCCTGGCGGACAAAGTTCACGGTGACTCTTGGAGGGAGGATCCGGGTGCACAGCACAGACCCGAAGGTAAACAAGACATTGCTGATACCACAGGTATTCCCATGTGGTGGAGGCTAGGCGTAGCCCACCCGCTCTCTCTCTCTCCCCATCAGATACCCCTAGACAAGAGAAAGTGCGAGTCGCACGGAGGGAGAAGAGGGGAAGGCGCTACACTTTGTTCCCATACCATTCAAACTAAGCATGCCCTGACATGACACCAACAAACAAAAGATACCATTAAAGGACCAAGCACCAAGAACTATGTGCCAACCCACTAAAGTAAATTAATAGAGGGTCTCATTAACTTTTCAATGTACATTTTTGTAGCCATGTTTTTATTTTATTTTTATACTATAGTAGACATTGGTTAAAAAAACTAATGGCATCACCTAATGGTAAAAAGTAATGCAGTGAAAATGTGTAGCATTCCATGGAGAATTCAACAAAATGGTGGCTCTTTGCACACAGACACCAACTCCCTGTTGCATAAATGTTAATGAGATGGGTAAAAGATGGCTTTAGCTCCTGTTCTCAACCTGTAGTGAACTCCTCAGATGTGTTTCGCCCTTTTCTTCTACAATTAAGCCCCAAAAGGGTGAAATGCGTCAGTGGAGTTCACTACAGGTAGCGAACACGAATTGAAGCCATATTTTTACCTATCTCATTTACATTTATACAACAGGGAGTCTGTGTCTGTGTGCAGATGGCCACCATTTTGTTAAAGTCTGCTAGAGCCTGACAAGCCAATCTTGTCTGTCTCGCACTCATCTATGCACATGCTGATTTGGGGGGGGGGGGCATTCAAGAGGTACTTCTTTTATTGTTTTGGTATCCATTAGGAATACTACTTTAGGATTTGATGTATGTGATTCAGTGCTTTGTGTTACTAAATGAAATAAATGAATTACCATCATCTTCTGGACATGGCAGACACTTCACAGAGACATAGCTTGTACCCCACAGGAAAGGCAGCACCTGGGCAGCAGCGATGGGCAAGGAGAATGTCTTCTTGGGTATTAGGTCAAGCATTTTTTGTATTGTTCCAGAACAATTCCAGTTAACTGAAAAATACTTCTTTGCAGCCAACAAAGCCTAAAAAAACAGAGACACAGGATTTTAAACTAAGAGCAAGCACTGCTATATCTACAGCCATGGCAAAACGTTTTGAGAATGACACAAATAATAATTTTCACAAAGACTGCTGCCTCAGTTTTTATGATGGAATTTGCATATACTCCATAATGTTATGAAGAGTGATCAGATGAATTGCAATTTCAAAGTCCCTCTTTGCCATGAAAATGAACTTAATCCCATAAAAACATTTGCACTGCATTTGTGAAGAAGGCTTCAGGGCTCCCACAAAAGTCCAGCAAGCGCCAAGACCGTCTCCTATAGTTGATTCAGCTGCGGGATCAGGGCACCACCAGTGTAGAGCTTGCTCAGGAATAGCAGCAGGCGGGTGTGAGTTCATTGGCACGCACAGTGAGGAGAAGACTTTTAGAGGATGGCCTGGTGTTAAAAATGGCAGCAAAGAAGCCACTTCTCTCCAGGAAAAACACCAGGGACAGACCGATATTCTGCATAAGGTACAGGGATTGGACTGCTGAAGACTGGAGTAAAGTAATTTCTCTGATGAATCACCTTTCTGATTGTTTGGGGCATCCGAATGTAGCGCCCACTCCATTTAGGGGTGCTATATACCCAAATTTAGGGTCTGGTCTGAAATGGTAGTTAGGCTCAGACCATTCTCAATTGATAGGTTGTACTGTTTTGTTTCCAGGATGGAATGCTGGTGTACAGTTCCCTGTGGCCTATAGGTGGCACTGCCATAATGGGTCAGGGTTGAACCGCTGGTATTATTGCTGTGCCTTGGGTGTCCTCTCTCGGCAGCGGTACAGTGGGTGTGGTCGACCTGCTGTGCATGCTGGGAGAGGATACAAAAGGGGCAGACGCCGCCTGGGAGGGGTCTTCGGAGGAGGAGAGGAGTCGGAGTCCAAGTGCGTGGCATGGCCCTCCAGGCCATGGGGCCACGTGTGCTCCAGTCCCAGGCACCTTTAGTCCTGGGGCTGCATCTTCAGCATTGGGCCCAGCACCTTTAGCTGGAGCCCGCTTCGAGGAGGAGAAGTCCCAGGGTGTTCCTCGCGAGGGAGCCCGCTTCTAAGAAGAGGAGGCCGGGGGAGGACCTTTCTGACGGACCGGTGAGTGTTCACGGTGAAGGAAGGGGCCCGGTAACTCTCTGGAAGGATTCTTCTATCCACTAAGGTCCTAGTAATGTGCTGCTGCACAGGTTCGGGGTCTGATAGATTCTCTGGCAGAGAGTCTCCCGATCGCATCTAGGAAAGAACTTGATCAAACGTCCGAGCATCATTTCGGCTGCTAGGATCCACTTTGTAGGAGACTATCTGGGTGAGCTAAACCTACTCAGGGATAGAGTAGTGATTGTGCTATCCATTGTGCCTGGACTAACCTCCCAAACCTTGCTGTCCTGTCTCTCTTCCACCCTTTTCCTATCTATTGAACATTGAGAAAATAAACTCAACGTTGGAGTTTGAAGTGGGGTGGACATTGGAATTACTGGGGGGAATACAAAGACTTGTCCCTATATCCTAGGAGGTGAGAACCAACTGATGGAGGAACCTAGCTGTGGGACCCAAATACCCAAAACCCTGTTGTCCGCACCCCAAAGCGTAAAAGAGGGATCACCCGTGGATTCTGGGGAGACTGCACCCCGGGTGGAAGCCCCTGCATGTGAGGAAGGAGATGTCTTTGCACCTGCATTGCCAGCGCCTGCTGCTGTGGTTGAGCCACTGCGGGCCCCTTTGCCAAAACTTGAGGCAGTGAAAGTGCCCAGGTCCCCGGATGCCATTTTTTTACCAGGTGCAGGAGACCGTGCCACCCTTCCTCCATTATCGAGACTGCAGCGGCTCTTTAACAAGAGAGTGGCTGTTGAGTACGTCTGGGAGTACCCCTATGTTCCCAGGGACTTGTTGTTTGAGGTTGAGGCCTACAGAGAGAGGTGGTATGCGGACTTTGTGTGGAACCACCTAAAAGTACCTAACGCCCGCAGATACTTTGAGTGCTCCGCTAATATGACGGATCAGTTCAAAGGATGCAAACAAGAGTGGAGCTATGGGCGGCACATCCATGCGGATCGGGTGGTTGTTTGTAACAAGGAGCGAGAAGATTCCGTGTACTCTATAGAAACTTTTGATGCAAAATGGAAGCTCCTTGTTTTGTCCGATCCTCACTTCTACCTCTAGGAGACAAGACTTTGTTTTTTTTTGTCCTCTGGAAGTTGTTCCGTTCGGAAGTCAAGAACCTTTGCCCTTCACTGTTGGGGTAATCTGCTCTACCAAGAGTCAGGAGAGCTGCTGTTTCTCTCCTCTTGCAGCTTCACAAGAGAACTGAACTTTTGGGGTAGAGATAGTTAGGTTCATCGGTGAGATCATCGTGCTCAAGATGGAAATTGTGTAGCAGTGTTATTTTACCATGTTAGGTAGTGTCAGTGCTATGACGGTTGCACTACCACCAGGTGGTGGTGATTTGCAGGATTTTTCATTATGCATCTCCCTAGAGGAGCGTTATTCATCACTAAGCCTAGTGTATGTGACCTTAGTTGAAGGGAATCATCTTTCCTCAGGAAGATGATTCACTTCATGTACAGATAGATATCGGTAGGATGTTATTTGTTTCTGTGTGTTTTTCTCTCCCTCTGCAGGTGGACTACTAGCAACGGCCGGAGATTGGGTGGAGTAGTTAGTCTAGAGGGGTGGGATTAAATATATATAATGCTATGTGAATGTGACATTGAGTATGGGATGTCTTGTTCATAATCTTGTTATCTCTTCCTTCACCTCTTTATTTCATGTCCCTTCCCCATTATGTTGGTTCCGGCACAAGGATTTAAAATTGTACATAGTTGGAGATAAATTTGCGCTGGCTCAGGCTTGAGAAGCGTGAGTTTATCCCAGACACTGGGGACAGTGTCTCTTTTAGAGGGGGGTGTATGTAGCGCCCACCCCATTTAGGGGTGCTATATACCCAAATTTAGGGGCTGGTCTGAGATGGTAGTTAGGCTCAGACCATTCTCAATTGATAGGTTGTGCTGTTTTGTTTCCAGGATGGTATGCTGGTATACAGTTCCCTGTGGCCTATAGGTGGCACTGCCATAATGGGTCAGGATTGAACCTCTGGTATTAGTGCTGTGCCTTGGGTGTCCTCTCTCGGCAGCAGTACAGTGGGTATGGTCGACCTGCTGTGCATGCTGGGAGAGGATACAAAAGGGGCAGACATCGCCTGGGAGGGGTCTTCGGAGAAGGAGAGGAGTCGGAGTTCAAGTGCCTGGCATGGCCCTCCAGGCCATGGGGCCACGTGTGCTCCAGTCCCAGGCACCTTTAGTCCTGGGGCTGCATCTTCAGCATTGGGCCCAGCACCTTTAGCTGGAGCCCGCTTTGAGGAGGAGAAGTCCCAGGGTGTCCCTCGCGAGGGAGCCCGCTTCTAAGAAGAGGAGGCCGGGGGAGGACCTTTCTGACGGACCGGTGAGAGTTCACAGTGAAGGAAGGGGCCCGGTAACTCTCTGGAGGGATTCTTCTATCCACCAAGGGCCTAGTGATGTGCTGCTGCTGGCACCTGTCCTTAAGTATCCAGAAGCTAAGAGGTTCGGGGTCTGATAGATTCTGTGGCAGAGAGTCTCCCGATCGCATCTAGGAAAGAACTTGATCAAACGTCCGAGCATCACTTCGGCTGCTAGGATCCACTTTGTAGGAGACTGTCCGGGTGAGCTAAACCTACTCAGGGATAGAGTAGTGATTGTGCTATCCATTGTGCCTGGACTAACCTCCCAAACCTTGCTGTCCTGTCTCTCTTCCACCCTTTTCCTATCTATTGAACATTGAGAAAATAAACTCAACGTTGGAGTTTGAAGTGGTGTGGACATTGGAATTACTGGGGGGAATGCAAAGACTTGTCCCTATATCCTAGGAGGCGAGAACCAACTGATAGAAGAACCTAGCTGTGGGACCCAAATACATAACACCGCTTAACCTCCTCATCCAGGATGGTACGGGCATATTGTACGGTGTGCCTTTTTCCTGTAATTGAGCCAAAGCAAGGGAAAAGGGTCCGTGTGCTACACGGAAAAAACCTTGTCTGGAGAAGAAAAGGTGAGCGCTACCATCAGTCCTGTGTCATGCCAAAAAGAAAGCAACCTGAGACCATTCATGTGTGGGGTTGCTTCTCGGCCAAGGGAGTGGGCTCACTTACAATTTTGCCCAAGAACACCGCCATGAATAAAGAATGGTACAAAAACATCCCCCGAGAGCAACTTTTCCCAACCATCCAAGAACAGTTTGGTGACAAAAACCATGCCTTTTCCAGCATGATGGAGCACCTTGCCATAAGGTACAAGTTATAACTAAGTGGCTTGGGGAACAAAACATCTAAAATTTGGGTCCATGGCCAGAAAACTCCCCAGATCCTAATCCCATTGAGAACTTGTGGTCAATCCTAAAGAGGCGGGTGAACGAAAACCCCCCACTAATTTTGATTAACAGCATGCCAGTGCGAATTGCAGAGGTCTTGATCTAGAAGGATCAACACTGCAAATATTGACTCTTTACATAAACCTAATGTAATTGTCAATAAAAGCCTTTGACACTTATGAAATGTTTGTAAATATACTTCAGTATACCTTAGGCCCCTTTCACACTGGGGCGGTGGGTGCGGTGGCTGTATAGCGCCACTATTTTTAGCGGCGCTATACCGTTGGAATTGCCGCGGTATTCGGCCGCTAGCGGTGTGGTATTAACCCCCGCTAGTGGCCGAAAAAGGGTTAATACCGCCGGCAATGCGCCTCTGCAGAGGCGCATTGCTGGCGGTATTACAGCGGTTTTCCATTAGTTTCAATGAGAAGTAGCGGTGAAAGAGCGGTAAACACACCGCTCCTCTCACCGCTCCAAAGATGCGGCTAGCAGGACTTTTGGAGCGGTCCTGCTAGCGCACCGCCTCAGTGTGAAAGCCCTCGGGCTTTCACATTGAGACTGCAGGGGCAGGAGTTTTCAGGCGGTATTTAGGCGCTATTTTTAGCGCTAAACCGCCTGAAAAACTCCTCAGTGTGAAAGGGGTCTTAGTAACACCTAACAAAAAGATCTAAAAACACTGAAGCAGCAGACTTTGTGAAAATTAATATTTGTGTTATTCTCAAAACTTTTGGTCACGGCTGTATACTGTGTGAAAACTTTTTAAAATATGTTCACCCTACTCCTCAAGTCCACTTCACTCTACTAGAGCAAAGCCTAAACGATCCAAATATCATCAGAAATTCAGAGCTGTCCTGTGTCTTGTTCACACTCGCTGTGTTATATATAAAAGTAGGATTGATGGGTTTGCACCACATCCCCAATATCATATGCAAAAATCAAGGGAAATAAACAATCCTGGTACATGTGAAGGTGCCACAATGTCATCAAAAACAACATCAAATTTAATTAAATGGGTTGTTTATATTTTTACGAATACTAATAAAAATATGACATTCAAGCACATAAAATAATACCTATATAGTGTAACAGTTATTATATATATCAAGTATCTTTCCCATTTGGGTTACCACCAATCTACTCCCAGAGAAGACTAACAATATGCAGACCTCCATGGTTTGTTAGGTATTACAATACAGACATAATTTGTCCTATTCGTCTACGTGTTTTGCATTATGCCTCATCAGGAGGACATGTTGGGAAGACTAGTAATTAAGGATGAGCCGAACAACCCCCCCCCCCCCCTGTTCGGTTTGCACCAGAACTTGCGAACAGACAAAAAATTTGTGCAAACATGTGAAACCAATTAAAGTCTATGGGACACGCACATGAAAAATCATAAGTGCTCATTTTAAAGGCTTATATGCAAGTTATTGCCATAAAAAGTGTTTGGGGACCTGGGTCCTGCCCCAGGGGACATGTATCAATGCAAAAAGGAGTAGTGATTTTAAGAATGCTTAAAGTGAAACAATAAAAATTTATAATTCCTTTAAATATCGTGCCTGGGGGGGTCCCCTTAGTCTGCATGTAAAGTAGTGCATTTTCCCCATGTTTAGAACAATACCGCAGCAAAACGACATTTCTAAAGGAAAAAATATCATTTAAAATTGCTCACGGCTGTAATGTATTGCCAGATCCCGGCAATATACATAAAAAATCATTGAAAAAAACAGCGTGGGTTTCTCCCCCCCCCCCCCCGTCCGTCCGTCCATACCAGGCCCTTCGAGTCTGGTATTGATATTAAGGCGAACTCCATGCCAACATTTTTCCAAAAAATGGCATGGGGGTCCCCTCAAAATCCATACCAGACCCAAAGGGCCTGGTATGGATGAGGGAACCCATGCCGTTTTTTTCCCAGTTCTGTCATAGGGCTCCCTTTAACCACTTCAATACACTATATTATATTGTACACTGCACTATATACCCTGCACTGTATTATATATACTACACTGAGTGCACTATCTACTCTGAACTGCATTATATATGCGATACGGACTGCACTATATATTCTGAACTGCAGTATATATACTATACAGACTGCACTATATACTCTGAACTTTAGTATATATACTACTGCACGGACTGCACTATATACTCTGCTGAAAAATTGGGCCTTAGTTGTTGGTGGTGGCAGAACACGGTAACCCTTCACAATTACTATTGTTGGGCTCAGGAACAGTCCCTGCTGTTGAATATTATTTCAAAAATTTTAATTACATGCCCCTGTTATACAGGGGGCAGAAACATCGGGCCTTAGGTGTTGGTGGTTCCAGAACATGGTAACCCCTCACAGTTACTCTTGTTGGGCGCTGGAACAGGCCTTGCTGTTAAGCATAATTTTAAAAATTGTAATTACATGCCCCTGTTTAACAAAGAAAATTTGGCCTTGGGTGGTGGTGGTGCCCTAAACCAAAAATATTGTAGGTAGCTAGCATCATCATGATTGAGGAGGAATAGGCTAGGCAGTCTTCAAGGGATCCCAGATCCATAGCAAATTCAATCAGTTACATCAGCATCAGGTGCTTGATAGCTGCTGATCCAGGACTGATTAATTTTTATAAATGTGAGCCTATCAATGTAATCTGTGGACAGGCGCACTCTTTTGATCCATTACAAACCCTCCAGCAGCACTGAATGTGTGTTCAGAAAGCACGCTGGATGCAGGACAGGCCAGTAGCTCAATTGCATATTGAGCAAGTTCTGGCCAGTGGTCCAACCTCAAGACCTAGTAACTCAGTGGTTGCTCTGTTGGAAAGGTCTCCAAGTCTGCTCTTGCCCCTAGATATTCCTGCACCATATAATGCAGACGCTGGCAATGGTTGCTGAAACTTAGCAGACCTTGGCGCAGAGGACTGAAAAATAGTCAGCCGGCCATATTCTCCACTGCTCTTCCTCTGATCGAACAAAGCCTCAGAAACACATTGTCCAGCACCAGGAAATGGAAATGCGTTACACACACTTTTCTGCAAGGCCTCTTGAAGATGTTTCATCCTCTGCTCCCTCTGCGAAGGCAGAATAAGTTCTGCAGCCTTACCCTTGTAACGTGGTTCAAGAAGGATTGCCAGCCAGTAATGATCCCTCTCCTTAATATCACGAATCCTAGGGTCCTTTCGCAGGCTTTGCAGAATCAGGGAGGCCATGCAGCGTAAGTTTGCAGAGGCATTCGATTCTGAGTCCTCTGGGTTACTAAGGATCACATTATCCGTAACTACCTCCTACCAGCCACGTACAACTCCTTGTGTTTCTGGGGATCGAAAACCATCCCTTGAAGACTGCTGCGTGTTATCCTCAACATCCATGCTGACACAATCCTCCTCCTCTTCTTCTTCCTGTGTGTTTGGTGGACCAGAAGGAATGCTATCTGGAAAAAGGGGGCCTTGAGAGGAAAGGAAGTCCTCCTCTTCCTCCCACTGTTATTTCTCAAGTGCCCTGTCCATGATTCCACAAAGCGTGTGCTCCAGCAGGAAGACTAGAGGGACAGTGTCACTGATGCATGCATTGCCACTGCTCACCATCCTTGTGGCCTCCTCAAATGGTGACAGGGCAATGCATACATACTTGATCAGTAGCCACTGGCGTGGCAAAAAAAAGCCAAGCTCCCTTGACCCTGTCCTAGTGCCATACTCGCACAGGTACTCATTGATGGCCCTCTGCTGTGTTTGCAGCAGCTGCAGCATTGTCAACATTGAGTTCCACCTGGTGGGCATGTCACAAATGAGGCGGTTGATGGGCAGGTTGCATTCCCTTTGAATGTCAGCCAGCTGAGCACTGGCATTGTATGACCGGCGGAAATGACTTCATACTTTTCTGGCCTGCCTCAGGAGATCTTGTAAGCCTGGGTACCTGGTCAAGAAACACTGCACCACCAAATTCAGAACGTGTGCCAAACATGGAACATGGGTCAAGTGTCCCTGTCGGAGGGCGGAGAGAAGGTTGGTGCCATTGTCGCACACAACCATTTCTGGCTGAAGCTGGCATGGCCTCAACCACCTCTGAGCCTGCCCCTACAGAGCTGACAAAATCTCTGCTCCAGTGTGGCTCCTGTCCCCTAGGCAGAACAATTCAAGCACCGTATGGCATCTTTTTGCCTGACTGCTTGCATAGCCCCTTGAGTATTTAGGGAGCACTGCTGGTTCAGAGGACAATTCTGCAGAAGAGGCCATAGTGGAAGAAGGAGGGAGGGGAGCATACAGATGTTGTGGCAAAATCACCACTAGCTTTATGGAGCCGTGGTGGCTGAACAAGCTCCAACACTGAACCCTGTCCTGCATCCATCTTTCACATCTACCAGCAAAGTTACCCAGTGCACCATGAAGGAAAGGTAACGTCCCTGCCCATGCCTGCTGGACCATGAGTCAGTGGTATTATTAACCTTACTGCTAACCGCCCTGTCCAACAAGGCCAAAACATTGCTTTCCACGTGGCAGTAGAGAACTGGAATGGCCTTACGTGTCTACCAGCTGAAAAGGCAGCAGTTGCAGTTCTAGCAATTTGGCGAAGCTAGCATTTAGACGCTGAGCATGTGGATGGCTGGGACTGAATTTATTTTTACGTTTCAGCATCTGGGGTAGGGAAATTTGCCTCCTGAAATCAACTGGTGTTGTACTGCTGCCAGATTGGCTGCAAGTACTTGTGACACCTATTGCTATACCTTCATTCCTCTCAGTGCAGCATTTTGAGAGGACTGGAGGTATAAGTAGGGTTTGATATCCCAGATGAGGAGCAAGGAGAAGTCTGCCTTTTTCTATGATGTGGGTCTTTCAGGTGCTGCTGCCAACGGACTACATGGCAGGTTGTCATATGTCTGGTCAAGCATGTGGTGCCCAAGCGGCTGCTGTTCTGGCCACGCTTGATCCGCTTCAGACATAGGTTGCAAACAGCAACGGTGCGATCTACTGCACACGTGTCGAAAAAGGCCCACACCAAGGAACTTTTAAAAGTCAGCAGGGAGTCAGCAGCGCCCTGCACCTGCGGAGCTCTGCGGTGTGATGAAATAGGGCGGCTGCCCTTAAGCTGACCCCTGGAGGACATCCTGCCTCATTTGAGTTGTGCCTCCTCCTCATTTTCCTCCTCCCTTCTCTCAGGCACCCACGTACGGTCAGTGACCTCATCATCCCCTCCCTCCTCGTCATTGGAGCAAACTTGGCAGTATTCTGCAGCTTGGGGAACATGACTGCCAGTTTCTTGTCCTTTTGTGGCACCCCCTCTCTCTAGGCTCAGGTTACTCCCTTCCTCTACCTGGGAACCAACATCGGAGCCTTTAAATTGCTGCACATCCTCCAGCAGCATGTAACCGACACTGTGATCAAATAATTCTGGGGACTCCTCCGTGCATGATGGTGGGGCTACGGAAGGAGTAACTATGGAGAAGGAGTCGGTTGGAATAGGCCACTTTGGCAGCTGTGGAAGGCAAACTACTATGAGCCTGGGTGACAGAGGATGAGGATGGCTTCGTTATCCACTCCACCAACTCTTCTGCATGTTGTAGCTCAATAACTCCCCCAGTCACGCAGTCCCCCTTACAGTTAGAACACACCTGCAGGTAACACATTTAACCCCTTGATCGACCCTGATGTTACCCCCTTCCCTGCCAGTGTAATAAATACAATAACAGTGCATATTTTTAGCACTGATTACTGTAATAATGTCACTGGTTCCCAAAAAAGTGTCAAGAAAAGTCGGTTAGATATCCGTTCTGTCTGCCGCAATGTCGCAGTCCCGCTAAAAATCACTGATCCCCGCCATTACTAGTAAAAAAATTAAAATAATAATAAAAATTCCATAAATCTATTCCCTATTTTGTAGACACAATAACTTTTGCGCAAACCAATCAATATAAGCTTATTGGGATTTTTTTTACCCAAAAAATATGTTGCAGAATTCATATTGGCCTAAACTGGTGAATAAATTCGTTTTTTTTACTTTTTTCTTTTTTGAAAATGTTTTACAGCAGAAAGTAAAAAATTATTATTTTTTTTTCTAAATTGTCGCCCTGTTTTTGTTTATAGCGCAACAAATAAAAACCGCAGAGGTGATCAAATACCACCAAAAGAAAGCTCTATTTGTGGGAAAAAAAGGACGTCAATTTTGTTTGGGTACAGCGTTGCACGATCGCGCAATTGTCAGTTAAAGCGACACATGTGCCGTATTGCAAAAAATGGCCTAGTCAGGAACGGGGCAAATACTTCTGGGGCTGAAGTGGTTAAACAGTGTGTGTTTAGTATCACTTTAACCACTTCAGCCCCGGAAGGATTTACCCCCTTCCTGACCAAAGCGTTTTTTGCGATTCTGTACTGCGTCGATTTAACTGACAATTGCGCGTGTGACGTTGTACCCAAACAAAATTGACATCCTTTTTTCCCCACAAATAGAGCTTTCTTTTGTTGTATTTGATCATCTCTGCGGTTTTTATTTGAGCGACAATTTTGAAAAAAAAAAAAATATTTTTTACTTTTTGCTATAATAAATATCCCCAAAAAATATAAAAAAAACAATAATTTTTCTCAGTTTAGGCCGATACGTATTCTTCTACATATTTTTGGTAAAAAGAAATCGCAATAAGCGTATATTGATTGGTTTGTGCAAAAGTTATAGCATCTACAAAATAGGGCATAGTTTTATAGCATTTTTATTATTATTATTTTTTTTTTACTAGTAATGGAGGCGATCTGCGATTTTTATCGGGACTGCGACATTATGGTGGACACATTTATACAGCGATCAGAGCTACAAATAGCCACTGATTACTGTAAAAATGAAACTGGCAGGGAAGGGGTTAAACACTAGGGGGCGATCAAGGGGTTAAGCGTGTCCTAGGGAGTGATTCTAACTGTGGGGGGGATGGGCTCACTACAACATGATAGAGATCACTGCTCCCGATTAGTGATGAGCCGAACACCCCCGGGTTCGGTTCGCACCAGAACCCGCGAACGGACCGAAAGTTCGCACGAACGTTAGAACCCTATTAAATACAATGGATGCGAACGTTCAAAATCTAAAGTGCTAATTATAACGACTATTATGCATGTTATTGTCCTAAAAAGGGTTTGGGAACCCAGGTTCTGCACCAGGGGACATGTATCAATGCAAAAAGAAGTTTTAAAAACGGGCGTTTTTCGGGAGCAGTCATTTTAATGATGCATAAAGTGAAAAAAAAAAGTCAAATATTCCTTTAACCACTTAACGACCGCCCACCGCCGATTTACGTCGGCAGAATGGCACGGACAGGCAGAATCACGTAGATCTACGTGATCGCCTTTGTGCAGTTGGGGGGTCCATCCGGACCCCCCCTTCACTGCAGTGAGCGGCCGTTAAGTGTTCGGGAGCGATCAGGCATGAGGGGGCGGCCGCTCGATTCCGCCCCCCCCCCCTCGCGATCGCTCCCGGCCAATGAAAATGCTTCCTCCGCCATGTGCTGTAAACAAGGCTGGAGGAAGTGATGTCATCTCCCTCGCCGCGGTCTTTTCGTTCCCGGCGCCGAGCAGAGAAGAAGCAGGTTAGTGCACCAACAGTCCACTGACACGTAGGTACACATAGGCACACAAATCACCCCCCAGTCACCCCCAGATCACCCCCCAGGTCACCCCAAAGCCCCCAATCACAGTGTCACTGATTGCAGTGATCATTTATTTTACTGATCACTGCATTTAGTGTCATCTGTGATTGTAAAAAGTTGCAGGGCAGTTAGGATTAGGCCCCTTTAGGTCCAGGGTAGCCCCCTAACCCCCCCCCTAATAAAGGTTTAACCCCTTGATCACCCCCCAGGTAACCCTTTCACCCCCTAACTTCAGCGTCACTAAGTGATTGTTTTTCCGATCGCTGTATTCGTGTCGCTGGTGTTTTAGATAGGCAGTTATTTTTTTTTAGGTTCGCCGCAGGTTTTTATTAGTGTCAGGTACCCCCATATATTATTTTAACCCCCTGATTGCCCCTAGAGTTAACCCTTTCACCAGTGATCGCCGTATAAGCGTCACTGGTGTCACTGGTTAGCCAGTAAGTTATTTAGTTATTTAGGTTACCCGTCAGGTTTTTATATAGTGTCAGGTACCCCCATATTTAACCTAATAAAGGTTTTAACCCCCTGATTGCCCCTAGTTAACCCTTTCACCAGTGATCACCATATAAAGGTTACGGGTGACGCTGGTTGATTAGTTTGCTTTTTATAGCATCAGGGCACCCGCCGTATATAACCCAATAAAGGTTTAACCCCCCTGATCACCCGGCGGGTGAGATCAATTAGGTTTTAGCGCCAGAGAGGGTCTGCGTCGCCCCAGGCAGTGTTAGGTTAGTGACAGTAACGCTAACACCCACGCGCAAAGCATACACCCCCCTTAGTGGTATAGTATCTGATCAGATCTGATCAGATCTATACTAGCATCCCCAGCGGTTTAGGGTTCCCAAAAACGCAGTGTTAGCGGGATCAGCCCAGATACCTGCTAGCGCCTGCGTTTAGCCCCTCCGCCCAGCCCAGCCCAGCCCAGCCCACCCAAGTGCAGTATCGATCGATCACTGTCACTTACCAAACACAACACACATAACTGCAGCGTTCGCAGTGCTTGGTTTTTGGGGCCCTGTACGCGGCTAGGCTCCCAAAAAGTCCCACACATGTGGTATCCCCGTACTCAGGAAAAGCAGCAGAATGTATTTTGGGGTGCAATTCCACATATAACCATGGCATGTGTGAGCAATATATCATTTAGTGACAACTTTTTGTACATTTTTTTTTTCTTTTTGTCATTATTCAATCATTTGGGACAAAAAAAAAAATATTCAATGGGGTCAACATGCCTCTCAGCAAATAGCTTGGGGTGTCTACTTTCCAAAATGGGGTCATTTGGGGGGGTTTTGTGCCATCTTGGCATTTTATGGCCTTCAAAACTGTGATAGGTAGTGAGGAGTGAAATCAAAAATTTATGCCCTTAGAAACCTTGAAGGCGGTGCTTGGTTTTTGGGGTCCCGTACGTGGCTAGGCTCCCAAAAAGTCCCACACATGTGGTATCCCCGTACTCAGGAGAAGCAGCAGAATGTATTTTGGGGTGTAATTTCACATATGCCCATGGCATGTGTGAGCAATATATCATTTAGTGACAACTTTGTGCAAAAAAAAAAAAGTTTGTCATATTCCCGCAACTTGTGGCAAAATATAAAATATTCCATGGACTGAACATGCCTCTCAGTAAATAGCTTGGGGTGTCTACTTTCCAAAATGGGGTCATTTGGGGGGGTTTTGTGCTATTTTGGCATTTTATGGCCTTCGAAACTGTGATAGGTAGTGAGGAGTGAAATCAAAAATTTGCGCCCTTAGAAATCCTGAAGGCGGTGCTTGGTTTCCGGGGTCCCGTACGTGGCTAGGCTCCTAAAAAGTCCCACACATGTGGTATCCCCGTACTCAGGAGAAGCAGCAGAATGTATTTTGGGGTGCAATTCCACATATAACCATGGCATGTGTGAGCAATATATCATTTAGTGACAACTTTTTGTAATTTTTTATTTTTTTTTGTCATTATTCAATCACTTGGGACAAAAAAAAAAATATTCAATGGGCTCAACATGCCTCTCAGCAATTTCCTTGGGGTGTCTACTTTCCAAAATGGGGTCATTTGGGGGGGTTTTGTACTGCCCTGCCATTTTAGCACCTCAAGAAATGAGATAGGCAGTCATAAATTTAAAGCTGTGTAAATTTCAGAAAATGTACCCTAGTTTGTAAACGCTATAACTTTTGCGCAAACCAATAAATATACGCTTATTGACATTTTTTTTACTAAAGACATGTGGCTGAATACATTTTGGCCTAAATGTATGACTAAAATTGAGTTTATTCGATTTTTCTTATAACAAAAAGTAGAAAATATCATTTTTTTTCAAAATTTTCGGTCTTTTTCTGTTTATATCGCAAAAAATAAAAATCGCAGAGGCAATCAAATACCATTAAAAGAAAGCTCTATTTGTGGGAAGAAAAGGACGCAAATTTCATTTGGGTACAACATTGCATGTCCGCACAATTTACAGTTAAAGCAGCGCAGTGCCGAATCACAAAAACAGGCCTGGTCCTAATGGCCCGAAATGGTCCGGGGCTTAAGTGGTTAAATATCGTACCTGGGGGGTGTCTAAAGTATGCCTGTGAAGTGCCACGTGTTTCCCGTGTTTAGAACTGTCCCTGCACAAAATTACATTTCTAAAGGAAAAAAAGCCATTTAAAACTACTTGCGGCTTTAATGTAATGTCTGGTCCCGGTAATATGGATGAAAATCTTTAGGAAAATTGCCTAGCTACCCCATCACCCCCCCCCCTACCCCAGCCCATTACCAGCCCCTTTGGGTCTTGTATGGATATTAAGGGGAACCCCGCACACAAAATAAAAAAGGCCCTATATACTCTGAACAGCCGTATACAGGCGGTGCATACAAGACAGGGACTGTAGGTTTGTTCTTATGTAGAATCTATTTGTAATTTTGAACAGGTACATTGTTTAAGTGTAGCTCCAGGCAAAAAATCTATTTTTAAGCTTTTTGGAAAACATAGGGAAGGGTTATCACCCCTGTAACATTTGTTTTGCAGTCTGTGCAGTGTGCACCTGTTCAGAACAGTTCACCTCACTTTCCGTCCTAATGACAAATGTTTTTTGAAAATTTGGGGTTTTTATTGAAACAAGAATTGGTGATAAAGCATCAGTGGAGAGGAGACACTTTTTTTCCCATATTAACTCTTACAGGAGAGAATTTGCCTTCCTAGGGGTAGATTTGCTCTCACTTCCTGTTGTATCCTTCCGTTTGCAAGGAGGAGTCGTTTGTAAGTTGCATGTTTGAAAGTAGGGGCCTGCCGTATATACTCTGCTGAAATTTGCCCCTTACATGTTGGTGTTGCCACAACACTGTGAGCCCTCACAGTTACTCTTGGTGGGCGCATGAATGGGCCCTGCTGTGAATTATTAGATCAAGAATTGTAATTGCTTGCCCCTGTTGAACAGGGGCTGAAAAATTGGGCCTTTGGTGGTGGTGGTGTTGACACAACACTGTAAGGGCTCTTTCACACGGAGGTCCGTTCAGGTCCGCCTGTCAGTTTTTTAGGCGGACCTGAAACGGATCCTCCATGTACCCCTATGGAAGCACGGATGTCAGCGGAGACATGTCCGCTGACATCCGCTCCGCCAAAGTGTGACGGAGGAAAACCCTATTTTTCCTTCCGTCGGCGGAGCGGATCGGATGACAACGGACTCTACGGTCCGTCGTCATCCGATTCCCCATAGGGGAGAGCAGCGCTCTGACAGGGCGGTCCCTGCACAGTGTGCGGGGACCGCCCAGTCATCCGCCGGCTCAGCGGGGATCAACGGAGCGATCCCCGCTGAGCAAGCGGAGCTTCACGGGGCGGATCTGCACGGATCCGCCCCGTGTGAAAGGGGCCTAAGGCCTCACAGTTACTCTTGGTGGGTGCAGGAATGGGCCCTGCTGTGAATTATTAGATCAAGAATTGTAATTACATGCCCCTGTTAAACAGGGGCAGAAAAATTGGGCCTTAGGCACTGGTGCCACAACACTGCAACCTCTCACAGATACTGTACTTGGAGCACAGCAATGAGCCCTGTTGCAAAGTATTGCATCAAAAATTGTAATTACACGCCCCTGTTAAACAGGAGCTGAAAAATTGGGCCTTATGCACTGGTGCTGGTGCCACGACACTGCAACCTCTCCCAGATACTCTAGTTGGAGTGCAGGAATGAGCCCTGCTGCAAAGCATTGCATAAAAAATTGTAATTACATGCCCCTGTTAAACAGGGGCTGAAAAATTGGGCCTTAGCCACTGGTGGCGGCACCCAGAAACAAAAATGTTCTTCCAAGCTATCATCATCAATCGGATCATTGAGGAGGAGGAGGATAGTCAGTCAACATAACAGGACAGTCTCTCAGCATCAGCATCAGTCTTGAAGGGATGTGACATTTGAAAATAAATTAGTCTGTTATATCAGCTTCAGGTGTTTGGTAGCTGGTGGTGATCCAAGACTGGTTCATCTTTATGAAGGTCAGTCGATCAACCGAGTCGGTGGACAGGCGCACCCTGTGATCCGTAACAAATCCTCCAGCAGCACTGAATGTGCGTTCTGAAAGAACGCTGGATGCAGGACAGGCCAGTAGCTCAATTGCATACTGTGCAAGCTCTGGCCAGTGATCCATCCTCAAGACCCAGTAAGCCAGAGGATTTTCGGTGGGGAAGGTGTCCAAGTCTGACCTTGCCCCTAGGTATTCCTGCACCATGTATATCAGACGCTGGTGATGGTTGCTGGAACCGATCATACCTTGGGGCTGCGGACTAAAGAATTGTCTGAACGCATCGGTCAGACGGCCACCTTCCCCACCGCTCCTTCTTTGACTGACCGAAGCCTCAGCAACTCGTTAACCAGGACCAGGAGTTTGTAACCTCCCAGTCTCTGGGAACGCGTTGCACAGACCTTTCTGCAAGGCCTCCCGGAGTTGTCTCATCCTCTGCTCCCTCTGCGACGGTAAGATAAGGTCCGCAACCATACCCTTGTACCGTGGATCAAGGAGAGTGGCCAGCCAGTAATGGTCCCTCTCCTTGATCCGAAGAATACGAGGATCCTTCCGCAGACTTTGCAGGATCAGGGAGGCCATGCAGCGTAGGTTAGCTGAGGCATTCGGTCCGGAGTCCTCTGGGTCACTAAGGACGACATGATCCGCAGCCACCTCCTCCCAGCCACGTACAAGTCCACGGGTTTCTTGGGACTGTAAATCATCCCTAAAAGACTGCTGCTGATGATGCTGAGTGCCAGGCTCCACCTCCATGCTGACACAATCCTCCTCCTCCTCCTCTTCCTGTGCGATGGGTGGGACAGAAGGAACACTGTCTGGGTAAAGGGGGCCTTGAGAGGTAAGGAAGCCCTCCTCTCCCTGCCTCTGTTCTGCCTCAAGTGCCCTGTCCATTATTCCACGCATCGTATGTTCCAACAGGTGGACAAGAGGTAAAGTGTCACTGATGCATGCACTGTCACTGCTCACCATCCTCGTGGCCTCCTCAAATGGTGCCAGGACAGTGCATGCATCCCTGATCATGCCCCACTGGCGTGGTGAAAAAAAAAACGAGCTCCCCTGACCCTGTCCTGGTGCCGTAGTCGCACAGGTACTCATTGATGGCCCTCTGCTGCGTGTGCAGCCGCTGCAGCATGGCCAACGTTGAGTTACACCTGGTGGGCATGTCACATATAAGGCGGTTCTTGGGCAGGTTCAACTCCTTTTGCAGCTCAGCCAGGCGAGCACTGGCATTATAAGATCTGCGGAAATGCACACAGACTTTCCTGGCCTGCCTCGGGACATCCTGTAAGCCCGGGTACCTGCCCAAGAACCGCTGCACCACCAGGTTAAGGACGTGAGCCCCACAGGGCACATGGGTCAGTTGTCCCTGTCGGAGGGCGGTGAGGAGGTTGGTGCCATTGTCGCAAACCACCATTCCTGGCTTAAGCTGGCGTGGCGTCAACCACCTCTCGGCCTGCCCCTGCAGAGCAGACAGAACCTCTGCCCCAGTGTGGCTCCTGTCCCCCAAACACACCAGCGCAAGCACGGCATGGCATCTTTTTGCCTGCGTACTTGCGTAGCCCCTTGAAGGCCTACGGAGCACCGCTGATTCCGAGGACAAAGCACAGGAAGAGGCCATGGAGGAAGAAGAAGAGGAGGGGGTGGAGGAGAGAGGTGTGTCACAACCAGTAGTAGCATTTTGGAGGCGTGGCGGCGGAACAACCTCCAACACTACTGCACCTTGTCCTGCATCCTTCCCAGCTGCCAAAAGAGTGACCCAATGGGCCGTGAAAGAAAGGTAACGTCCCTGTCCATGCCTGCTGGACCATGAGTCAGCGGTAATATGCACCTTACCGCTGACCGCCCTGTCCAGCGAGGCCAAGACATTGCCTTCCACATGCCGGTAGAGAGCCGGAATCGCCTTCCGTGAGAAAAAGTGGCGTTTGGGAACCTGCCACTGAGGAACCGCACATTGCACAAACTCACGGAAGGGGGCCGGGTCTACCAGCTGAAAAGGCAGCAGTTGAAGCGCTAGCAATTTAGCCAAGCTAGCATTCAACCACTGGGCATGTGGATGGCTGGGAGTGAACTTCTTTCGACGGTCCAGCAGCTAGGGCAGGGAAATTTGCCTGCTAGAATCGGACACCGGTGTACTGCTAGCAGAGTGCCCGCAAGTACTTGGCTGTGACACACCTAATTCTACACCTTCATTCCTCTCAGTGCAGGTTTCAGAGAGGACTGAAGGTATAGTGGGGTTGGAGATCCCAGCTGATGTGGTGCAAGGAGAGGTCCGCTTTGTTCTTTGGTGTGGGTCTTTAAGGTAGGCTTGCCAACGAGCTGCATGGCAGGTCAACATATGTCTGGTCAAGCATGTGGTGCCCACTGCCCAAGCGGGTGATGTTTTGGCCACGCGATATATGCTTGAGACATATGTTGCAAACAGCAGCTGTGCGATCTGATGCACTCGACTCAAAAAAGGCCCACACCAAAGAGGCAGCGCCCTGCACAGGCGGAGCTCTACGGTGTGATTCCGTCGGTGTGCTGCCCTTACGCTGGCCCCCCGAGGGCATCCTGCCTCGTTGGAGATGTGCCTCCTCCTCATCCTCCTCCTCCTTCTCCTCTCTCCTATTAGGCACCCACGTGGAGTCAGTGACCTTTTCATCCCCTCCCTCCTCATCACTGGAGCCAATCTGGCAGTATGCTGCAGCTGCTTGAACATGACTGCCAGATTGGTGTCCTTCTTGAGCATCCCCTCTCTCTGCTCTCACGCTACTGTCTTCCTCTAGCTGGGTATCATTATCAGACCCTTCGAAACGCTGGGCATCCTCCTGGAGCATATACCCAACACTGTGCTCAAACAGTTCGGGGGACTCCTCAGGAGGACATGGTTGGTCTAGGGAAGGAGTGACTGATGATGACATTGATACCAGGGAAGAGGACGCTTTGGCAGCTGCTTTGCCAGTACCCTGAGCCTGGGTGAGAGAGGATGAGGAGGATGAGGAGGGCTTGGTCATCCACTCTACCAAGTCTTCGGCATGATGCGGCTCAACACGTCCAGCTGCCGAAAAGAAGGACAAGCGTGTCCCATGGCCACGTGCTGATGGCGATGCACCGCGTCCACGACCAGCACTGTTGTCTCTAGACACAGAGCCTGCTTGCCCTCTTTTATTGGCTCCTGACTGTCTGCCTCTCCTTGTTTGCCTTCCAGACATTCTAATGGCCTGCAGGGAGATGGGAAAACCAGCAATAAGGCCTAGCTTCAGGAGTATATTTTGCAGGAATCACACTACGCCTGCTGTAAGTGCTGCAAATGCCTGTTGGTGTAACACACCAGGAAAACACAGAAATACGGGCTAACTTCAGGTGTATAATGTGCAGGAGGCACACTCCGCCCGCTGTAAGTGCTGCAAATGCCTGTTGGTGTAACACACCAGGAAAACACAGCAATACGGGCTAACATCAGGTGTATAATGTGCAGGAGGCACACTCCGCCCGCTGTAAGTGCTGCAAATGCCTGTTGGTGTAACACACCAGGAAAACACAGCAATACGGGCTAGCTTCAGGTGTATAATGTGCAGAAGGCACACTCCGCCCGCTGTAAGTGCTGCAAATGCCTGTTGGTGTAACACACCCGGAAAACACAGCAATACGGGCTAACTTCAGGTGTATAATGTGCAGGAGGCACACTCCGCCCGCTGTAAGTGCTGCAAATGCCTGTTGGTGTAACACACCAGGAAAACACAGCAATACTGGCTAACTTCAGGTGTATAATGTGCAGGAGGCACACTCCGCCCGCTGTAAATGCTGCAAATGCCTGTTGGTGTAACACACCAGGAAAACACAGCAATACGGGCTAACTTCAGGTGTATAATGTGCAGGAGGCACACTCCGCCCGCTGTAAGTGCTGCAAATGCCTGTTGGTGTAACACACCAGGAAAGCACAGCAATACGGGCTAACTTCAGGTGTATAATGTGCAGGAGGCACACTCCGCCCGCTGTAAGTGCTGCAAATGCCTGTTGGTGTAACACACCAGGAAAACACAGCAATACGGGCTAGCTTCAGGTGTATAATGTGCAGGAGGCACACTCTGCCTGCTGTAAGTGCTGCAAATGCCTGTTAGTGTAACACACCAGGAAAACACAGCAATAAGGGCTAGCTTCAGGTGTATACTGTGCAGGAGGCTTAGCAACAATGACACTGACACTGTCCCCTGCCTATCCTTCTCTCTCCCTGCACACAAGGTTTATCAAAGAATATGACACTGACACTCTCCCTGCCTATCCTTCTCTCTCCCTGCACACAAGGTTTAGTAAAGAATATGACACTGACACTGTCCCCTGCCTATCCTTCTCTCTCCCTGCACACAAGGTTTATCAAAGAATATGACACTGACACTGTCCCCTGCCTATCCTTCTCTCTCCCTGCACACAAGGTTTAGCAAAGAATATGACACTGACACTGTCCCCTGCCTATCCTTCTCTCTCCCTGCACACAAGGTTTAGCAAAGAATATGACACTGACACTCTCCCTGCCTATCCTTCTCTCTCCCTGCACACAAGGTTTAGCAAAGAATATGACACTGACACTGTCCCCTGCCTATCCTTCTCTCTCCCTGCACACAAGGTTTAGCAAAGAATATGACACTGACACTCTCCCTGCACACAAGAATAGCACAAAGAATATCAACACTGTCCCTGCCTATCCTTCTCTTTCCCTGCACCGGAACACACTACACAAGGCCGCCGCGCTGGCGGCCTTTTATAGTGTGGGGCGTGTGCTAAACCCCGAGCTATAATTGGCCACAGGCAACCTGCCAATTATGGCTCTCCTAGCTGCCGGCGCTGTGATTGGCCAAGCATGCGGGGTCACAGTGCATGCTTGGCCAATCACAGCGCCGGGATTGCACTGCGATGGCGCAGTGTATTGTGGGCCGTTCGCGTCACTCGAATTTGGCGCGAACGGCCCAAATCGTTCGATGTTCGCCGATCGTATGTTCGACTCGAACACCGAGCTCATCCCTACTCCCGATGACAGGGAGCAGTAGATCCCTGTCAAGTTGTTAGGCAGAACAGGGAAATGCCTTGTTTACATAGGCATCTCCCCATTCTGCCTCTCCGTGACATGATCGCAGGCCCACGGCAGACATCCAGTTTGCGGGACCCACGGGCACGTGCCAGATAGGCGAAATTCAAAGGTACGTAAGAGGTAGGCCCATTTGCCTGCCTGAGCCATTCTGCCGACGTATATGTGTGTGCGGCGGTCGGCAAGTGGTTAAGGTCTGCATATATCTTTTTGATATGTGCAAAGAAAATATCTGTTGATCCTTCCAGAAGTTTAGTGAGAACATAACTTCTGGTGCTGTCTGTAGTGTTCTCTCTCAAGCAGTGTTATCAGCCCGACCCAGTTTACCTCTGTGGACTACAGAAAACGTCTCCTCTATGTTATGGAGATGAGAACTGGTGAGCCGCAATATATTACATTTTTGTTCTAGTTTTTTTTCTATACACTTATATACAACTCATCCTAAACATACAAGTGTACCGTCCATACCTGTCCAGCTAGGCCTGTGCTGTAAGCATTGCCGATAAGTCCATCTTTTTGATGCTCCAAAATATAATCCAGGAGACCAGACAGGGTTGTCCTCACTTCTGTAAGTGTTTGTTCAGGGACATTTTCCATGCCAAGCACACAAACCAACCCCATCACTACTACAGCTGCTGTGTCTGTGAAGGCAGAGCTTTGGTTAGGTCAATACTGAAAACCTTTGACATTAGATATGTAGCACACAAACCTTTTTTTCTCGCCTGGCTCACTTGGAAGTCAAGGCACATCGTGCTATATGCCCGTACCCTCCTGTTTGAGGAGGTTAAGCGGTGTTCACAAATTTTGGGTCCTGCAGCGAGTTACCTTCCTCCACTGGTTCTCATCCCCAGAGTATGGGGTCAAGTCTCTATTTCTTCCCCAAAGAAAACAATGTCCAGAAACACTTTAACTCCAACAGAGAGTTTATTTTTAATTTTTCTGCATAGTAGATAGAGACAGATAGATGAAAGAATGAAAAGTGTGAGGGATTAGATCCAGGCACAACCAGTAACCTCGTCGCCGCTCGATCCCGAGTGGGTTTAGCTCACCTGGATAGTCCTTTCTCACAGTCCTAGCAGCCGGTGTGGAGCTCAAACTGCTCTGTCACCCTATCCCCTCCAGGGTCAGGCACAGGAAATCCTCTAACCTCTGTAGACTTTTAAGAACAGTATAATGCCAATGGGCACTCTACAGGTTAGTCCTCCAAAACGTGGAAACCTTCCCTCTGACAGGTCACCAGACCTCTCCCGAGACAGCAATCTTCCATTACTCATCTCCTTAGTGGGACCGATCCTCCCCTGGCTTCCTCACGGTCAGAGCGGGTACCCTCACCCGGGCACCCTGGGACTCCAATGGGTGAATTATAGACCCAGTTAAAGGTACTGGGCCTACCTGGAACACTGCAGCCTCGGGCTAAAAGTGCCCCCGAGGGGCACACCCCTCCGGCTCCTCCACTCCTCACTCTCCACCTCCTCTCTCCCTCTGAAAAAGGTGGAGTCTGCCCCTTATGTACCCTCTCCCGACATGCACAGCAGGCTGACCACGCCCACCGCACCGCCGCCGAGAGAGGACACCCTAAGGCCAGCAATGCCACCCTTGGCTCAACCCTGACCTGATATGGCAGTGCCACCTACAGGCCACAGGGCACCATACACCAGGTAGCATCACATAGGCAGAAGCAAATACCTAGCAATCAAAGCGGTCTGAGCCTGGCTACCAGCTCAGACCAAACCCCTAAATTTAGGCACATAACACCCCTAAAAAGTAAAGACCCGCTACAGATAAATAACATATTTTTACCTCTTTCCATCAGTGATGACTACATCCTACTATAGACTCCTGCTGCTGTAGCGTTGTCATCTTCCAGTACACTTTCCCAGTTGGGACTGCAGAATATTTATTTAACAATGGAATTAGCATAGATTTTTTTATTTAAAATATGCCTGTCTTACCCTCTGAATATTACCTTAGAAATGGGTTCATATATCATTTAAAACAGTGGCATAACTATAGTCATAGCAGCCCATGATGCCCCTTTGGAGAAGGAGGCTCCTCTAGGGAGGTTTTCTGATGCCTCCAATCTAGAAGAGCACAGGATCATTCATTTGGTAGCCACAGATCTCCGTCACATGGTCTCTATATGACTAACTGTGAGGAAATTTATTGCCTTCAGAGTCTTTGGTCATTCTGGCAACCATGTTGACATTAACTCTGTATGCCTAATGGACAAATGTCTTGGGCATTAAAATGCAATGCAGGTATAGCTCTGCAGAAAATTGTGGGTGTGGCCAAATTACAGTAACAGTGAGTGGGACCTAAACAGCTATGGTCAAATAAAACCTCAGCCTATGCTGCTATGGGTTAAAAGTGTGTAATGGGGCCAGGTGTAAGTAACATACAGAGCACAGAGGTCAGGAGTAGGTAACACACAGAAAACAGAGAACAGGAGTAAGTAATGCACAGAGGTCATGAGTAAGTAACACACAGAAATCAGGAGTAAGTGTCCCCAAATACAGCCAGTTTGTCCCCAAATGCAGCCAGTTTCCCCCAAAATGCAGACAGTTTGTCCCCAAATGCAGCCAGTTTGTCCTCAAATGCAGCCAGTTTGTCCTCAAATTCAGCCAGTTTGTCCCCAAATGCAGCCAGTTTGTCCCCAAATGCAGCCAGTTTGTCCCCAGCCCTGCACTTACCTTCTTCGGGTCAGCGCCGTCCTCCTCCACGCTCCCTCATATCTTCTTCCATCCTTGATGTCTTCTCCCGCCCTCGATGTCGCTTCAGCCAATCAGGTTACCGGTAACCAGACCCGGTGAACCTGACTGGCTGAGACGCGTGTCAGTGTTAACCAGGGAACGCACAGCCCGTGCGTCCCCTGGTTAACTATTTGGAAGCCGATTACAGCTCACAGGCTGTAATCAGGAAGCCTATCAGAGCCGCTGGCTCTGATAGACACTTCCAAAAACCAACCAACTGCTGTTATTCAGATGGCCGGCGCTTGCCAGGGGGCCGGCCATCTGAATAGTGGGCGGCAGCAGCGCCGGGGACAATATTCCAAGCAAACACACAGGTTGGTAGGATGTATGTGGAAGTGATTATATGTGCTAAATAAACAAATATAGTGGGGGCGCTAAACAATACTAATAATATTTAATTTATATTAAACTATAATTAGTAATAAGTGAAAAAATATATTAAACACCAGCCAACCTGAACGGACCGCAAACAATAGTTAAGTCTATCCAATAATGGTAAACAGACTAGATGCAGTACCCTTAGTATATGAGATGGCTTACAAGACCTATCTGCCTACTAAATTATATGTAGCGGGTACTTACTTTCCCGGGTGCATTTTTTGAATCTAGCTGTGACATCAGTGCTATGTTTCCTGGGTCCACCAGGTGGCGCTGCCACCGTGGCTGGAGGTACGAATGTAACTGTGTGTGGAGCCTCCTATTTTTGTCCTCTCTCGGTAGCGGTATGGTGGGGCGGGGAACCCGCCGTGCTTGCTGGGAGAGGGGATAAAAGGGGCCGGCCATTTTGGTCACGGGGTCTTCGTCCCAAGCACCTTCAGCTTGCGGACGTGGGTTCGGGCTAGTCCCCTAGGAGGCCTCGGCCTAGGGGACCATCGGAGATCGTGTTCCACCCCAGGCACCTTCAGCCCTGGGGTGAGGTACTTGCAAGAAGGTCCGGAGCTCAGTGCCCAACATTGAGCTCCGCGAGGGAAGGGTCCTAAGGCACTTCGGGGATGGAGGCCTGAATCTGAGTAAGACGCAATGGACCGGGAAGAGCTCCTCACTCAAAGACCCAGTGCAGCAGACTGCCGGTGACGGGTGAGTCTCTTGTCGGAGACCGTCCAGAAGGATCCCCTTCACCTCGTGCGGAGACCATAGCCCACTCTCCAGGAGGAGAGTGGAGGACCGAATTTGTGTCTGGGCCTATTCACACTCACACCTCCTTTTCTGTTCTATCTGTCAAGGAAGTCCCTGTATGGTGTGTTCTAATAAAGGAGTGTTGGACTTTAATGGTGTGAGGCTCACTTCCTGGCGGACGAAGTTCACGGTGACTCTTGGAGGGAGGATCCGGGTGTACAACACAGACCCGAAGGTAAATGAGACATTGCTGATACCACAGGTATTCTACACGTGGTGGAAGCTAGGCGTAGCCCACCCGCTCTCTCTCTCTCCACCTTACCAGATACCCCTAGACAAGAGACAGTGCGAGCCGCATGGAGAGAGAAGAGGGGCAGGCGCTACATATAATACATGTGAAAATAAAAATATTGAATGACAACAATAATTTGAACATGCAGTGATAATGATGATTAAATGTCCCAAGATTTAAATGAATATTATCAAGAGAACAGGTGATAGTCCATATGGTGCAACCAATGAATTTAATCCTGGATCATATCTGCATCCAACAGGAAAATAAAGAAAATTGCTTGAAGTGATAACCTTCACCACCTTAGTGCAAGACACCCGATAGTGCTCGTGTAGAAAAATTGGCTGCTTACCAGATAATGTTGACTCTTTTAGTTAAAAAAGAAGTCAAATACGCTTTATGCAAGTTCCACTTGCTGGTATGGATAATGGTGTCAAAAGAGCAGGCATGAAGGATCCCTGCCTCCTGGAGGCTCGGATGGAGCAATGCGGACCGCAAGAAAGAAATGGAACGGAAAATAGTGTAATCCCGTTTATTAAAATACATAAAATTATAATAGCCAAATGCCCCCTTACTTGGTTGGTGCCTTGAGCCAGGCACTGAGGCTGAAGAACGTGGGCTGATATGGCTAGTATCCCATGGAAAAGTGAACCGGCGTGCGTTCCACCTATGGCAAACGATGGACCAGCGGGACGTATGTATGTGTATTTTCTTTCCCTCTGCAGAAGACTCGTCTGTCAAGGCTACTGAGGATGGGTGGTCCTTAGATAGCCAGAGGGAGGGAGGAATGTAAATGTGTGTGATACTTAAAGTGTTTTATAGTTGTATTGTTTTAAGTTTTCCCTTTCCCATTCAGGTCTTGGCACAATTCAGGGCTAAATTGTGTAGTTGGTTTCTGGGCTGAACTTATGACACCACTCTTCGTGGGGTGTGAGTTTGTACCAGACACTGGGGACCAGGGTCAAATCACCAGGGAGAGAGTGTATCGGGTATTTGAATTATGTGAGGACTCTGGTGGTGTGAGGTTCCTTGGGGTCCCTGGGTGGCGCTGTTGCCTGGGGCCGGAGTTGAACTCACACCGCGAACCGTGCTTTTTTGTCCTCCCCTGGAGCTGGTACAGCGGGGCGGGGAACCCGCTGTGGCGCAAAGGGAGAGGTCATAAAAGGGGCGGGCGCCCTAATTTGGGGAAGAGAGTCAGAGGACGCGGCCGCACCCAGGCACCTTCAGCTTGGGTGCTGGCGTTCCGGTGTTCCAGGCCTAGGCGCCCTTGGCCTACCTGGAGCAGGGATGGAGTCCATCTCAGGCACCTTTAGCCTGGGGTGAGGTACTATGGCGGATGCCTGGGGCTCAGTACCTTCGACTGAGTTCCGCGAGGGTGGAGGAATCCGAGGGGGCCCTAACTCCTTGGGTGCCCGTGTCTGAGTTCGTGAGGACTGGTGCGCAGTAACTTCTCTGAAGAGCCCGGCGCAGCATCGCTGGTGACGGAGAGGCCTCCACTTCTCCCTTGGACGGATTTCTTCCTCTGACAGGGGCAAAGTGAGCGAAGGTAATTCACGTTCTATATTACCTAGTCAGTGGCAGTGACTAGTCACCACTGGTGACAGCACAGTGGGCAGCAGCAAGAAGGGAAAGGATTGTGCCTCGATCTGTCCCCATTTTCCAATGAAGAAAGATTGTTTTATTGCTTGGCAAGAAGAATAAAACTGAGTTGTACCTATTCACTGTGTGGAACTTGGGTTACTAAAGCAAAGGAGTCAGGGACGAAGGACTGGACTTGACTCTAGGACACCTACATAAAAGCCCAATCTCTGGCCTTCACCTCCCAGTTACGGAGGACATGGGCCGTGGTGTGTTTCTCTCTCTCCCCCAGGTACCCCTAGACAACAGCCATATAACAGATAAAGAAAGGGAGAGAGGTGAGGCCGCTACACATACATTCATGCAATGCATGAATGTATGTATTGTTGACGGTGCAGGGGAGAGAGGGGGCGGCGCTCCTGCGCCCACTATCGACGCACCGCCACTGGTCAGGAGTAAGTAACAAGTGGACAGCAGAGGTCATCAGTAAGTAATACATTGAGTTCAGAGGTCAGGAGTAAGTAATGCACAAAAAGTAGGAGGTTACACATTAGCAACACACCAAGAGCAGAGATCAGGAGAAAGTAACGGAAAAAAAAAACAGACTAGGTTAGGAGTAAGTAACGAGTGGACAGCAGAGGTCATCAGTAAGTAATACATTGAGTTCAGAGGTCAGGAGTAAGTAATACACAAAAAGTCGGAGGTTACACATTAGCAACACACAAAAAGCAGAGATCAGGAGCAAGTAACGAAAAAAGAACAGACTAGGTAAGGAGTAAGTAACGAGTGGACAGCAGAGGTCATCAGTATGTAATACATTGAGTTCAGAGCAGGGCCGGACTGGGCATAAAAAACAGCCAGTGGCGTAGCGTGGGTTGTCAGCACCCAAAGCAAGTAATTTGCGCCACTAACCTGCGGACATTTAGTACTCCGAGCCCCTTCCATTTGTAAAGTATATTTAGCATAAGGTACCCTTATGGTACCGCTTAGGATGTACCCCTCTTCTCTTTGTTCTCCTTTCTTCCTCTTTTATCTCTCCAGCCTAATGTCTTGCCCCCCCCACCCCAATCTATCGCTCGCTATTCATCTTTCATGTTCTTTCCACCCATTTTTTTTGTTCCTCCCCCTCTTTTTATTCCTTCTCTTACTCCTTGTTTTTGTCCCCCCCTCTCTCACCTCTATATCTCTATACACACACACACAGTATGTATTTACACCTATATGTATATTGCACCCAATGAATGATTGTGTTTTGGGGGGAGGGATTCCAATGTGAAATGTGCCTTGGCCATAGCGCCCACCATAAAGCATCCTCCCTCTGTACTGGTTCAGGACTGGGGGCTGTAATATACTTGTACTGTGGCAGATGGAGAAGTGTGTACGTGTGTATCATATGTGTGCCCTCTCCTGCAGGGATTGCAGACACATTACAGTAGATGGTCAGAGACTGCGGCCATGGTACAGGAGATGGTCAGAGACTGCGGCCATGGTACAGGAGATGGTCAGAGACTGCGGCCATGGTACAGGAGATGGTCAGAGACTGCGGCCATGGTACAGGAGATGGTCAGAGACTGCGGCCATGGTACAGTAGGGTGACCAGACATCCCCGGTTTCAGGGGACAGTCCCTGGATTGAGGACACTGTCCTCGGACCAAGTCTGTCCCCGGTTTTGTCCCCAGATTGGATTTGAACAAGGGCTTGGGCAATTTCAAAGACAGTTAGTGCAGAATAAAAAAAAAAAAACAGAATTGCACCCCCCGCTCCGCCGCACCTAGTAGCTTAGGGGGGTGTATTTTTTTCTATTATCTGTGCCCCTTTCTGATGATCATGTGCTGGTCAGAGCGGAGGGAATATTTCTTCAGTTTCGGGTGCATGCCCATTCAGCTCCGCTCGCATTTTCTTCTGCCTTGGCTCAAGTCCCGGCCAGCCGCCTGCCTGCTTATCTCCTTGCCTTCCCTGGTGGAGTGATCTTCCTCCACTCCCCACCCAGTAGTAGAAGGGGCACGGAGAGTAAAGCCTCGTACACACGACCGAGTTTCTCGTCGAAAAACGACAAGAAACTTGCTGGCAGAGCTTTCTTGCCGAGTAAATCGGTCGTGTGTACGCGGCTATTAGGTTTCTCGTCAAGAAAACCGACAAGAATCTCGACGAGAAAAATAGAGAACCTGCTCTCTATTTTCTCGTTGAGATTCTTGTCAGCATGTTTCTCGACGAGAAAAGTGTGTGTGTGTACACTTACTTGTCCTCCGGGAAGCCCGTGCATGCTCGAAATGACTTTGATGCATGCGCGGTAGCTTCCTAGGCATAGGTAGGGTGTAGCAAGATGGCGGCGACGGCATTGAATGTGACGAGCGCACGCTCGTCGTAGTCGATTACGTCACCGCGTTCGCTCCATTCAAAGAACCGCGGGTTCTTTGAAAGGAGCGTCTGTACACGCGTCTGTACACTCGAAAAACAACGTGTTATTTCTTGACGAGATTCTCGGTCGTGTGTACGAGGCTTCAGACTTGACAGGCTGTGAAGCGGGGGGCAGAAAGTCGCTGATTGCCGCCATTACTAGTAAATAAAATATGTCCCCGGATTTCATTTAAAGAATCTGGTCACCTTATGGTACAGGAGATGGTGAGAGACTGCGGCCATAATACAGGAGATGGTCAGAGACTGCGGCCATAGTACAGGAGATGGTCAGAGACTGCGGCCATAGTACAGGAGATGGTCAGAGACTGCGGCCATAGTACAGGGGACGGTTAGGGATTGCAGACATGATTGATTCAGGTGATGGTCAGAGACTGCATTTAAAGCTGAACTTAGTGTACAGGTATATAGTATTGCAGGGTTTCTCAACTCTATTTAAACCATCTCTGCAAGATCAAGTCAGTAATTTTCCTTTGAAAGTACAACCAAGTGACAGAAGAAATAATCACATCCAATTTCCAAAATAAAAATTTTCTTGCAAACACTGAACTGCTCAAGATTAGTGGAGGACAGTAACCAGTTAATGGGTCTGTGAAGCTTTTAGCCTGATCCAGCAGTAAATCCACCAAAAAAAAAACCCATCACACAATCAGTGCAGCACACACAGAGCTCTGGCTAAATAGTTGATAAGCTGAAGTGGTTAACAGTAGGGTTGAGCGGACCCGAACTGTAAAGTTCGGGTCCCTACCGAACTTTTGGGTTTTTGGGTCCCGGACCCGAACAATTGACTGTATGTTCGGGTCCGGTGTTCGGCAATATGCATGTAAAGTCGCGCTTGTTTCCCGTGCTTAGAACTGTCCCTGCACAAAGTGTAATTTCTGAAGGAAAAAAAGTAATTTAAAACTCACTCGCGGCTATAATAAATTGTCGGCTCCCGGCAATACATAGAAAAGTCATTGCTAAAGAAAAATAAAAACGCGTGGGGGTTCCCCCAAATTCAATTACCAGGCCCTTCAGGTCTGGTATAATTATTAAGGGGAACCCGGCCGCAAATTAAAAAAAAAATGCGTGTGATTCCCCCCAAAGGGGACCCCCAGATCCCGGCCCCCCCCTATGTAAATTGGTAATGGGGTACATTGTACCCCTACTATTTCCCAAAGAAAGTGTAAAAAATTGTAAAAAAAAATACACAGACACCGTTGGGAAAGTCCTTTATTAAAAAAAAAAAACAAAAACATTCCAGCGATGAAATCCAGTGTCCCACGACGATCCGATGTCCAGCGCTGTCGACACGAAACGTCATTGGCTGAGCCTGAGCGGACCTGATGGGGAACTTCCTCGGCAGTGTATTAAATTAATAGACCCGCCCCTCCTAAAGTTCCCCATCAGGTCCGCTCAGCCAATGACGTAGGTGTAAGGCTGAGGACCTGATGTGGAACGTGAGAAGGGGCGGGTCTATTCATGTATTACACTGTGGAGGAAGTTCCCCATCAGGTCCACCCCCTCGTATGTCAGACCCCGCCTACGTCATTGGATGAGCGGACCTCATGGGGAACTTTAGAAGGGGCGGGTCTATTCATTTATTACACTGCGGAGGAAGTTCCCCATCAGGTCCGCTCAGGCTCAGCCAATGACGTTTCGTGTGGACAGCGCTGGACATCGGATCGCCGTGGGACACTGGATTTCATCGCTGGAATGTTTCTTTTTCTTTTTTTTATTTTTAATAAAGGACTTTCCCAATGGTGTCTGTGTATTTTTTTTAAATTTTTTTACACTTTCTTTGTGAAATGGTAGGGGTACAATGTACCCCATTACCAATTCACATAGGGGGGGGCCGGGATCTGGGGGTCCCCTTTGTTCCAGATAAGCCCCCTGCCCACAGACCCCCACAACCACCGGGCAAGGGTTGTGGGGATGAGGCCCTTGTCCCCATCAACATTGTCCCCATGTTGAGGGCATGTGGCCTGGTATGGTTCAGGAGGGGGGGGCGCTCTCTCATCCCCCCCCTCTTTTCCTGTGGCCTGCCAGGTTGCGTGCTCGGATAAAAGGTCTGGTCTGGATTTTTGGGGGTACTCCACGCCATTTTTTTTAAAATTTGGGGTGGAGTTCCCCTTAAAATCCATACCAGACCTGAAGGGCCTGGTATGGATATTTGGGGGGAACCGCACACATTTTTTTTTTTAATTTGCGGCAGGGTTCCCCTTAATATTCAAACCAGACCTGAAGGGCCTGGTAATTGAATTTGGGGGAACCCCCACGCTTTTTTGATCAATAACCTGCACACTGCCTGATCACATAGATATCTGGAAGACACTGCAGCCGGCCAGCAACATGTTACTGTGCTACTGATGATCCTGATTTTTTCCATTCAGCCAGAGTTGTGTGTCCTCAGTCCTGCAGAACTTGGATTGTTGTTGTCATCATACCTTTCCTGCATCTCCCTCCTGGCGTCCCCATTCAGCCTCGCTTCTGCACTTGCAGTCAAATGTGAGCGGGGAAGAGCTACACTGCCTGCTGATTGGCTGTGGATGGACGGGAGGAGGAGCAGGTCCTCCCTTGTACTCCTCTAAGCAGCGCTATTGGCTGTAAGTTCCCTACTACAAGAAATGATCAGTCCACTGTCCATACTTCCACCCACCTGCATTATCCTCCTGCACACCACAGACCTGCCTGCCTCACGATAGTCACGTTCTCCTCCAGCCCTCCGCTCCGCTGCTAGAATTAATTTCTCCAGCCAGCCTGGCCTCCTGTTCACAGCGGCCCCAGGAAATTTTCCGCTATCCCGGTAGGCCAGTCCGGCCCTGGTTCAGAGGTCAGGAGTAAGTAATGCACAGAAAACAGAAGTCAGACATTAGTAACGCACAGAGAAAAGAGATCAGAAGCAACTAACGCAAAGAGAGCAGAGGTCAGGAGTAAGTTATACACAGAGAGCCAAGGACAGGAGAAAATAGTGCAGAGCGCAGGGGGTCATGAGTAAGAGATGCACAGAGACAGAGTGCAGAGGTCAGGTCACTTGGCTCACTGGTTTCCCACATAGTATCCTTCTGTTACCTTCCCTATGGTAGGCAACCCTGCATCTTCCCCAGGAAGCTAGCAGCATAGCCTAAATCCTGCAGTGCACAGGCACCAACTCAGCTGCACTATGCAAGTGTAGCGGGCATGCACTTTCATTGTGTATTTAAACTGGCAGAGACACCAGTAATGTGCAGTTCCCTGCAGCTCAGTGGGTGGCGCTGTCGCCTTGGGCTGGGGTTGAACCATTGCTGTGTGCCGTACCCCTTTTTGTCCTCCCTCGGAAGTGGTATGGTGGGGCGGGGAACCCGCCGTGCCTGCTGGGAGAGGGTATAAAGGGGGCGGCCATCTTTGTCACGGGGTCGAGTCCCAGGCACCTTCAGCCTGAGGGCGGTGGTTCATGTCGGCCCTCTAGGCGGCCCAGGCCTGGAGGATGTTCGGAGGTTGTGTTCCATCCCAGGCACCTTTTGCCTGGGGTGAGGTACTCGGATGGAGGTCTGGAGCTCAGTGCCCACCACTGAGTTCCGCGAGGGAAGGAGATCCTAGTGGACCCCGGGAGTTGGTACCCGAATCCAGAGGCGTAATGAACCGGGAGGGGGTACTTGGTTGAAGACCTGGTGCAGCATATCACCAGTGACGGGTGAGCCTCCACCGGAGACCGCCTGTAAGGATATTCCCCCTCGATTGGAGACCGCAACCCACTTTCAGGAAGGAAAGTGGAGAGTTCATTGTTTCTGGGCCTACTCTAATCCACACCCCTCTGTCTGCTCTACTCGTTGAGGGAGTCCAACTGTCTGTGCATTACTCGGTTATCAGAAGAATAAACGAGTGTTGGACTTTATTTGGTGTGGGGCTCATTTTCTGGCAGACATTGTTCAAGAAACCACCAGGAGGAGGCTCCAGATGCAGAACACCGACCCGAAGGTAAAAGAGGATTGTCTCTCACTGCACATACATCTGCAGGGGAACTTGGCGTGGTGACCTCGCACTCTCTCCTCAGAGGTACCCCTAGACCAGAGCCAGAAGAACTGATAGAGAGAGAGAGAGAGAATGGAGGCCGCTACACAAGCATCAATTGAAAAGAACGTTGCTGGAGCCACCCGTGCATGCACAAAAAAATAGGTTGTCATTCATGCACAGACAGTTCCAGCAGCATGTATTTCAATTGACACCAAGTGCAATGCGACTGGAGTTGGGGCCTGCGCACGGCAAGATTTAGGGTACACTGCCAGGCTTTGCATAATTAATATAATTTTGTCAAAATACATTGATGTTAGTTGAATATTATCCACTGGGTGTGTTTGATATTGCAGAAATCTGACCATAGGTCCAGTTCATATACTCACCTACAGAACCACACACCTCTGGTGTAGTGTGATTGGCCACAATGCGTGCTGCTGAAATAGCATAAGGGCTGGACATGGTGCAGAGACCGAGAAGGTCAAGCCCTACTTGGTACCAGGTGGTTATTACGGATGCCTTTGGTGATGGCCCATTTTCTGTAATAAGAATCAGTGATTATTCATAGACTCTAACAAACTCATAGTCAACCTCACAGGAAAAAAAAAAGTGGACATCTAATTAGTTACATATCACATCTTTAAAGAGGTGGCAAAATATGAAAACCTTCTAGATAATTTTTTTTTTTTTTCTCAACAGCGTGAAAAGAAAAAGAAAGGGAATCTTTCCAGTTGGGACAGCAAAAAGAATCCTGCAGAGGCCCTAAAGCTTTTCCCCGCTTGAGTCACACTTTCCACATAATATTTTTAATTTGCACTAAAGCCATCACTATTTATGGAACCAAGTACAGCAAAGCAAGCCTCATGCCGCGTACACACGATCATTATTCACGGCGGTTAAAAAAACGCCGTGAATAATGACATTAAAAACGAGGGAACGGCTTGTTCCCCACACACGGTCGTTTTTCACGTTATTTTTTCTCTTGTCGAGAAAAACGACCGTCTGTGGGCTCCGCGGCAGTGTTTCCCTATGGGAAAACTGCCGCGGAAAAAAATGGCGAGAAAAACGACGAGAAAAATTAGAGCATGTTCTAATTTTTCTCGTCGTTTTAAATTTCGTTTTTCCCGTCGGTAAAAATGACAAAATGCCCACAGACGATCGTTTTGCTCGTCAAAAGGAAAAATTTTCATTTTTCTCGACGAGAAAAACGGTCGTGTGTACACGGCATCAGTTTTGAGTGCCGTATATTAGACTTTAACCACTTCAGCCCCGGAAGATTTTACCCTCTTTCCGACCAGAGCACTTTACAATTTGGCACTGTGTCACTTTAACTGGCATTTGCGCGGTCGTTCGACGCTGTGGCCAAACAAAATTTTCATTCTTTTTTTTCCCCACAAATAGATCTTTCTTTGGTGGTATTTGATCACCCCTGCGGTTTTTATTTTTTTGTGCTATAAACAAAGAAAGCGACAATTTTGAAAAAAAAACAAACAATATTTTTTACTTTTCGCTATAATAAATATCTCCAAAAGTTTTTTTAAAAAACATTTTTTTTCCTCAGTTTAGGCCAATATGTATTATTTTACATATTTTTGCTAAAAAAAAAAAAAAAAATGCAATAAGCGTATATTGATTGGTTTGCGCGAAAGTTATAGCGTTTGCAAACTATGGGGAAAGATTTTTGGCATTTTTATGGCTTTTATTTTTTTTTACTAGCAATGGCGGTAATCTGTGATTTTTAGCGGGACTGCGACATTACGACGGACAGATTGGAGACTTTTGACACTTTTTTGGGACCATTGGCATTTTTACAGCGATCAGTGCTATAAAAATGCACTGATTACTGTGTAAATGTCATTGGCAGGGAAGGGGTTAACACTAGGGGGCGATCAAGAGGTTAAATGTGTGTTCCCTCAGCATGTTAAACTGTGGGGGGGGGGGATGTGAGTGACTAGGAGAGAAGCCATATAATTTTTCCTAATATGGCTTCTCTCCTCTGACAGCACAGGGATTTGTGTGTTTACACACACAAACCCCTGTGCTGGCGCTCGTGCACGCAATTGCGCGTGGCCGGTGGTGATCGTGCCTGTGAGCCACGCGCATCTGGTCCCCCACCGTGCAGTGGTTGCGCGCCCTCTGGTGGCCGAAAATGGGTAGGATGTACCCGTACGGGATTTCGCCCAGGAGAGCCATTCTATTGCAGTATATGTGAGTGACACGGTCGGCAAGTGGTTAATACCCTTCCACTGTTCCCCCCCATCTCTGGCTCTCAGTTATAGGCACGACAGCCCACCAAAAAAGGTGTGGAGTTGTTTTTTAACCACTTAAGACCCGGACCATTATGCAGCTTAAAGACCAGAGGTGTTTTCAGAATTTGGCACTGCGCTGCTTTAACTGGAAATTGGGTACAACATTGCATGTCTGCACAAACAAAATTTGCGTCCTTTTCTTCCCACAAATAGAGCTTTCTTTTAATGGTATTTGATTGCCTCTGCGATTTTTTTTTTTTGCGATATAAACGGAAAAAGACAGAAAATTTTGAAAAAAAATGATATTTTCTACTTTTTGTTATAAGAAAAATCGAATAAGCTTAATTTTAGTCATACATTTAGGCCAAATGTATTCAGCCACATGTCTTTAGTAAAAAAAATGTCAATAAGCGTATATTTATTGGTTTGCGCAAAAGTTATAGCGTCTACAAACTAGGGTACATTTTCTGGAATTTACACAGCTTTTAATTTATGACTGCCTATCTCATTTCTTGAGGTGCTAAAATGGCAGGGCAGTACAAACCCCCCCCAAATGACCCAATTTTGGAAAGTAGACACCCCAAGCTATTTGCTGAGAGGCAAGTTGAGCCCATTGAATATTTTATTTTTTGTCCCAAGTGAATATTTTTTTTCATGTAAACAAAAAGTGTCAGAAAGGGCTTTGTCTTCAAGTGGTTAGAAGAGTGGATGATGTGTGACATAAGCTTCCTAATGTTGTGCATAAAATGCCAGGACAGTTCAAACCCCCCCAAATGACCCCATTTTGGAAAGTAGACACCCCAAGCTATTTGCTGAGAGGCAAGTTGAGCCCATTGAATATTTTATTTTTTGTCCCAAGTGATTGAATAATGACAAAAAGAAAAAAAAATGTACAAAAAGTTGTCACTAAATTATATATTGCTCAAACATGTCATGGTTATATGTGGAATTTCACCCCACAATACATTTTGCTGCTTCTCCTGAGTACGGGGATACCACATGTGTGGGACTTTTTAGGAGCCTAGCCGCGTACGGGGCCCCGAAAACCAAGCACCGCCTTCAGGATTTCTAAGGGCGTAAATTTTTGATTTCACTCCTCACTACCTATCACAGTTTTGGAGGCCATAAAAAGCCAAAATAGCACAAAACCCCCCCAAATGACTTTTGGAAAGTAGACACCCCAAGATATTTGCTGAGAGGCATGGTGAGTATTTTACAGCTCTCATTTGTGTTTGAAAATGAAGAAAGAAAATATATATATTTTTTTTCTTTTTTCAATTTTCAAAACTTTGTGACAAAAAGCGAGATCTGCAAAATACTCAACATACCTCTCAGCAAATAGCTTGGGGTGTCTACTTTCCAAAATGGGGTCATTTTGGGGGGTTTGTGCCATCTGGGCATTCCATGGCCTCCGAAACTGTGATAGGCAGTGAGGAGTGAAATCAAAAATTGACACCCTTAGAAATCTGAAGGCGGTGCTTGGATTTTGGGGTCCTGTACGCGGCTAGGCTCCCAAAATGTCTCACACATGTGGTATCCCCGTACTCAGGAGAAGCAACAGAATGTATTTTGGGGTGCAATTCCACATATAACCATGGCATGTTTGAGCAATATATCATTTAGTGACAACTTTTTGTACTTTTTTTTTTTTTGTCATTATTCAATCACTTGGGACAAAAAAAAAATATTCAATGGGCTCAACATGCCTCTCAGCAAATAGCTTGGGGTGTCTACTTTCCAAAATGGGGTCATTTGGGGGGGTTTGAACTGTCCTGGCATTTTATGCATAACATTAGGAAGCTTATGTCACACATCATCAACCACATTCAACCACTTGAAGACAAAGCCCTTTCTGACACTTTTTGTTTACATGAAAACATATTTACTCTTTCGTCCATGGACCGACACAGCTTCTCTATTGACAAGTGGGTCTTATCCGTTAATTAGGAGTGACTAGGCAGAAAAACTTGTAAAAAGTGTTGCATCACACCTTCTACAGTACCGCCCAGGGGGCGGACCCTCCGGGTATAACCTCTCAGTCTGCATCTTCGCAGATCAGTTTTTTTCTGTCTAGCAAGGAGTAGGACATGGCTCCCTTCGGGCCCATTGGTCCGGGGGAAAAAGATATATATTTTTTTGCTACATTTTTGTTTCCTGCGATCTTCGATCAACTGCCGACTGGGTGACAGGCTGGATCCCTGATCCTTGTAGTCTCCCCAGTTTCGGCCATCGAGCGTGTGCCGACCGTAGCTATGCGCTGGGTTTTCCACGACATGCCCGTCGCTCCACGGGTGGCCGGTGAGCCTACGCTCCAGGGCTTGCATAGGACCGCTCAGCTTCGGCTGACCTTACGGCCGAGTCGCAGCAGCCTGGCCGGTGAGCTTACGCTCCAAGGCTTGCATCGGACCGCTCAGCTTCGGCTGACCTTACGGCCGAGTCGCAGCAGCCTGTCCGGTGAGCGTCACGCTCCAGGGCATACATATGATCGTCCCTTTTGGGTCCAATCACAGCATGCCTGGCCAACAGTCACCTTCCGTGCGCGGACGATGACCTGTTTGGAATGTCTTCCAGCATAATACATGCAGGATAGGTAAGTAAAACTTCCCTGCCTCGGCTGGGTGATTTAGCTGGACATTCCTGGAGAGATCAAGTAAGTGGTTGTGGCCCCTTTCTTCCCTCTCTCCCTGCCTTTCCCTCCTCCCTGGGCTTCTAGCTAAAGGTTGCTGGGTGCTGGGGGTCACCTAGGGGGTTCCACTGGAACGGGGCTGGCTGTAACTAACATTTAAAAGAAATGTAATTTCTGCTTACCTGTGTTTGTGTGCTTCCTCCTCCATGCTGTCGGCGGCCATTTTGAGGTGGTCCATGCCGAGTTCGGCCTCTTGTGACTGCCCGGCAGCCATCTTCCTGTGGTTCGGCCACACCCACTGGCCCCTATCAGCTGATCGACGGCCATGTTTGTCCACCCTGTATGCATATATTAACGTTCGGCGGCCATCTTTTTGTGGGCTATGGCTGCTTAACCTCTATCTTCGGTCGGCGGCCATTTTCTTAGAGCCCACATTATCTTCCATACAGACGTTTTTGGCAACCATTTTGCGAGAGCCTCCGGCCTCTAGCGTGCATTACACTGGTGCGAAAATTCACACAGGAAATGCTGATAAAAGAAGCAGACTGACACAGCAGCAGTGGGACAGCATCACAGGCGCAGCACACGGCAGCATAGCAGTACCTATTTAGGGTGGTGAGTCCTCTGGGTGACCCAGCCTCTCTGCAGCACAGGAGGGTGGCCTATTGATATCTTGCCTGGAGCCCTGTGAGTGTCAGCGTGTGGTCAGCATGGCATCTGAGCCAGATGTCTTCTCCCCTGAAACACCAGATTTAGCAGCTGGTGCCCCTGAGGTGTCTATGAACGCTATGACGGCAATCCTAGAGGCGTTTGCTGCCAGGGTGGAAGCAGCACACGGGAATACAGGGGGTAGTAAACGCCCCGTTCCCTGCAAGCTTCTGGGGATAATTCTGATGCAGAACCAGGTCCAGCTACGGCTCGGGGCCCAGATTCTGACGCATCAGAGACTTGCGTACTGACCTGGACTTGGAGTCATCCTCACTGTCCGGTCACGGTCTGCAGACGGCTTTGGTATCTGACCTTATTACTGCAGTGCGGGATATGCTAAAGTTGGAAAATACTGCAGAAGCAGCAGAGACTCCGGTCCACTTGGGTTTCATAGACCTGCCCGCACTGCTAAGGTGTTCCCTTGTGTGTCTTTTGATAAACTCTTATACAAGGAATGGGAGAACCCAGTGAGGGTCTTTACAGCCCCAAAGAGGTTTGCGGTACGGTACCCCTTTGAGGAGAGTTTTCTGAAGAAATGGACCTCTCCCCCTATAGTGGACCCTCCGGTGTCCAGACTTAATAGAGCCACCACAATTCCTGTAGAAGGGGCTCCTGTTTTCAAGGACCCTGTGGATAAGAAGGCTGAAGCACTCGCTTGCTACCTATACTCAGTGGTAGGCTCGGCAGTACGCCCGGCATTGACGGGGCCCTAGTGTCTCACACACTTACTGAATGGGCAAGATTGCTACTCCAGGGGTTAAGGAGCGAGATGCTCCTCCTGATGAGATAACATTGGCCGACCAGTTGGTCCAGGGCCTTAGGTTTGTCTGCGAGTCAGACATGAATACTATTCCCCTGCTGTCTAAAACTTCGGTTTATGCAGTAGCAATACGCCGCCTGATCTGGCTAAAAGGCTGGTCTGCGGACCAGACTTCCAAGAAAGCCCTGTTGGATCTGCCTTTTAAGGGTGACAGACTTTTTGTGGCTTCCCTGGATGACATCATCAAGGATGCCACAGGAAGTAAAAGCACTTTGCTTCCCCAAATTAGCAAGGGTAAGGGGCCACGCCAAGGGGCAAGGGCCCTCCTTTACTGCACGCAAGCGGTTTTTTCGTCCCCCTAGGGCGACAGGGAAAAGACCCCAGGCCGATAAAGCGCCTGCCCAAGGACAAAAGCGTCCTTGGTCCCGCATACCCAATAAGCCTGCGGACAAATTTGCATCCGCATGAAGGTCCACCCCCACCCAGCTCTCGGGTGGGGGGACGTCTTCACAAATTCGCGACTAATTGGACAGCTCTAATCTCCGACAGGTGGGTTTGCGAAGTAATCTCCTCAGGCTACAAGATAGAGTTTCTCTCTTGTCCCCCGGACAGATTCAACACCTCCAATCTCCAGCTACTACCGAACCGTCGGGAGGCCCTGTATAGGGCGGTCCAGGGTCTACTGGAACGCGGGGTAGTTATTCCAGTTCCAGAACTGGAACAGGGTTTTTACTCAAATCTGTTCTTTGTGCCGAAGAAGGAGGGGGTTCGTCCAAGCTTGGATCTCAGAGCCCTCAATTGCTTTGTGAAGGTACAAAGATTTCGGATGGTGTCGGTTCGATCTGTAGTCACGGCTCTCCATCCGGGGGACTTTCTGGCCTCCTTGGACATCAAGGACGCATACCTGCATGTCCCCATATACTCCAGACACCAGAGGTTTCTGCGATTTGCTATCGGGAAGGACCGCTACCAGTTTGTGGCCCTCCCGTTGGGCCTTGCCTCAGCACCCAGGACATTCACCAAGGTGCTCACTCCGATTCTGGCACTTCTAAGACAGCGGGGTATCGCTATCACAGGCTACTTGGACGACCTTCTGCTGAAGGCCCCTTCAAGCTCAGAATTAGAGGTAAGCGTGTCCGTTACCTGTCAGACTCTTCGAGACTGTGGTTGGATACTAAACACGCAAAAGTCAGTATTGGTGCCCACTCAACGCCTAGTGTACCTGGGGTTGATTCTGGATTCCTCAGAGGCAAAGGTATTCCTCCCTGTGGAGAAGTTGCAGACCCTCCGGGCTGCAGTACGACAGCTGACTTCCAGGAATTGGTCGTCACTCCGTTTTTGCATGCGAGTGTTGGGCCTCATGGTAGCCTCCTTCGAGGCGGTCCCATATGTTCAATACCACACTCGAGTGTTACAGAAGGAAGTTCTGTCCAGATGGAACAGATGCCCTTCATCTCTGGATTATCAAATCACCTAGTCAGGAGATCCCTGGTATGATGGCTGACAGCACCAGCTCTAATGGCCGGGAAGTAATTTTTTCCAGTTTACTGGATAGTGATCACGACGGACGCCAGCCTTACAGGTTGGGGGGGAGTCTGGGGTGTCCAGTCGGCGCAAGGTCGCTGGACCCCAGAGGAAGCCCTCCTGCCGATCAATGTCCTGGAGATCCGGGCGATCAAGCTGTGCCTCTTCAAATGGTCTCAGAGGCTGCAAGGGCGTCCAGTCAGGATCCAGTCAGACAACGCCACAGCGGTGGCATATGTCAATCATCAAGGAGGAACAAGAAGCTCAGCTGCAGCATCGGAGGTTGCTCGCATCCTGAAGTGGGCAGAGAAGAGCGTACCGGCACAATCGGCCGTGTACATTCCGGGCGTGGAAAACTGGCAGGCGGACTACCTGAGCCGCCAGATGCTGGACCAGGGAGAATGGTCCTTACACCCGGAGGTGTTCCAACTCCTCTGCCAAAGATGGGGCACACCAGACGTAGATCTTCTGGCTTCCCGACTCAATCGGAAGGTATTGAGATTTGTGGCCCGGTCAAGAGACCCATGGGCAGACGCAACGGACGCGTTGATAGCATCGTGGGGTCAGTATCGGCTAATCTATGCCTTCCCTCCCTTAAGGCTTCTTCCTCTTCTGCTCCGCAGAGTGGAGGCAGAGGGAATTCCAATGATCCTAATCACTCCAGATTGGTTTCAGCGTCCTTGGTACGCCGATCTAGTATGTTTGGTAGCAGACGTCCCCTGGCACCTACCACTACGGAAGGACCTGCTATCGCAAGGTCCCATACTCCATCCCGCTTTACGGTCACTGGCTTTAACGGCATGGCTATTGAGAACCAGGTACTGAGAGCCCGGAGCCTGTCAGATTCAGTAATCTCTACTATGAGAAGTGCTCGGAAACCGTCCTCTAGGAAGGTTTATCACCGCACTTGGAAGGCCCACATCTCCTTGTGTGAGGAAATATAATGGCATCCGCGTACTTATTTGGTTTCCAGAATCCTGCTGGTTTTACAGCATGGAGTGGACCAAAGGCTTGCCCTAAGTACGATTAAGGGACAGATATCTGCCCTGGCTGTCTTTTTTCAGCGACCCCTGGCGGCTCACTCTCTCGTGAGTACATTTGTGCAGAGGGTTCGACATGTGGCCCCTCCGGTCCGTCCCCCGTTACTTCCGTGGGACTTGAACCTGGTCCTCTCGGTGCTTCAGAAGGCACCGTTTGAGAATTTTAGAGATATTTCCCTGTTGACACTTTCTCAGAAAGTGGTCTTTTTGGTGGCTGTTACGTCAGTTAGACGAGTCTCCGAGCTGGCAGCCTTGTCCTGCAAGGCTCCCTATTTGATTTTCCACAAGGATAAGGTGGTGCTGTGGCCGCAGCCTTCCTTTCAAAAGTCGTTTCGGCTTTTTATCTCAATGAAGACATTGTACTTCCATCCTTGTGTCCTCAGCCGTCGAATCCTAAGGAGTCGGCGTTGCATTCCTTGGACGTTGTCCGAGCTTTGAGAGTATACCTATCTGCTACTTCCCGGTTCCGGAAGTCAGACTCACTGTTTGTTTCGGTGGCTGGTCCCAAGAAGGGCCAAGCAGTCTCATCGGCCACCATCTCTAGGTGGATCCGACAGATAGTAATCCAGGCTTACGCCTTAAAGGGTCAAGCGCCCCCCTTCCCGGTCACGGCGCATTCGACCAGGGCAATAGGTGCCTCTTGGGCTTTCCGACATCAAGCGTCTGTTTCCCGATTTATGTAAAGCGGCGACTTGGCCGTCCGCTCACACTTTCACAAAATTCTACAAAATTGATGTAGGTGCATCTTCGGATGCCTCTTTCGGCCGCAAGGTTTTACAAGCGGCTGTTTAGAGTTGCAGCTCATCCGTTGGAGGAGTGCTGTTTTGTGTTTGGGGTGAAGTTTATTTTTATGCTGTTACCACCCCTCGTTTTTTCTCTGACACTGCTTTGGGACGTCCCACTTGTCAATAGAGAAGCTGTGTCGGTCCATGGACAAAAGAGTAAATAGGATTTTTTACTCACCGTAAAATCCTTTTCTCTGAGTCCATGGACCGACACAGCACCCACCCCTCCTTTTAAGTTTGTACTGCTTTTTGACGAACTGATCTGCGAAGATGCAGACTGAGAGGTTATACCCGGAGGGTCGGCCCCCTGGGCGGTACTGTAGAAGGGGTGATGCAATACTTTTTACAAGTTTTTCTGCCTAGTCACTCCTAATTAACGGATAATACCCACTTGTCAATAGAGAAGCTGTGTCGGTCCATGGACTCAGAGAAAAGGATTTTACGGTGAGTAATAAATCCTATTTTTTTTGCAAGAAAATTACGTTGAACCCCCAAACATTATACATTTTTTTAAAGCAAATGCCCTACAGATTAAAATAGTGGGTGTTGCATTTTTTTTCCACACAGTATTTGCGCAGCGATTTTTCAAACAAATTTTTTGGGGAAAAAACACACTTTTTTTATTTTTAATGCACTAAAACACACTATATTGCCCAAATGTTTGATGAAATAAAAAAGAGGATCTTAGGCCGAGTGCATGGATACCAAACACGACATGCTTTAAATTAGCGCACAAACGCGCAGCGGCGACAAACTACATACATTTTTAAAAGCCTTTAAAAGCCTTTACAGGTTACCACATTAGATTTACAGAGGAGGTCTACTGCTAAAATTACTGCCCTCGATCTGACCTTCGTGGTGATAGCTCACATGCATGGTGCAATTGCTGTTTACATATGATGATGGACCGACGCTTGCGTTCGCCTTTGCGCAAGAGCAGGGGGGGACAGGGGTGCTTTTTTTTATTTTTTTATTATTTATTTTGCTTTTTTATTTTATTTTTAAACTGTTCCTTCCATATTTTTATTTTTTTACCATTTTTATTGTTATCTCAGGGAATGTAAATATCCCCTATGATAGCAATAGGTAGTGACAGGTACTCTTTTTTAAAAAAAATTGGGGGGTTAGACCCTAGATCTTTCCTCTGCCCTCAAAGTATCTGACCACACCAAGATCGGTGTGATAAAATGCTTTCCCAATTTCCCAATGGCGCTGTTTATATCCTGGGGGGGGGACATTCCCTCCCACTGCTTGTAAAAGCAGTCTAGAGGCTAATTATCTACTAAGATTGCTTTTACATGAAAGCCGGCAGCTGGCTGAAAAGAATGATACCAAGATGATACCTAAACCCATAGGCATCATTCTGGTATAACCATTCAAAGTCCAGCAACATACCAGTACGTTGCTGGTCCTTGTTGGACATGTATTGTAATCTTTTTTTTCATGCAGCCTGTTGGATGAACGAAAAAAAGAGATTGATCGGTGGGTATGCCCACTATTAGAATACCTCCCTTCATCCACCCATTTCTAATGATGGGCATACATGCACCATTTATATATGCCAAAGCATGGGGGCATCCTCCCGCAAAAAATTTATGCCGCGTACACGCGGTTGGACATTTCCATGGGCAAGGCTCCGTCGGAATTTCGACCGTATGTACGCGGCATAAAAGGTTATGCTGCGTACACACGGTCAAACTTTTCCACGGGCAAGCCTCCATCGGAATTTCGACCGTATGTACGCGGCATTAGGAGCAAAATCGCTCCTCCGCCCCTGCTGCCCCCATGCTTCGGCATATATGCTCTTTTTTTTACCTGTGGTGGTGAAATCACCTCCTACAGCGTTGGAGTCACGGCTTTATGTATCGTGGGAGCAAACGCTGTTGCTGTCAAGATAAATAGATCCGCGCTGCAACTGAATGGCGTACCTGCTAAGCAAATGATGGTTAACATTAAAACAAAGTAACATTACAGTATAACAGTAAGACTTTACCATACCATACCTGCAAAGCAAATACCAAAAAAAAAAATAGTAAAAAATGAAACATTTTTTTAACGCAACCTGTGCCTAAAATATATATATGCCGAAGCATATAGTTATGCCGCGTACACACGGTCGGACTTTTCCACGGGCAAGCCTCCGTCTGAATTTTGACCGTATGCACGTGGCATAAAAGGTTATGCTGCGTACACACGGTCAGACTTTTCCACGGGCAAGCCTCCGTCGGAATTTCGACCGTATGTACGCGCCATTAGGAGCAAAATCGCTCCTCCGCCCCTATGCTTCGGCATATATGCTCTTTTTTTTAACTGTGGTGGTGAAATCACCTCCTACAGCACTGGAGTCACGGTTTTATGTATCGTGGGAGCAAACGCTGTTGCTGTCAAGATAAATAATTCCGCGCTGCAGCTGAATGGCGCACCTGAAAACAAAAAATTACATACCTGAAAAGCAAGCATGATAAAACATTGCAGAATAGAATACAGTAAAAAAGAGCAGAACAATAGAGAGAAAATAGAGAGAGAGAGAGAGAGAGAACAATAAAACGACAACTATTTTTGTTTTTTTTCTTTTATATTTTTTTTGTGTTTTTTGTTTTTACGTTTTTTTTTTCTTTTTTACACTTTTTTTTGTAACTTTAACAACTGTAATGGTTCGGGTCTCTCAAAATGCGATGGCATCTTGGGAGACCCTGTGTAAGTGTGTCCTGTTCTGTGCAATGCTGTACCCTACGCTAAAACTTCACTTTTGAGTGGAAGCATTCAAAACATTTACCAATGCAAAGACCAGGATTGTCAGGACAGCGTGGACAAAATAGGATTTTTATAACAGCTTACCTGTAAAATCCTTTTCTTGGAGTACATCACGGGACACAGAGCGACATAGTCATTACTAATGGGTTATATAGTTACCGTCAGGTGCTGGCACTGGCAACTTCCAAAACCGGAAGTACCCTCCCCTATATAAGCCCCTCCCATCCGGGAGCACCTCAGTTTTGTAGCAAAGCAATAAGTGTCCCCAAAAGAGGGGTGGGAGCTCTGTGTCCCGTGATGTACTCCAAGAAAAGGATTTTACAGGTAAGCTGTTATAAAAATCCTATTTTCTTTTTCGTACATCACGGGACACAGAGCGACATAGTCATTACTAATGGGATGTCCTAAAGCAATGCCAAATGAGGGGGGGGATACACCATATATAAGCTGAGCGCTATCAGACATGAGGATCTTTTGCGGCCTGCAACACACTGCGCCCAAAGGCGACATCCTCCTGACTTCTAACGTCCACCTGGTAGAACCTAGTAAACGTGTGAACTGAAGACCACGTTGCGGCCTTACAGATTTGAGCCAGGGAGGCCTGGTGATGCACTGCCCATGAAGTTCCAACTGCTCTCGTGGAGTGCGCTCTAACTTTGAACGGAGGCGGTCTCCTTCTCAAGCCATAAGCTTGCATAATGACCTGTCGAATCCACTTGGCTAAAGTAGATTTTGACGCTGCCTGACCCTTTCTGGGGCCTTCCGGCAGAATAAACAAAGTATCCGTTCTGCGAATCTGAGCAGTGGCTTTTAGATAAGCTTTAACTGCTCTTACTACATCCAAAGAATGCAATAACTTTTCCTCCACCGAAGTAGGTTTGGGGAAAAAAGAAGGAAGAACCACATCTTGGTTCAAATGAAACCTCGATACCACCTTAGGAAGAAAGGCTGGATGAGGACGTAACACTACTCTGTCCTTATGGATAACCAGATATGGCTCCCTACAGGACATAGCTGCTAATTCCGATACTCTTTTAGCCGAACAAATGGCTACTAGAAAAATCAATTTCCTGGTGAGAAGCACCAAGGAAATATGCTGTAATGGTTCAAGTGGTTGTTTCTGTAGAACCGACAGAATCAAGTTTAGATCCCATGGACATATGGGAATATTAACCGGAGGACTAATACGCATCACTCCTTGTATAAAGGCTTTGACTAGTGAATGCGAAGCCAAGGGCCTTTGAAAAAATATTGACAAGGCCGAAATCTGACCCTTGATAGTACTCAAGGCAAGCTTCCTATCTACAGCCCACTGTAGGAAGTCCAGAATCCTACCTATTACGTACTTATGTGGATGCCATTTCTTGGCCTCACACCACGCGATGTACGCCTTCCAGATTCTATAGTAGATATGCCTGGATACCGGCTTCCTGGCATTGATCATGGTAGATACCACAGCATTAGAGAGCCCTCTCTTTTTTAGAATGTGGGCTTCAATAGCCAGGCCGTCAAACCTAGGGCTGGTAAGGAAGGGTGGTATATCGGTCCTTGCGAAAGCCGGACGACGTGGGAGAGTCCAAGGACTCCCCACTGAAATTTTACAATCTCCGCGTACCACGCTCTTCGGGGCCACGCTGGAGCCACCGGAATCACTGGTTTCTTTTCTACCCTGATTCTGCGGAGTAATCGAGGTAACCATTGTGGCGGTGTGAATGCATATATCAGCTTGAACTGATCCCCAGGGAACACTAGGGCATCCGAGCCGCAAGCTAGGGGATCCCTTGTCCGAGAGACAAACCTATCCCCCTTTGCGTTGAATCTGGATGCTAGAAGATCTACATCCGATGTTCCCCACCGCTGACATATTGTCCAGAAAACCTCGGGGTGAAGGGACCCTTCCTCTGGGCCTAATTGCTGGCGACTTAGAAAGTCCGCCTTCCAATTCTCCACTCCTGGAATGAATACCGCAGATATGGCTGGGACATATTTTTCCTGCCCATTTCAGGATGTAATTTACTTCCCTCTGGGCTGCACGACTCCTGGTGCCCCCCTGATGATTGAATTCTGACAGGGGACCCTTGGAGTTTGGATGTCCATGCTACTAGGGCATACCGGGCTGCTCGTATCTCTAAGAGATTGATGGGCAGGGCCTTTTCTGCATCCGACCATCTGCCCTGGAGAGACTATTGCTCCAGTACTGCTCCCCAGCCTATAAGGCTGGCATCTGTAGTGACCACCTTCCAAGAAATCGGACTGAAGGATTTCCTTTTTTCCAGATTCTGGGGAACCCACCACCAACGGAGGCTCTTGCGAACGGAAGGGGACAAGGACATTGTAAGTCTAGGGCCTGAACTTTTTTGTTCCAGGCTGACAGTATGGCCCCTTGCAAATTCCTTGAATGGAATTGACCGTAGGGTACTGCTTCGAATGATGCCACCATTTTTCCCAGCAGCCTCATATACAGGCGTATGGACGGCTGTCTTTTTTGTACCCACTAAGTGGATCAAATCTTTCAAAGACAACACCTTTCCTCGAGGCAAGAATATTTTTCTCTGGCCTGAATCCAACCTTAGCCCCAAGTATTCCAGACTTTTGACTGGTTTTTAGGGCTGACTTGTCTCGGTTGATAATCCAACCGTGAGATTCCAGATACTTGATCGTCTTGTGAACGACCACGTCTAGTTTTTTCACTGAGTGGTCTATCAGCAACAAGTCATCCAGATATGCCATTATCATTACACCTTGTGTTCTTAGATTGGCCAATAAAGGGCCAGAATTTTTGTAAACACTCGTGGTGCTGTGGCCAAACCGAAGGGTAAGGCTCTGAACTGAAAATGGCGCCCTTCTACTGCAAAGCGTAGAAATTTTTGGTGGACTGGAAAGATGGGAATGTGCAAATAAGCATTTTTGATGTCGATCGTGGCTAACCAATCCTCCCCTTGTAGGGCAGTGGCCACCGATCGGATCGACTCCATCGGAAAGTCCTGATATACAGGAATTTGTATAGCCCTTTTTAGAATTAATATGGGCCTCCCGTCCGCGTTTGCTTCGGGACTGTAAAGAGGTTTGAGTAAAACCCGAACCCTCATTCTTCCAGGGGAACCTCCATAATTACTCCTTGGAGCAATAGTTGTTCTAGTGCCAACAGGAGGGACTCTCTCTTCCGGGGATCCCTTGGCACGTTTGACCTCAAAATGGGAAGGAGGGGAGTCTTTTAACTCCAAACTGTATCCCAAACCTACTGCGGAGAGCACCTATCTGTCTTGATCGTGTCCCGCCAGGTCTCTTGCGAACAACTGGAGTCCTCCCCCCACCCGACTGAGTGGGGGCTTCAATGAATTTAACTTTGGGGGAGGTTTTGTACCTCCCCTGACCCAGGGTTTCTCATTACCCTGCTACTGTCCCTGTTTTTTACCCCCGGGATTTAACCGAGGAGGCCGTCGGAACTGTTACACAGCCGATGCCCCAGGGACTGGAGAAGCAGGCCTCTTAAAGAGGGACCTCTAACTCTGCTTTTAACCGGCAAGAGCGTATTTTTACCGCTGGAAATTTTCTGGATATATTTGTCCAGGTTTTCCCTGAATAAGCGTTCACCATGAAATGGGACGCTAACCAGCCATTCTTTACAGGGAGCTTCAGCAGACCAGTTTTTGAGCCATAGGAGCCTACGCATATGTACTATAGACAGCGTAAGGCGGGAGGCCTGATGGACTGAATCCTCTATGGCGTCAACCGCAAAGCCTAAGGCTCTAGGTAGATCAGCTAGGGCAAAGCCTGCTGATCTGTCAAGTCCCTCAAGACCTGTTTCAACTGATCCTTCACTGCTTAGCAGACCCCAATAGCTGCTACTGCTGGTTGTATCACCAAGCAGATTTTCATAAGGACTCCAATCTTTTATCTATTGGGTTCTTGAACATTTGGACATTATCCACTGGACATGTCAGTGATTTATACATACAAGAGATGGCTGCGTCCACTGTAGGGACCTTCCATTTTTTTTTTTTTTTTTTTTGATGAACTTATCCTCCATGGGATAGACCACCGGAAATCTCTTGGGGGAATAAATATTTTCTCAGGACGTTCCCAATCCTGGTAAATGAGCCCTTTCAGTAAAGGGTGAAGTGGAAAAGAACAAACAGTCTGGGGGCTTCTAGCGACCCCAACGAGGATACAGTAGTGGTTGATGGTTCCGCAAGGTGCATTTTTAAATGCTGATCGGACCATGTTAGTCAGAGACTGAACCCATAATCTTTCAGCTTGAGATGCTGAGAAAAGGTTCCCCCACTGTTGATTCCTCTATAACAGAATCAACCTTATCCTGATCCCCTTCAGGCAGGTCGATCCCTGTATGGGACTGTTGCTCTGCTAACAGGCACTCTGAAGGAGGAGACGGAGATCGGGCGTGCTTTCCCTGACAGGGAGGCAGCGATAAATTTTGACAATCTCTCTCTAATCCTCCCAGAGCTGAGGAAAAAACCTCCTCTGTTACATACACAGGAGCAGGTGACTGAGGACAGCCACAGTACCAAGTACCCCTGCGGGGTCTCTACGGTCACTTACCTCTGAACTTCAGGGGAGACTGGTGCAGCAGGAGTATGCCCAAGATCCTCAGAGCCCGATGAGACCCCCTTCGCTTCCTGGAAGATTCAGTTCCGGAGCTACTGGACGGCATATTCCTAAGCCTAAAGCTGAGGTATTCCAGCCGTAATACACCACTTTTACTGAGAATAGTCTAGCACAATTGCTGCTATATAACAGTTGGTGTCTACTAATGTGCCTTTCTAGGGGATGCCTGTATCAACCGCTTGCTGTATGCCTTTAAATGTTGCCAGCTCTGTCTCTGTACTTCATAGCCAGCTTACTGCAATAATGTGGCTTTTTAAAAACCTGCTGGGACGCCCGCACATGCGCAGAAGCGCTGCGGCGCACAGAGCGTCATCCCCCAGGCCCCGCCCCTTTTTCCGGCCACCTCTATATATAGAGGCGCGTGCACGCGCACGCGCGCGGCCACGTGCGCCTCGGCGCTAATTTTCAAACATGGAAACCAGGGACAGGAGCCAGGGCCCCCTTTGCCGCAGGCCGGGGGATAGACGAACACTGCAACATGGCAGAGGAAACAGTTTCCTGTAGGAGAACTCACCAGCTGCCTGGACTTTGTTCTCTGAGAAGAAACTAGTCCATATGACAAGAAAAACATTCCACAGCGGCCTCTAGTGGACAAACACAGGTACCGCAGTTTAATATACTAAACATATATAAAAAAACATTCCTTTTTTTTTTTTTGACCACCATTAAAAATTATTACATTTTTTTAGTAGTTACAGGCATGCACAGATATTAGCGGGAATACCGTTAGGTAACAGACAGAAAGACAAATTAGGCTTGGGGGTCCCCCAATAGAACCAAGTTCCTGGGGGCCCCCACTTACCTGTTCCCCGCCGCAGGACTTTGTTTGGTCCACAAAAGCCCAAACTTCACCTATCACGGCAGGCATTGTAATCAAACCTTCAGGGACCGGGTTCCCAAGGATTCCACTCCCCTGGACCTGTATAGCACCCTGCACAGAAAACATCTTGGTCGTGGGTATGACCAGAGCTCTGGATCCCAGGGTCCAGCTCTCCTAAGAGAAGCATTACAGGCAGAACCTTGCTCTTCTCTGCAAGGCCCGGGTACCGACCGTTTAGCTATGAAGCTTTTTTGGTCGGATCCGGAATAGCTTACTGAGGCCCAAAAGAACCTGTACGCAAGCTCAGTGAAAAACACATGTTTCTTCTTGGCCAACACCTTAGACACTGGCAAAAAACTGAGGTGCTCCCGGATGGGAGGGGCTTATATAGGGGAGGGTACTTCCGGTTTTGGAAGTTGCCAGTGCCAGCACCTGACGGTAACTATATAACCCATTAGTAATGACTATGTCGCTCTGTGTCCCGTGATGTACGAAAAAGAAAAATAACAAGTGTCACGCCTAAATCCACGCTTGTTACAGACACGACATCTTTTTGGGGGGCTCGTTGGGTAGGGGTACTCGGGAGGACATACGTATAATGCCTCTCATGCAGCCGGCTTACTGCATTTGGTTGGGGATGGTGAGGTGCAGAACCGCCTCGATACAGGAGTTCTGTGACTATCTCATCCTGGAATTTTAGGAGAGATAACGTCCCGCCTGAAGCTCTGTATAGCACATGAGCGTTCAGCAAAGCCAATTGGAATAAGGATAGAGACACTTTTTTGTACCAGCGTCTCGCCTTACGGTCAATTAGATATGGCGCCAACAACTGGTCGTTGAGGTCCACCCCTTCCATATTTTGGTTATATTCGTGGACACAGAGGGGTTTCTCCACAACACCAGTTGCCGTACAAATTTGGACTGTCGTGTCTGCATGAAGAGAGGTAAGAAGGAAAACATTCTTATTATCCCTCCACTTCATAGCGAGCAAGTTATTACACTTTACGCAGGCTCTCTCCCCCAGCCTAAGACGGGAATCTACAAGCCTCTGGGGAAAGCCCCGGCGATTAGGTCGCACGGTGCCACATGCTCCAATCTGATGATCAAACAAGTGACTAAACAGTGGCACGCTCGTGTAATAATTGTCCACATACAAGTGGTACCTCTTTCCGAATAAGTTCCACACTATCTTGCCAGCGCTCCCTATGTAATCCGGGCAGTTGACCGGCTCAACCTGACTATCTTTTCCCTCATAAACCATAAAGCTCCATACATAGCCTGTTTCCCTGTCACAGAACTTATAGAGCTTGACCCCATATCTGGCACGCTTGCTGGGAAGGTACTGCTTGAAAGACAAGCGGCCAGAAAATGTAATCAGGGACTCATCAACGCAGACAACTTGATCGGGAATAAACAAGGCTGCAAAACGTTCGTTGAAGTGGTTTATGAGGGGCCGAATTTTGTGGAGCCGGTCGTATTCAGGGTCTCCACGTGGACGACAAAGTTCATTGTCGTTGAAATGCATGAACCGCAAGATCTGCTCATATCGTTTCCTGGGCATGGAGGCAGAGAACACGGGCATGTGGTCAATTGGGTGTGTGGACCAATAAGCACACAATGACGGGAATTTGTGTGTGCCCATGTTGAGGGAAAGGCCCAGAAAGGTCTTAAATTCAGAAAACAATATTGGTTTCCAATCTTTGGCAATGGAAGGCAACTTGGGACTAGCGGCGATGAATTGACCAGCATATAAATTACTCTGGTCCACAATAGATCTATAGAGATCTTCCGTGAAAAACAGCGAATAAAAGTCAATTGGCATAAAATCAGCTGTTTCCACCTGAATACCGGGTTGGGCAGTGAATGGGGGAAGTACGGGTTCTGCAGAAGTGGTGGGAACCCAATCAGGATAGGTGAATTCTGCAGGAAGGGCACTATGGGCACAATGGGCCTGCCTTTGTCTTCTTCTTGGTGGCAGCGGGACACTACTTGTGCTTGCCACCTTGCCAGCTTGAATTGCACTTATGGGACTCGCCACGTCACCACGTGATACTGCAGTGCTGGATGTACGCCCAGGCTGTACTAGGCCGCTGGTGCTTGCCAATTCACCAGAAGGAATAGCGGCGCTAGTACTACTCTGCTCCATGATACGAGAGCCCTGCGGTTCTTGCTCCTCAACAATCTCAGAGGATCGGGATCGGGTACGCCTGACCTTAGCAGGGACCTCAACTTCGTCGTCAGAGCTATCTGACGTGGGGCCGCTGACGTCACTGTCTTCTACGGGAAGATATTCTGAGCCTGAATCTGACAGATGCCTGACCTCCTCTTCACTATCTGTCATGCTCAGAATCTCGTAGGCCTCTTTACTAGTGTACCTTCGATTTGCCATTTTGGGCTCTAAATTTAGGGGTACACTAGTAAGATTCACAGGTAAAAAAAGCACCTGACTGTCAGCAAATGTATTAAACGCTTCAAAAAAAAACTGTTAGAGATCGCAGGGATCAGGACTGTCTCTGCAAAAGCTGCAGTTATGTGTGTTGTGTTTGGTAAGTGACAGTGATCGATCGATACTGCACTTGGGTGGGCTGGGCTGGGCTGGGCGGAGGGGCTAAACGCAGGTGCTAGCAGGTATCTGGGCTGATCCCGCTAACACTGCGTTTTTGGGAACCCTAAACCGCTGGGGACGCTAGTATAGATCTGATCAGATCAGATATTGATCTGTTCAGATACTATACCACTAAGGGAGGTGTATGCTTTGCACGTGGGTGTTAGCGTTACTGGCACTAACCTGACGCTGCCTGGGGTGTGACGCAGACCCTCTCTGGCGCTAAAACCTAATTGATATCAGCCGCCGGGCGATCAGGGGGTTAAACCTTTATTGGGTTATATACGGCGGGTGCCCTGATGCTATAAAAAGCAAACTAACCAACCAGCGTCACCCGTAAAACTTATATGGTGATCACTGGTGAAAGGGTTAACTAGGGGCAATCAGGGGGTTAAAACCTTTATTAGGTTATATATGGGGGTACCTGACGCTATATAAAAACCTGACGGGTAACCTAAATAACTAACTGGCTAACCCAGTGTCACCAGTAAAACTTATACGGTGATCACTGGTGAAAGGGTTAACTCTAGGGGCAATCAGGGGGTTAAAATAATATATGGGGGTACCTGACGCTATAAAAACATGCGGCGAACCTAAAAATAAATAACTGGCTATCTAGGGCACCACCGGCACTAAATACAGCGATCGGAAATACGATCGCTTAGTGACGCTGGCGTTAGGGGGTGAAAGGGTTACCTGGGGGGCGATCAAGGGGTTAAACCTTTATTAGGGGGGGTTAGGGGGCTACCCTGGACCCAAAGGGGCCTAAACCTAACTGCCCTGACACTTTTTACAGTCACAAATGATACTAAATGCAGTGATCAGTAAATAAATGATCACTGCAATCAGTGACACTGTGACTGGGGGTGCAGGGGATGACCTGGGGTGTGATCTGGGGGTGATATGGGGGGTGAAATGTGTGCCTATGTGTACCTACGTGTTAGTGTAGTGTTGGTGCACTAACCTGATGTCTTCTCTCCACGGCGCTCTGGACGAAAAGACCGCCGCATGGAGAGATGACATCACTTCCTCTGCCTGTGTTTACATTACACAGGCAGAGGAAGATTCTCATTCGCCGGGAGCGATCGTGAGGGGGTGGCTGGAAACGAATGGCCGTCCCCTCATCACGGATCACTCCCGCACCGAGAACCACCGCTCACTGTATAGAAGGGGGGTTCAATGGGACCCCCCAACTATACGAAGGCAGGCACGTACAGGTACGTGATTGTGCCTGTCCGTGCCATTCTGCCGATGTATATATACAGTGAGCGGTCGTTAGGTAGTTAAATGCAATGCAAACTATAATGATTTTTGTGACTTTTATATCTTTTCAAAATACATTTGTATATATTTTTTTGTTTTACACAATTTTTTTACATTTGCTATATGTGGACAAATAAACATTAAATGCATGACAAAGGACATGTTGAGCACTGTTGGATAGCTACTCAGACATCATAACAGATGCTCCCTGACACCAAGTTGGCTATGTCTGATTGACACTGTAAAATCAATGTAAGCCCTTACATATAACCCAGTGAAATGACTGGCCACAGGTGATACACAGAGATGAAATAAATACTCCTACATAAGTTGTTACCTGTCTATCTGCAGCCTTCTCTTCTCTACATCTGTTCAAAATGCTGAATTATAAAGTTTGTCTGAGAGTTCAGGAAAAAGGGGGCGGAGAGCTGAAGTCAAACTCTGCAGAGCTCAGTGAGGAGAACTTCGACAGCTGATTGGAGAGAAGGGACACACCCCCTCCACACAGGAACAGAACTGAGCCTGTCAGTCCCTCCCCGTCACCATGTTTCTCTTGGTGTCAGGAAAACTTGTCAGAAGTGATTCAGGTTGATAGCAGAGGAACGAAGCAGCAGACAAAACTGATACTTAGTGCTCTTAATTGAGACAAGTACACACTATAGGGTATATGCTTTGTTCATGTTTCATGTATGAGGTTTACAACCACTTTAAGCTGTAAACAATTACCTTTTAGCCACTTAATGCATGTCCACAATACATTTATTGTGGGCAGGCGACAGCTACAGTCTAGGCAATGTACCCGTGAGCATGCCCCCTTCTGACCCCTACGATTTGTCAGCAGGTTTCAGCAAATGATTTTGGCTCTATACCTGCTTATCGGTCGGTAGGGGTCAATCACACACAGAGTTCTGTGTTTACAAACACATAGAACACATAGAACTCTGTACACAGACTGCGATCTGGCTGTTTCTTCTCCCTGAAATCAATTGTGAGTTCAGAGAGAAAAAGCAAAAGCAGCACACATTACACTTGTTAGGAACATGGTTAACCCCTTGATCAGCCAGTGTCATTAGTACAGTGTACAGTATTATCATGATCACTGTATTAGTGTCACTAGTGATGTCAGTTTAAGTTAGTGTCCCTGCTAGCCAGAGTCTGTTAGTGCCAGATTGTCCGCCACATTATCACAGTCACACCACCATTACAAGTATAGCATCTATAGCTGCATAAATTCCAGTATATATACCATAGTTTGTAGACCCTCTAACTCACACAAACCAATTAATATACACTTATCCGGATTTTCTTTTAGCAAAGACATGTAGCAGAATACTAAATACTAAAATACTAGCTAAATTTATGAAGAAATTTGATTTTATCGGATGTGTTTTATAACAGAAAGTAGAAAATGTTTTTGTTTTTCAACATTTTTGGTCTCGTTTTGTTTATATAACAAAAAAATAAAAATGAAAAACCCCAGTGGTGATCAAATACCACCAAAAGAAAGCTCTATTTTTGTGAAAATAAGATATCAATTTAATTTGGGTACAGCGTTGCATGACTAAGCAATTGCCAGTTAAAATAGTACAGTGCTGAATAGCAAAAAATGCCCTGGTTATGAAGGGGGTAAAACCTTCTGGGGGTCAAGTGGTAAATAAAGGAAAATCTGAAAAACACTCTAATGCCGCGTACACACGATCAGTTTTTCTGATGAAAAAAGACAGATGGACTTTTTTCATCGGAAAAAACGATTGTGTGTGGTCCCCATCGGTCTTTTTTCCATCGGTGTTAAAGAATCAAAACATGTAGGAAATTCTGATCGTCTGTGTGGAATTCCAATGGAGAAAAAACCCACGCATGCTCAGAATCAAGTCGACGCATGCTCAGAACCATTGAACTTCATTTTTCTCGGCTCGTCGGAGTGTTTTACGTCACCGCGTTTTGGACGGTCGGAATTTTGCCTGATAATGTGTAGGCAAGACTGATGAAAGTCAGCTTCATTGGATTTCCGATGGAAAAATCCACTGGATTTTATTCCATCGGAAATCCGATCGTGTGTACAGGGCATAAAGTTCCAACTTCTGGCTTGACAGAAGACTAATAATATTCGTATGCAGTATTTTATATTTACCTGACAAATTAGTATACCAATTCTATTTTTTCTGACCATGGCTAATAAAGTATATACAAAAATAGCTACAGTATACATTCTTTTTTTTTAACAATGTTAAGGATTGTTTTTGACCAGAACATTTTTTTTATAACTTACCAAAAGCATGCAGCTCTTCACGAGTCTTGTTCTTCAGAAGCTGGACAAGGTTAACGCTTCCTTTTTGGACAGAGATATTGCTGGGATCAACACACGAAGAGCGAAGAGCCAGAACATAAAGGGCCACTTTCCCTGAGGTAAAGGCCACATCTACAGAGAAAGAGAGAAGACCCAAATGAATCACCCAGAAGACAACCAACCAAAGACTGGACAGCTGGCCATGTGACCAGAAGAATACGAAGGATGAGATCCACTCTTCAGTCACCATTTTCCCCTGATGGGTAAAGAGGACAAAAAAAATAATTCTGTTAGTTTTAGAAAGCTGCCAATTGGGAAGATTCACCCTATTTATCCCAGTGACCATTGTCACTTGGGCTAAAAGAGATGGTTGCATTTTTACAGTTATCACCAGAACAGGAAGTGAAGGAAAATCTTTCAATAGGAACATTTGTTGCAGTGAGGGGATTTATCGTGCACCAAAAGAAGAGGTAAGGGGAAATCTTCCATTGTTCCAGCGACACTAATCTAATCTAACATCTTTTGTCCTCAAAACCCAGGTGTTCTAGCCATTCCCTACTCTAAAACTGAAAAAATAAAATTTGGCCTTACATATACAGTGCATCCAGAAAGTTTTCACAGCGTTTTCACAGCCTTATTCCAAAATGGATTAAATTCATTATTTTCCTCAAAATTCAATACCTCAAACAATATCCCATAATGACAATGAGAAAGAAGTTTGTTTGAAATATTTGCAAGTTTATTAAAAATTCAACATAAGAAACAAAAAAAAAAATCACATGTACATAAGTATTTACACAAGAAGGAAGGAAGGAGGAAGTGCCACCTAAGTGCAGTATCACAGGGGGTTTATTAAAAACAACAGTTAAAAACACAACAAGTGAGATAAAGGAAGGCTTATCGTAAAAAGAGGGTCCTGGGTCCTTATTCCTGCAAGGTCCGCCGGGTTCAGATTCCCTGGGAAGCAGTGGAGGTGGAAGAAAGTTCCTGTGGTGTGTAGGAAGTCCATGCCAAACCAGCCTGGAATGCTCGGGCGGATGTGACGTCACCAGGAGGGGACCGAGTGGCTGGACAACTGGATAGAAACAGGCTACGCGCTCTGAGCTGTCTGCTCCTTCTGAAGGCCTTCTTGGTCCCCTCCTGGTGACGTCACATCCGCCCGAGCATTCCAGGCTGGTTTGGCGTGGACTTCCTACACACCACAGGAACTTTCTTCCACCTCCACCGCTTCCCAGGGAACCTGAACCCGGTAGACCATGCAGAAGTAAGGACTCTGGACCCTCTGGCGGATGAGCCAGTTTACGATAAGCATCACTTCATCTTACTTGTTGTAAGTGTTTTTAACCATTGTTTTAATAAACCCCTCTGTGATACTGCACTTAGGTGGCTCCACTACGAGGATAGCAGCCCCACAGTGCATCACAAACTTGTGCCCAGGCATCAGAGACTATCATTACCACCCCAGCAGCTACTGCTGCATATTTTGCCAGAACTACTATCCAGCATAAACTCCATGCGTCTGATCTGATGACTTTTTGGACATAAGTCTTCACAGCCTTTGCTCAATACTTTGTTGAAACACCTTTGGCACCAATTACAGCCTCAAGTCTTTTTGAGTATGATGCTACAAGCTTGGCACACCTATTTTTGGGCAGTTTCTCCAATTCTTCTTTGCAGGACCTCTCAATCTCCATCAGGTTGGATGGGAAGCGTCGGAGCACAGCCATTTTCAGATCTCTCCAGAGATGTTCAATCAGATCAAGTCTGGGCCACTCAAGGACATTCACAGAGTTGTCCCGTAGCTACTCCCTTGTTACCTTGGCTGTGTGCTTAGGGTCGTTGTCCTGTTGGAAGATGAACCTCCGCCCCACTCTGAGGTCTAGAGCGCTGTGAAGCAGGTTTTCATCAAGGATGTTTCTGTACATTGCTGCATTCATCTTTCTCTCAATCCTGACTAGTCTCCCAGTTCCTGCCGCTGAAAAAACATCCCCACAGCATAATGCTGCCACCACCATGCTTCACTGTAGGGATGGTATTGGCCAGGTGATGAGCGGTGCCTGGTTTTCTCCAGACATGACACCTGTCAATTAGGCCAAAGAGTTCAATCTTTGTTTCATCAGACCAGTGAATTTTGTTTCTCATGGTCTAAGAATACTTCAGGTGCCTTTTGGCAAACTCCAGGTGGGCTGTCATGTGTCTTTTACTGAGGAGTGGCTTATGTCCGGCCACTTTACCATACAGGTCTGATTGGTGGCGTACTGCAGAGATGGTGGTTCATCTGGAAGGTTTTCCTCTCTCTACAGAGAAACGCTGGAGCTCTGTCAGAGTGGCCATTGGGTTCTTGCTCACTTCCCTGGCCAAGGCCTTTCTCCCCTGATTGCTCAGTTTGGCCGGGCGACCCACTCTAGGAAGAGTCCTGGTGGTTCTCAACTTCTTCCATTTACGGATGATGGAGGCCGCAGAAATTTTTCTGTAACCTTCCCCAGATCTCTGCTTCGATACAATCCTGTCTCTGAAGTCTACAGACAATTCCTTGGACTTCATGGCTTGGTTTGTGCTCTGACATGCACTATTAACTGTGGGACCTTATATAGACAGGGGTGTGCCTTTCCAAATTATGTCCAATCAACTGAATTTACCACAGATGGACTCCAATAAAGTTGTAGAAACATCTCAAGGATGATCAGTGAAAACAGGATGCACCTGAGCTCAATTTTGAGCATCATGGTAAGGGCAGTGATTACTTATATTTGTAGCACATGGCCCTTTTACTCCTGTCTTTGGCTCACTCACAGGAGGAAAAGGCACAGTTTCTTCTGCGCAGTAAATGACACAAACAACTGGTATACTTAACCCTGACACTTTACTGAGAATAATGGTTAAGCAGGTAAAACAGTACACATAAACATATGCAGAGCCCTGCAATGAAAGAGTATTTTAGCAAACAGACAGATATACAATCCTATGACAAGAAACTAACGGACCCCGCTCCAGCTCTTCTTCCTCGTGGGCAAAATGGCACCCAGCAATGTCTTCTACACTGCTAAGTCAGGCCTGACTGTGCTATGTCAAAGTTCTGCAGAGAAAGATCTTTGCTAGCAAACGGTGGTGCACTTCTGGAACAATTTGTAATTCACAAGAATAAAGGGGCTTGATAACTTGGTGAACACAGAATAAATCTACTGGCTTTATTCAATGCACTGTCCCTCCGGCGTGCAACTGCAAACACTAACGTTAGTTCCGAACAACAGTTACTGGGTCTAGAGGTCCTGTATTATTCTCTGAGCAGGTGCTCTCTCACCCAACCGGACCAGTCCGTGTCCGTATCTTCTGTTGCTGTGTCTTGGTACACAGATTCCACGACACCCGGGTCTTCGGTCCTCCTGGTAGTGGCAGAACAGCAGCAGGATGAGACGTCCCTCAAGCTCCTCAATGGGTACGGAAGGCTCTTTGGAGTAATACAGGCCTAAACTTTAGGCCCTGTATTCTCAGCAGACTCAGCACAGAGTTCCACTTGCTGGGCTGGCGGTGTCCAAAAAGAGCGTACTCCGGTCCGCCCCCTGGTTAAATACCCCACCCCAGCAGTCCTTGGGCGGGGAAATGCATCCTGGGTCTGGTCGTCTTTGGGCCTTAAAGCAAACACCCGCTACAGTTGGTTCTCGTCCCCTATAATGTAAAGGACAAGTCTCTATACCCCCAAGTAACTCCAAGGTCCACACCAGTAGCAACTCCAACGTAGAGTTTATTTTTCTTATGCATGAATAACCACAAAGTTGAGAAGAGAGAAAGGTGTTAGAAAGGGTAGATCAGATTCAGACACTCCTGGCTTCTTCGCCACTCAATCCCGAGTGGGTATAGCTCACCCGGATAGTCACCCAATGGCACTAGCAGCCGGCATGTAGCTCAAACAGTCAATCAGATTCCCTTGATAGATGCGATCGGGAGATCCCCTGCCACAGAATCTATAGTGTCCCGATCCTCCTAATGGTTACGTTGTTAGATCCCTTTTCGGATGGATGACATCCCTCCATAGAGTTACTGGGCCCCTTCCTTCACTGTGATCTCTCACCAGTCCCTCGGAATGGTCCTCCCCCAGCCTCCTCTTCCAGATGCGGGTCCCCTCGCAAGGCAGCACCCTGGGATTCTTCCTCCCCGAAGTGGGCTCCAGCTAAAGGTGCTGGGCCCAGATCTGAAGCTGCAGTCCCAGGACTAAAGGTGCCTGGGACTGAGGCGCACATGGCCCCATGGCCTGGAGGGCCATGCACTTGAACTTTGACTCCACCTCCGGGCATGGGCCCCGGGAATTGCTCTCTCCTCCGGGCATGGGCCCTGGGAATTTCTCTCTCCTCCAGGCATGGGCCCCGGGAATTGCTCTCTGTCTAATGGCGTCTGCCCCTTTTGTACCCTCTCCCGGCATGCACAGCGGGCCGACCACGCCCACTGCACGGCTGCCGAGAGAGGACACCCAATCGGCACTCCATCACCTGTGGTTCAACCCCGAGTACAAGTGACAGCGCCACCCACACTTCTAAGGGGAACTGCACGCCAAGTGAAAACAGCAGCAAGGCAGAGTCCAAAGAATTTGAAAGATCCGAGCCAACTACCACTCGAATCACCCCTAAATTTAATATAGCAGCCCCCTAAATTGGGACCCCCGCTACATATACATGTGATTTTTTTGTTCTTTATTTTTAATAAGTTTGCCAAGATTTCAAACAAACTTTTTTCACGCTGTCATTATGGTGTATTGTTTTTAGAATTTTGAGGAATATAATGAATTAAATCCATTTTGGAATAAGGCTGTAACATAACAAAATGTGGAAAAAGTGAAGCGCTGTGAATACTTTCCAAGATGCACAGTACTTTAAGTACGAAGGGTCCAAGCTGTGATGGGAAAATTATACAGGTCCTTCTCAAAAAATTAGCATATTGTGATAAAGTTCATTATTTTCTGTAATGTACTGATAAACATTAGACTTTCATATATTTTAGATTCATTACACACAACTGAAGTAGTTCAAGCCTTTTCTTGTTTTAATATTGATGATTTTGGCATACAGCTCATGAAAACCCAAAAATCCTATCTCAAAAAATTAGCATATCATGAAAAGGTTCTCTAAACGAGCTATTAACCTAATCATCTGAATCAACTAATTAACTCTAAACACCTGCAAAAGATTCCTGAGGCTTTTAAAAACTCCCAGCCTGGTTCATTACTCAAAACCGCAATCATGGCTAAGACTGCCGACCTGACTTCTGTCTAGAAGGCCATCATTGACACCCTCAAGCAAGAGGGTAAGACACAGAAAGAAATTTCTGAACGAATAGGCTGTTCCCAGAGTGCTGTATCAAGGCACCTCAGTGGGAAGTCTGTGGGAAGGAAAAAGTGTGGCAGAAAACGCTGCACAACGAGAAGAGGTGACCGGACCCTGAAGAAGATTGTGGAGAAGGACCGATTCCAGACCTTGGAGGACCTGCGGAAGCAGTGGACTGAGTCTGGAGTAGAAACATCCAGAGCCACCGTGAACAGGCGTGTGCAGGAAATGGGCTACAGGTGCCGCATTCCCCAGGTCAAGCCACTTTTGAACCAGAAACAGCGGCAGAAGCGCCTGACCTGGGCTACAGAGAAGCAGCACTGGACTGTTGCTCAGTGGTCCAAAGTACATTCGGAAATCAAGGTGCCAGAGTCTGGAGGAAGACTGGGGAGAGGGAAATGCCAAAATGCCTGAAGTCCAGTGTCAAGTACCCACAGTCAGTGATGGTCTGGGGTGCCATGTCAGCTGCTGGTGTTGGTCCACTGTGTTTTATCAAGGGCAGGGTCAATGCAGCTAGCTATCAGGAGATTTTGGAGCACTTCATGCTTCCATCTGCTGAAAAGCTTTATGGAGATGAAGATTTCATTTTTCAGCACGACCTGGCACCTGCTCACAGTGCCAAAACCACTGGTAAATGGTTTACTGACCATGGTATTACTGTGCTCAATTGGCCTGCCAACTCTCCTGACCTGAACCCCATAGAGAATCTGTGGGATATTGGGAAGAGAAAGTTGAGAGACGCAAGACTCAACACTCTGGATGAGCTTAAGGCCGCTATCGAAGCATCCTGGGCCTCCATAACACCTCAGCAGTGCCACAGGCTGGTTGCCTCCATGCCACGCCGCATTGAAGCAGTCATTTCTGCAAAAGGATTCCCGACCAAGTATTGAGTGCATAACTGAACATAATTATTTGAAGGTTGACTTTTTTTGTATTAAAAACACTTTTCTTTTATTGGTCGGATGAAATATGCTAATTTTTTGAGATAGGATTTTGGGGTTTTCATGAGCTGTATGCCAAAATCATCAATATTAAAACAAGAAAAGGCTTGAACTACTTCAGTTGTGTGTAATGAATCTAAAATATATGAAAGTCTAATGTTTATCAGTACATTACAGAAAATAATGAACTTTATCACAATATGCTAATTTTTTGAGAAGGACCTGTATGATGCAGCAAGCTTAGTGTATAGAAACTAGGAAACAGTAATTTACAATTAAGAGGTACGGCAGGTCTTATGCTGGCCATACACTATACGAAAAATCGGCCGAACCCATTTTCGAAAAACGAACATTCGGCCGTGAGCGCAAACGATGGTGCCATCATGTAAATAAAAAATATATATATATATATTTTTTTACATATACCTAGTGCAGACAGTTCGGATGGGAAACACATTAACCTTTCAATTTATCGTTCGTTCAGCAGAAAATTTCCAAACTTGTCCTTCGTTTTTTTTGGCTCAAAAACGTCATAACGATTATAGATTTTGTGCCCATTAACTGTCCTAAAAACAAACAAACTGTCTAAATGACCGAACTTCGGATTATTTTTAGTGTATGGCCAGCATTAGAGGCAGGCCATGGCTCATCCTGGGCTGCAATGACAAATGTTAGGTGAAGGGTAGGTGAAAAGCTCAATAGAGGCATATGGTTGTTATGGACAACGGTAACACCTTTATACTTTAAATAATTTTTTAATAGATGCAGCAATAATTAAATTTTTTTTTTTTTTTCCAGGTAGCAATTTATTTTACATAGATATATAAACTTGGGGAGTTTTCTTTACAATTCCTCTCTTGCCATTGGGGCAGGAATTATGAGGAACTAAAAGCAATAATAGAGGTTTCTCTGACAAGTTATACAACTACAGACTTACAGACTTTTTAAAATATATTTTATGTGATTCTGCATCTTCGGGTTCTTTTCTCTGGGTGCTATGTGATTAATTATATATTTAAAAAAAATTATATTCCATATTTTATAAATTAAATTATACAAAAGTTATATAATCTCATAAAAAAATAAATCAAGCTAGTGTGAGGAATGTCTTTAATGTCTAAATGTCTTAAAGTAGTAGTGACATAATCACTGCACTGCACATTGTCTGTGCAGAGCAGAACTGTGGGAGGAGCCCAGCAGGTTCCACTCACTGCAGGCTACTCGTGGAAAAATACAGGAGGGGGCGGAGAAAAGACCAGTCACCCTGCACAAGAAGAGAGTGCAACAGTGACTGGTCTTTATTACAGGAAGCTCCTGTGCAGGAGAAACGTTTCCTAGTGCATTACTGAATAGACATGGAGGAACGATCAGGGTTCGAGTAAGAATACACATTATATTTGTAACTAATCCAAATCTATTCAAATTTAAAGAAATTGCTTAAATGTGCATCCCCACAGGGCGACACAGTGGATACACACGTAAGAATGTGCCAACGTCCCCATATTGTAAATGGACACTGATTACGCTAAGAAATTGAACTTTAAATGACACATGGGTACTTCATGTAAAAATCTAATGCCGCGTACACACGACCATTTTTCTCGTCTGGAAAAATTAAATTTTTTCTCTTTGACGAGAAAAACGACCGTGTGTAAGCTTTTGATCATTTTTCCCGACGAGAAAAACGGCATTAATCACGACGAGAAAAATTAGAACATGATCTAATTTTTCTCGTCGTGATTCACGGCATTTTTTTCCGCTGCAGTTTTCCCATAGGTAAACACTGCCGGGGAGCCTACACACGGTCGTTTTTCTCGACCAAGAGAAAAAATGTCGGGGAAAACGGCCGTGTGTAGGGGAACAAGCCGTTCCTCGTCTTTCCCGTCGATTTTCTCGACGGTGTTTTTACCGTCAAGAAAATGGATCGTGTGTACGCGGCATAAGGGTTTTTTATTGTATAAATATATAAAAACAATAGTACATTTAAGACTGTTTGTATTATTATTATCAGTACAAGGCCCAACAACTACAGTTATTTTGGTAAACTCAAATGAGTACGGTACATATCGAAAAAAACAGTAACAGTTGAACAATACAAATTTAAAGTGAATAGCCTTAAAATGGGTCCAAATGCAGAAGAACTTTCTTGCTCTACATGTTACGCGTATAATTACGCTTCTTCAGGAGAATGGTGGTCTGTCAAAACATATATAAACAAACAAAGAAAATAACATAATAAGTAACACAATTTTAATACATAAAACAAATCATGCATTTATTGGCGTATAACACTCACTTTTTTACCCTGAAAATAGAGGGTAAACTGTGCCTGCGTGTTATACGCAGGGGGCTGTGGAAAGTTTTATTCCTGAAACTTCCCTCTTAAAGTTAGGGTGCGTGTTATACGCCTGTGCATGTTATACGCCAATAAATACAGTATATAAAATCGATATCATGTTTAAAAATTACCGTAGTTGCTGTCAGCATGTGGCATGGAATTGCACGTATTCCCGCTCCCAACCACCGGGGGGCAAAGGGACTGGGCTCCCCAACACTGGGACATCTAAAACATAAAGGATATTGTAAACCTGTATATATAACTATAGCATGTTCCATCTATATCCCACCCAATATTGAATAGCTTGAAAAGAACCCCAGGGTTGGTAAGCAGCAATTTGTAAACAAAAATATGTACTTACAGGAGGCCGTATCGAATAATATAACATGTGCCTAGGTACCAGAGCACTGGCAATATATCTAGAATAGATAGCCAGTCAGGATTGTAATAGAAATAAATAACCAAAATTTATTTTCTTTGCCGTACCAAATCGAAGTAGAATATTACCTTACCAGACCCCAGGGAACCAGCTCAGTGCCAGGGAGTGGATTCCTTCGATTTGGTACGACAAAGAAAATAAATTTTGGTATACACTAACTGCCATATATTTACAGAGACTGAAGATGTGTTAGTAAACTTTGTTGAACTACTCCTCTGTTTCTTCTTCCACTTTATATTCAGATATACATTGGATTGCCATTGAGTGTGCTATATCATATGCTGCTTTTGGGCTGGATCCCTTCGGATGCTATTTGGATGTGATCTTTCCTATACAGACAAGGCTCGCTGTGATCCTCTGTAATGGGGGATCTTTGATCTTTGGTAAGCAGGCATTCTTATCTCACTTGGTGGTGGACTGTTCTTTCTACAAGGGAGAAGATTTTTTCACAGAATTTTTTTTCTCTTCACTACAGACTTTATGGTGCACGGGTGTACATTTATTATTTTTTTGCAATATTGCCATTCACTTATGGCCGGGTTATCTACATAGACTGTATTATTGTTTTAAAGATTTTTTTTTCTTTCTATTCCATTTTTCATTCATGGTGCATTTCAAATCAATTTTGGATTGGCGTTTAGGTCAAATCAATCATTTTGGTTTGCCCTCACTATCTCTTCCCATGATGTTTTGAGTTTTTCATTCACATAAGGATTAATAATATTGTTTATTACTACATATATATACTGGTGTTCACAATGTCTTTATTGCACTAATATATAGTCAGGATTGTAAAAACTAAAAATAATGATAATACAAAAACGCTCTTAAATATTCTTCTAGGGTCATTATATGGCTAGTGCAATATTATAACAGGGTGAGTAGGGCACAGAAAGGAGTATTATCTCAACAGGTACAGTAAGCGATGCTCACCACAATAGTAGAAAACGGTGTAAAACAAGGCACAGTCTGCTGGTAAGCATAGAAGGGGAATTTTTCAGGTATAGTTCGGTCAACCCCCAAAAAATGCACAAAAGGTGGTAAAACTAATGTGCAATCTGGACGTGGATAGTCTGTCCAAGGGTAGTGTCCAGAGGTGGTAACACACCCAGAGCCTAGACAAAGAAAAGATAGTAATAATATACTTTTAAAAACCCTCTGGCACAGCAGCTAAAACACCTATGCACTTAGGAGTGGGTGGCCAGTGTTACCTTAGAGTCTGGGTGAAAAACGTGGGCGACAAGCGTGTTGAATCCCTTCCAATGAGCTGCCATTCCATTGCCGAATGGTGTGCACCATTTTAGAGTGTCCCCACCAGAAGAGCGTCACTCCAACCGGATATGACGTCGTCCTGTGAGGTCGCTGTCTACTGCGCATGCGCCGGAGATGCCGCTGACGCGGCGAATTACAGTTAATGCGTTGGTAGCAGAGGCGGAGTCCACGGGGCAAGGAAGTGCCCTGGGAATCACCAATTGCCGCAGTTTAGGTCAAACAAAGAAGACAGGAACCACGGCACTAGGCGACCAAGCGTGAGGGGCAAAGAAGTCCACAATGCTGAGGGGGGGGCGGGATGGACCGGGAAAGAAAACCCATACGGCTTCCTTCCACACACGAGCAGCAAGACATAGTGAACATAAACCATAAAGAAATTGATAAAAACAGATGCAAATCTGCATCAAACAGTTATACATATATATGAGTATACTTATAAATCCAGTGATCCCCAACAGTCTAAATGATCTATAATAGAAAATAAGGGACTTGATGGTAAGATGATGAAATATCCATAGCAGAAACAGATTACAGCTATTTAGTGGTGCAACATAAGCGCAATTGTAACCTATAAATGATACGGCATTAACAGGGAATTCTATTCAGTATCAGGTAAAATGTGATATTTAAAAATGGAAGATAATAAAATAAAATAGAATAATGCACAACCATTTTTCATGACGAGAAAAATGCCATTTTTAAAAATGGTCGTGAAAAACGGTAGTGTGTATGCTCCAGAGCATTTTTCTCGACGAGAAAAATGCCCGAAAAAAATTAGAACCTGCTCTATTTTTTCTCATCGTTTTTCACGTCGTTCTTTTTAACGTCGTGAAAAACGGTCGTGTGTATGCTTTTACGAGGGGAAAAAAAATGTGCATGCTCAGAATCAAGTATGAGACGGGAGCGCTCGTTCTGGTAAAACTAGTGTTCATAATGGAGATAGCACATTCCTCACGCTGTAACGGACTGAAAAGCACGAAGACTGAAAAGCACGAATCGTCTCTCACCAAACTTTAACACGAGGATCAGCAAAAGCGTCCCAAAGGGTGGCGCCATTCGAATGGAACTTCCCCTTTATAGTGCCGTCGTACGTGTTGTACGTCACCGTGCTTTGCTCAAGCATTTTTTTTCATGAATGTGTGTATGCAAGGCAGGCTTGAGAGGAAACACGAAAAATCACGTCGAGAAAAACGTTGTTTTTTTCCATGACATGAATAACGGTCGTGTGTACGCGGCATTAGAATTAAAAATGTGGAAATAAATAAATATAGAATTTAAAAAAGATTTATTGTAAATGTGAAAAATATATAAAAAATGTGAACAAAAATAGTGTCTGTAGTGGTAGTGAGGCATAGAGTGTGGTGATATATAATATGACAATATATTATTGAATAATGAGAATTAATAATTAATAATGGTTATAATATAACTTAAGTGATAAATGTTGTATACACAACAGAGTGATATGTGACATTTGTTAATAATAAGAAATATATATGTCTTATTCTTATCCAGTGACTCTGAAGCCCTGTACACACGATCGGTTTTACCGATGAAAACAGTCCGATGGACTTTTTCATCGGACAAACCGATCGTGTAAGGGGCCCATTGGTCTTTTTTCCATCGGTGATTAAAAATAGATGTAGCGGGACCCCAAAAAATGGGGCAGTCTGGGCAATAGTATGGCTCAGATTCTACAATTCTGTTTAATATGGACTCTGCTCTGCCATGTTGTTGCCTGGTGTATAGTTCCCCTGGGCCTGAGGTGGCGCTGTTGCCCAGGTCTCGGGTTGGACCGCAGGTGGCGTTGTGGTATGATTTGGTGTCCTCTCTCGGCTACCGTGTGGTGGGCGGGTTCTGCTTGATGTGCATGCTGGGAGAGGGTACATAAAGGACAGACGCCAGAAGACGCCAGAAGTGCGGGAGAGTGTGCCTCATGGGGGTAGTGTGTCAGGGGGATTCCAAGGACCCCTGGTGGCGAAGTCGCGCCCTATGGCCTTGCTGGCCGGGAGGTGCGTGAACTGGTCGAGGAGTCTCGGGCACCTTTAGCTCGAGTCTACAACTTTCCAGGTAGGCCCAGTATCTTCAACTGAGTCTACGATCAACTCACTGGAGTCCCAGGGAACACGTGTGAGGGTGGCCCGCTCTGAAGGAGCGGAAACCGGGGGAGGACCTGTCCGATGGATCAGTGAAGGAATTCATGGTGAAGGAGAGGCCTGGTTACCTATCAGAGGGAAAGATTCGTAAGTTGCAGTATAGCTCCTGTAGTGTGTCCCATTGACACCTATGGTCTCTATTAATCTATGGGAGTTTCAAAGTTCTAACTCAGTAACTAAGGGATTCTGTGGCAGAGGATTACTTAGACTTGTCCGTGAAGGGGACTAACTTAAAGGAACTGTTCGTGTTTCACTCTGGCTGCTAGAACTGTGAGAGGGATCTATCCGGGTGAGCAATTCATACTCAGGCTTGAGTGAAGAATAGGGTAGTTGGGTGTCCCGTGCCTGAACCTGTCCCTCTACCTACTTTGTCTCTATCTTCAACCTATTCCCAAATCTGTTCAAGCAAGATAAAATAAACTCATCTGTTTGGAGTTTAAACACTGTTTGGACATTGGCTTTCTTTGGGAGGAAGGACACAGACTTTTCCCTATACACTAGGGACGAGAACCAATGGAGGGAGGTAACTCGCTGCAGGACCCAAAATTGTAAGAACACCGCTCAACCTCTTAAACCAGGAGGATCTGGGCATGTGGCATGGTGTGCCTTTATCCCTGCAAGGAGAAGGTAGGCAGGAGAAAAGGGTCCGTGTGCTACATGTGGGGGCTCGTCCGGGATTATTTACAGCTACCCCCTGGAAGTTGGACTGTGTTTTTTTTCTCTCCCCGTGTGCGCTGTGAAAATCGTCCATTTGGAGAATTCGAACTGCGTCATTCCTGTGCAAAATGGGGAAGGCCCCGCCATCTTGAGTGTTGCACGTGGCGCATTGGCGCCAAAGGGTCAGTACGAGCTGGATCTTTGGAGGAGAAGCAATATGGCTGCCGCTCCATGGATTTCTGCTACATCGGGACCCCGGATGTTCCAACCCATCTCAACCATGGACATTGCTCCTCTCGCTGCCCCCCTGACGGATACAGGGATCCGGCTAAAGCCTAGGGGTTGTTTCGCTCTCTACATCTGCCGAGATGCGGAGGCCCTGGGTATGCTCTGTCCCAGATGCCAAAGACTAGCGGTGCAACTGCGGCCCTTTGGAAGGTGTGCTTCCTGTGGAGAGTTTCTCTTCGAGGTAGACCAGCTGGTGGATATTTTGATTCTAATTCTTTTTCATATCCTGTACTCTAAATAAACCACCATGCCCCCCAACGGACACATGTATATATGTATTTATGAAACACTACCCTCGTAGGAGCTGCTGGTTTAATAGCGTCCAATCATTGGGAACAGGACGCTGCATATGTATGTATGTATGTATGTATGTATATATATATATATATATATATATATATATATATATATATATATGTAAGTGGACGGGTAAAATCTGTTTATGAGTTTACTGAAAGATATTTTCTTTGAGAGAGAGCTCCCCCCATACTGTAAACAAAGGACATATCATCTCCTGTTGGTTGGGAGGTTTCAGGTGAAACTTAAGTGTCCTTTGTCTTGGGGGGGCCGGTCACCGCAGGGGCCTTTAGCATGCTTGCTAATGTGAGAAACTTGTTGAACTGAGCATCAAAGGAACACACCTATCTGATAAAAGCAGCAAGTATTTCTGGTTTAGATTTGGAAGGCTAAGTAGAGAGGTTTGAGATTTCAACCAATCAGGTGGTCAGCTTTAAACCAATGAGACCACAGGATTTTGGGTTCTGGTTGGCATAGGGGGTATAAAAGTCAGGTACACTCATGGCTAGAGCCCTTGCGAATGAAGATCTGACGCAGACGACATGGTGACGTAATAAGCTCTCTCTCTCTCTCTCCATCTCTCCCTCTGCCTCTCCCTCTGTCTCTCTCTCTGTCTCTCTCCCTCTCTCTCCCTCTCTCTCTCTCTCTCTCTCTCCCTCTCGCTCGGCCTCTCTGCCTCTCTCCCTCTCTCTCTCTCTCTCCCATGTTTAAGATTAATATTACCTCGCGTTTGCTCTCTTGTTCCTATTATCATGTAACATTGGTATCATGTTTGTCATAGCAATATTCCTATTATGTATCGTGTATCATTGGTATCACCTTGCTATTAGGTGGTACCAGTTCTGTATAAATAAATGTCATTGTTTTCTCTTTTCCCGACGCTATCGTTTGATTTCATTTTATATAGACAAAAGGTTTTTAATCACTTATTTTAAGCATTTAAGCGAGGTTAGGAATATCTCCGTAACAGATGGTGCCCTGTGTGAGGAAGTTTAAAATTGGGTGAATATTATTTCTCGTATGGTAGACAGAGCTGGTTCAAACGCCAGAAATACTAAGTGTTTTCTTATGTCTTTTTAACCTGTCTGAATACCTAACAAAAACTTCTCAGAACTTAACTTTTTACCTTTTTGTCTAGGCGAATATTTTGATGAGACTGATTTTTGAATAATGTATGTATATAGAATGAAATTACAGCAGGGTGTCGGTATGAATGATAAGGGCTCTGTTTGGAATCAATTTCAGTTGACCCTTTGATTAAGATTAGGCCAATCTTTGGGATTGAAACAAACCTGTGCGTATAGGGCTGCGTTTCCACTGGCGCAACTCCAATGTCGTGTGACGTTGAAATGCAGCTTTAGTGCGACTGTGGTGTGGTGTTGAATGCGATTTTGATAGAGTCACTGCAGCTTTGAGTCACATAGATTGGAATGGGTGCTATTGAAATCAATGGTAAGCGATTTGTAATGCGACCTTGTGTCCAAGGTCGCATGGCGAATTGCATCAGTGGAAACGGAGACTAAATCACACTGAATTAGCTGGATGTATGCAAATCTATCTTTCTGTGTAAACTACTAACGGGGGGATTGAAAGCTTTTGGGGCAGATTTTGATGTTTGGTGCGAATGGAGTAGTGCGTTTTTTTTTTGGTGTTGCAATCTGATGGAGACTATTTTTCGTTTTCCTGTGTGTGTGGGAACCCATGTGGTATGTGCCAAGCTGGTTTTGGCGGGAAAAATTGGGCATCATCCACCATTTTGTCATGTCCATGAGATGTGCGGTGGTCATCCACCATTTTGTGGTGGCTTGGCTTGTCGGCCATCTTGAGAGGCGTTTAGAGTTTGAGATGGGAAGTTCCAGGTTAGCAAACAAAACTGCCTCCTGCACTGCAAGCAATCAGAGGGTCTAATCAAGCTTAACGCTTGGGAAGCCCTGTGATACAGTCATTTTTTTTTTTGGAATACTTTGGAGAAGTCCACGGGGAGATTAAACTATTTATTTAGTTGGGAAGATTTCCAGGCAAATTTTTTGAAGGACTATAGTCAGAGCAGTGGTTGTTCTGGCAGAGTAGTGAAAAAAGGTTTGCAACGGCGACAGGGGCGGTACCTGTCGAACCCAATCATTGGTCAAAGAGTAGCTAACTTTGACATATAAAGCAACCTATAAGAGGTTTGCGGGATCAGTTCAAGGTATTTCGTCCGTAAAGGATGGGTAATAAAATCGCTTCAAAGAGGGAGTCTAACCGTGGGGAACCTTACCACTTGACCCCGAAGGAAGAAAGGATTGATACAGGGGCCTTGAGTTGGGAAATATGCAATGTTGGGAATGGTGGACTGGGAAACTGTATTTTGAAAAAAAAAATGGTACGGTCAAGCCAAATGCTTGGGAAAGAGATGCTTATTGTGCATGGATGGTAGAATAATGATGAACAGGGGGACAAGGAGGAACCTGACCAAACAGATGTTATGGGTTTAAGAAGTACAGGTTATGATAGAAAAGATTCTGATTTGAGGTCATCTTTGACCAAGTGTGTGAATATGTGTGTGTGTGGAGACTATGCGAGAGGTGTAGTGCGGATCTGTGACATTATGTTCTCAGCTGCTGACAGCCCGAAATGACCCCCCTTTCTTTCCAACCAGATCTGTGAGAATGTAAAACGAATTGTATTGACATGCAAATGACCTGAGCCAGGCTGTAATAGTTTTTTGTGAAAGTGCTTTTACTAAACTGTGTTTGTGTTACAGAAGACGATTCAGCAAGGGATTTTGTGGTGAAGTATTATGCTTGGTTGATAAATGGTACTGTTAAAAAGTTTGCTAATTTTTTTTCTCACCATGGTGAATAAATTTTTTTTGGGGAAACAAAAAACACGTGCTATTAATGTGTATTATGTAATACATATTAATTAAAAGTTGAGCTCAACAATTTTTGGTATTTTAAAAAAAAGTGCACGGTTTATGTAATGTAAAGTAATGTATATTTGTGTTTCATATGCTAATGTCTTGTTACTGGAATTGTTTTTTGTAAATTGCGAAAAATGGAATGTTTATCACTAACTTTTATTGGAATTTTATCCCTCAGAGTCGATAATTGGGTTTTCTGGCTTTCAGAACAAGAGGAAATCGTAGCCTCCAGAGAACAACGTGATAAAAAAAGTATTTTTTCCTGGTTGGTCGGGGTTCACATGTAAATGTTTTAGGTTGTCGCCACCATTATCTAGTTGGAATGTCTAGTTGTCAGTCCATTCGGTTGTGTTTTGGACCACCCAGTGTGTGTTGTATGTTCTGATCTACTGAGTAGCAGAACCAATTAACTGAAGTCTGCATATGAGTTGTTATAAAGTAAAAGTTGAGTAAGACTGCCGGGGATAATTGGCACTCTAACACATATGTGAGGCTAAGGAGCATTATAAATCTCTGCCAGGGGTACTGCACTTAGTGGTAAAAGGGTAATGGTCTGATGTTACTTTGGGCGAACTTGTGTTCAGGAGTAGGACTGCTTACACCCCCCCTCGCTGTTATTGTAATTAGGTACACGCCCAACCATACCTGGCTGTACAGGTTTGGCTCATTGCCTGAAGCTAAGGTATGCTAATGTCCCTAGCTATCTGTGTGTCCCCAAATGTAGTTCAAACCTGTTTCCTACCGTGTCACCAAGCAATCCCATCTCTCTGAAATAGGGGAAACCAACCCTTCTCATAGTTTCCTGCTGGGACTGTTTATGTGGCTATTTGTTACCAATTGCCTAATAAATATCTGTGTGTTTCAAGGCACACCGGTCAGCTCGGGTACCCCCTACTGTTCAGTGGTCCCAGCGCCTCAGTGCTGCAAGGGATTTGTCTTAGTCTGCTGGTCAGGTGTGTCTGGTAGCAGCAGTTTCTCAAGCTGGATACACATTATGCAATTTTGTTTTCCCATTTATTTTAGATTTACCTGCAGATGTGTGGTATGAGGGCCTGCCTGATTGCATACAAGTTGAGAGGGTATAGGTCTGGCCTCATATTGTATAGTTTTGGTTGAGTCTGGGAAAAAAAAAATTGTGCAGGAAGGTTGTATGGGGTGTTACCAGCGATTGGCTGTTCCAAGAGCCCTCACGTCCGAGGTATGTGTGGGCATGCCGTATTCTCCTCAGTTTACACCCATAGGTGTCCTTCCTGTCCTAGAGTCCTTGGGTACCTTAACTAGTTGTCTGTGTCTTGCAGGCCAAGAAGACCAGTGCCCCAGTGTGGCACTAGGCTCCTGTCATTCATGTGGGTCCTGTCTGAATAGTGTAGGCAGCTTGTGTTGTAGGGGTAAAGTATAACATTGTCTGAATACCGAATTGACAGAGGAGGGAGAAGGTGTGCAGTCTATATGAGGGATTGGGTGTACCTGGTGGCAGGTGGTTTTCAATCCGGGTATTCAGACCATATCCCATAACTTAGAAAAAAAAAAAAAAGAGGCGTGATGGCGACTGTCTTCGGAACGGGAGGCGGGTCACTGGGTACCATAAACACCATGGAGCTGGAGATAATCAGGAACACATCAGGAGGTCCTGGGCTACATATCAGGGAAAGGGTAGGACATTCAACTTGCACTGGCCGGAATTAAAAACCTCGGAGAGTTGACTGACTCTTACTCAGTGTGACAAGTTCCACCTTATAAAGACAGGCAGGTGTGGTAGTATCTGAATTGACTATGAGTCCTATGGAGTGGTGGATGACTCAGTTCCAGGGTTGTCAAAATGTAACTAGTACTATTCTCATCCCTAATGGCAGGGACGGAACATTGTGCCTATATTACGGTCAATTTGGGTACTATCCTATCACTCTACTGGGTTACACACTGGAGTCCATCTGGTTCTGAGGGGTTTGAGTCCGGACAGGGATTGAAAGGAGGAAATGTTTTTTGGGGGACAGGTGGGACACTGAATATGGTGCAGGTATCTACAGTATTCCATCACCACATGGCGCTCCAGCATCTTATAATGGTTGATGAAAACCTATTATCCTATATGTACTGAATACACACTGAATCAAGCGCGGTCATGGTACCAGTGGCTTGCTCCCAGAGATGTGCGGACACAGAGTACAGGACGCTTATCTCGGAGGAATAACCGGAAGATTTCATCAACCCTGGTGAGAGGTTGGTAGAGAGTGTGAGATGGTACAGGACAGATATATGTCATTGGCTCTGGTGTGCACACATGGGCAGGTGGAGTTGTCAACCAGCATCAAGCTGATTGTACAAATCTCTCTGAGGGGCAGTGGCCTGATGAGTTAGCATCACCACTCAGTGAGACTGTGCCAAAACACGTCGCCTACACTAATCCAAAGTGGTAGTCGAATGCCTGGATGGGCTGTACTGGTTTGGATTGTGAAAGGTGTTACAGAAATGCAGACTCGGTCTGTAGAGTTGAGGGCACCAGTGGCTTACTGACTGGGGATTCTATCTTGTTGCATTTGTGGCTAAGGGACCCACATGTGATCAGAGGGTACGGAAGCTGGGGGCAGGTTGATATTTCCCTCTGTCAGAGGTGTGAACTCAATGTCCCTTGCACGGCCAATACACAGTGGTGAATGTATTTCACTCTGTGTTCTGGATGGGGAGATCATTGCTGGGAAAGAAGCACCTGGGTATTATTTGGGATATAGGCGAGTTTGGTTATTTGACCTAGAGGATACTGATGTGGTGTTAGTCATGGAACAAGGGTGTTTCTTGAACCTAACAGTAGGTAGGGGTGCATGATATACCCTTGGCATGGTCACTGGGATAGAATTTTGTGGGTTTTTGTCATTGCTTCGATGGTGTAGGTGTTAGACTCAATACCGGATGCTGGGGTACTGATGCTGACATCACATGGCTAATGATACACTGTTTTCAGCATCAGGTTGAATTGTACTCAGCAGGGTACACTACCTTGGGGAGTCTATTGTACCTACACTCTTGTCCTTGGGAGGGATATAGAAGGAACCCCGGGTTTCACCCCTATAGCCCCGAAAGAAAGTTTTTTTTATAAAACCTGACATCCCCTTACACTTAGTGAAACTTCCGTTGGGATTCGGGGAGGAGTTAAAAGATGGGTAGTTAAACTTTGGGCAACCGGATTTAATTGGTGCCAACAGTTTGGGCAAGGCGTGAATAAAAAGGCCCTTCTCTAGGGGTTGATAATCTAAGGGGAGGGGGTGGAACAAAAATAATAGCCGCTGGGAATTATCTGATATGAAGCGGGCTGAGGTAACATTTTAGGTGGAGGCGGGGTAGGCTTCCTGGAATAAAAGAGTATTTAGGGACACCTAGGTGTGGAAAGGGGAGCGCCTGGCTGGGCGTATGGGTTTAAAGGTGGGGAGTTCCAGAGGTTCTGGAGCAGCCCTGAGGTGGAGCATAGGAGGAGATAATAAAGGAGATGGAAATCAGGATGTTCTGGGGCCAAAACTTTAGTAAACTCCACCCTGTTGCTGTCCCAATGCGGGTCACTATTAGGAGACCGATTTAGAGTAGCTTGCGCATTTAAGAGAGGACCCTAGAACTATATTTTTCTTGTTTTTGTTCTAGGGATAAGCCTGTTCAATCTGTAATATTAAAGGACAGTCGGGGTGACTAAATTCTAAAAAAGTTTTTTTGGCAACCATTGGTTTAGCCTCTCCTTTTTAAAATATTTTTTTTTTTTTTTGTTTTTCTACCCGACTTGTAAATTGTTAGTGACAGTGATCCTGTTCACCTGTTGATCACTAATAGGATAGAAGAGTTATCTATTTTTATTTTTTTTCCACCTTTATTTTATTTTTATTTTTTTATTTTTATTTTTATTTTTTTCTGCCAAACTGCTGCTGCAACAGCCACAATATATTATTTTTCGAGGCACTGTTTCAGGACAGTTATATATTGTTTGTTTGTTTTTATGAATGCAGAGTCAGTGCTCTTCGACATAAAGGGAAATGGGTGACAAACGGTCTGGGTCGAAGCAGCATTGAACCTGTATGTTTTGTTGCTTATTGTATTTTTTATTTTATTTTTTCTTTCTCTCTTTCTTTTCTCTTTCATACTTTCTTTGGTTCATATTCTGCTTTATCTTAGAAAATAAAGGTATTCATCTTCTGGAACTTTTGTTTGAATATCAGAGATGAGTTGTGAATTGTAAGGGTTTACCGTCTCTGCCTGACTCCATTTTTAAGAGTCCAGTGGGTTCCATAGAATGGGTTCCTGAAACATACAAATACCATATTTCACAAAGTATCCCTGGACATCCAGGTCCTATGTCTTAATGTAATTTTACCTCCCCTAATCTGCCCACTGCTTTAACCTGAGCCCCGTGAGCAGGTGTGGTGAACCCAGGGACCTAACAATAGCAGGCAGTGTTGACTATCCCTACCATCAAGGGCAATAGATGATACTGGCCGCGGCTCGGTCTCGGTACCCTGTGGGGATCCCACCTTACTCGTCCACATTGCACCCCTCATAAGATATTCAGTCTTAGTGGCCACGCCACTACTCTTGTCTGACATTCCGCCAATAACTCCTGTCTGACATTCTCCTTTTTGTTCTTGTTTTTTTGTATTCATGCACGACTGTCCGGAGGCCCACCCAACCACCACCTGAAGAAGCAACGCATCTCTTAAGAAAAACGTGCCACGAATAAGACTCTTCTGAAACTTTCCTTCACCATGCTGAAAAGTGCTGTCTCGCGGTCCGATCCAATCGTGACAATCATAACACCATATTTCCAAGCTACAGGACTAAATATGAAAGGATCCCGCCATTAATGTTTGAATTTTGCTCTTCCAATGCAGAGGGGCGATGAAGCATTGCAGTACAGACTCTCATGGGTCTGATGTGAAGTCTCAAAGGCACCAGGACTGTCTCAAGTCTACCTTGATGGGTTACGGCGGGTTCAAGAAAGGAAAAGGCCGCAGTGGTGGTGGGGAAAGGGTCGGGGGGCTTCTGGGCCATTGTGGGTGGATACAAGATCATTGAAGGAGGTCATAAGTTCAATAATGAACTTGAGGGGGTACTGTGGTGGATATTTTGATTCTAATTCTTTCTCATATCCTGTACTCTAAATAAACCACCATGCCCCCCAACGGACACATGTATATATGTATTTATGAAACACTACCCTCGTAGGAGCTGCTGGTTTAATAGCGTCCAATCATTGGGAACAGGACGCTGTGTATGTATGTATGTATGTATGTATGTATGTATGTTGTGACAGCAGGAAGGTAAAGTCACCTGGGTGCATCCAGGGGGGTAGATATATTTCTCCCAGATTCAGGCTTTATGCCGACTTATACAACTAGGGAGTTGATGAAGCCCAGCTGAGGCTAGTGGGCTCATGAATGACTCATACCTCTAGGGAGAGTGCTGGGCGTCGTGAGACAGGGAGTTGATGAGACCAGCTGAACCTTGTCAGCTCATTTAGGCCTCTATAAGAACTCCCAGCTTCATTAGATGTTAGCTCATGCCTGGAACCAGACCTGTGTGGACTGTCTAGGGAGAGTGAACCCCTGTGCGGTGAGGCAAAGCCTGTGTGGCTATTTGATTGGACTTTTACTAAACCAGGGACTTAGGGACTAGGACAGCACCAGGCTGATCCCAGTTGTTAGTTTAGGAAACCTGCATGTTTAGTCAGAGGTCAAACTGACCAGGATTTATTTTGTTTGTTTCTTTTTGGCTTTGCTGTGTTTTTGTCTCTGTACATAGAGAAATAAACCGCACCTTTTGATTTTGAAAACCACAACCTCCGTCTGCTGGCCCTGTTTTTGTGTGGGGAGCCCAACCAGGGGGTCACACACACCCGCTACCGAGTTAACCCCCTCACAGTTGGTGGAGAACCAGTGGCAGTTTTTTTTAAGCCAGCATGGAGGAGATACTGAAACAGCTGGCTCTAGCAAATGCCAATCAACAGCAGACAAATGCAGGTTTGCAAAGGAGCCTTGCAGCCCAGCAGCAAGCTCATCAACAAGCCCAGCAGCAATCTGAGGCCCGCTTCATTGACCTGTTACAGAAGCAAGAGCAGAGACTACAACAAATGGAAACAGTAATGCAGCAACGTCCGCAGACCAGTGAGGAAAGCCGTCCCACTAATACCGCGTCCTTTGGGGTGAGTCGTTTATTGACAAAAATGACTGGAGAGGATGATCCAGAGGTATTTTTGACCACATTTGAAAGGACTGCTGAAAGAGAAAAGTGGCCTGAGGAGCAGTGGGCTGGACTGGTGGCTCCTCTGTTAACTGGTGAATCGCAGAAGGCTTACTATGACCTAGAGCCTGACCAAGCAAAAGACTATGTGATGCTAAAAGCTGAAATATTGGCAAGGCTGGGTGTCACCCTGGCTGTCCGGGCTCAGCGTGTGCATAACTGGACTTTCCAGCTTGGAAAACCCCCCAGGTCTCAAATGTATGATCTCATTCACCTGAGCAGGAAGTGGCTACAGCCAGAGACTTTGTCCGCACCAAAGATTGTGGAACGTGTTGTAATGGATCGGTTTTTGAGAGCTCTTCCTACTGCCATCCAAAAGTGGGTAAGCCATGGAGACCCAGAGACGGCCGGTGGTCTTGTGGATCGTGTAGAGAAATACTTGGCTACAGAGAACCTGACGGCCTCTTCCAGAGACACTCGGACTTTCCACCCTAAGACCAGACCATCCCCAGGGGCGGATAAGAGGATTCCAAGGGGTGAGGGTGGAGAGAGTGAGAGGGTGGGAGCTCTACCCCAAGTTTGGCGAGAACAGCCTGGGAAATCAGCGGCTCAAGAGGCCGCAAGAAGGATCGTTTGCTACCGCTGCCGGCAAGCGGGACATATTGCAGCCAATTGCCCGGTTGTGGAGGAACCCATGCAGTGTGACTTTCTGACGGGCAGACGTCAGTCGCTGTGTGCGACAGTCGCATGCACTGCCATTCGAGGAACTGAGAAACATTTATGCAAAATGTGTATTAATGGTAGAAATGTTGTGGTATTACTGGATTCAGGTAGCCTTGTGACCCTGATAAAGGCTGAATTAGTTAAAACAGAGGTCTCTGGGAATAGCAAGGTAGCTGTTATTTGTGTGCATGGGGACACCCGAGAGTATCCAGTGACTACAGTGTGTTTCGAGACCCCCAAAGGTACCCTCTCTCATCCAGTGGGCTTAGTATCTCAGTTACCGCATGACGCCATTGTGGGAAGGGATTTTCCGAAGTTCTGGGAACTGTGGGATGATCCTGAGCCCCCCACTGGTGCCCCTATGTACCAGGAATGTGATAGCCAGAACTCCTCTGAGAGTGGTGAGGACTCTCCAGAATTTCCCTTGTCAGTATTTGCAGGGGAGACTCAAGAAACTGGAGAGGAGCCCACCTCCTCAGACGAAAACCTACCGTCTGTGGAGTTTTCTGATCTGGAGGTTCACAGGGAAAATTTTGCCACAGAACAGTTAAAAGACCCCGCCCTAATAAAGGCACGGGAAAACGTAGTGGAAATAGATGGCGAGTTAGTGAACCCAGATAATACCTGCACTTACCCATACTTCAGCGTAGAGAAGGACCTACTGTATCGGGTGGCAAAAAGGGCAGAAGAAACCGTTGAGCAGCTGGTGGTGCCCAAACCTTACAGGAAGTTGGTGTTGGAGTTGGCCCATGGGCACATTCTTGGAGGTCATCTGGGGACAGAGAAAACCCGAGAGAGGGTATTACAGAGATTCTATTGGCCTGGGGTGATGAAGGACATAGAAAATTATTGTTCCTCCTGCCCTGTGTGTCAGAGGTCGGCCCCGATGCCACATTTCCGTAGCCCGCTGGTCCCTCTACCCATCATTGAGGTCCCGTTTGAGAGAATCGCAATGGATTTGGTAGGTCCTATAATCAAGTCCGCTAGGGGGCACCAGTACATATTGGTTATAATGGACTATGCCACCCGTTATCCAGAAGCGATCCCTCTCAGAAATACCTCGGCCAAAACCATAGCCAAAGAGCTATCTCTTGTTTTTAGCCGGGTGGGTATTTGTAAAGAACTGCTTACGGACCAAGGTACACCCTTTATGTCCCGGGTTATGAAAGAGCTGTGTAAATTGCTCAAAGTGACGCAATTGCGTACATCTGTGTATCACCCCCAAACCGATGGGCTGGTTGAAAGATTCAACAAAACCCTAAAACAAATGTTGAAGAAAGTGGTGGATAGAGATGGAAAGGATTGGGACTGTCTACTTCCTTATTTGATGTTTGCTATTAGGGAGGTGCCCCAATCCTCTACGGGATTCTCCCCCTTTGAGTTACTGTATGGGAGACACCCAAGAGGGCTGTTGGATATTGCCAAGGAAACTTGGGAAAGTGAGAGTTCTCCCCACAGGAGTGTGATTGAGCATGTCGCCCTGATGCAAGATCGAATTGCACAGGTAATGCCCATCGTGAAGGAACATTTGGCCCAAGCGCAGTTGGCACAGCAGAGAGTGTACAACCGTGGAGCAAAGACCCGTACCTTTTCCCCGGGGGATAGGATATTGGTACTTGTCCCTACGGTTGAAAGTAAATTCCTTGCCAAATGGCAAGGCCCCTACGAGATAATGGAAAAAGTGAGCGAAGTGAATTACAAGGTCAGACAACCAGGAAGGCGAAAGCCCGAACAGATATATCACGTTAATCTGTTGAAAGCCTGGAGGGATAGAGAGTCCCTAGTCGCAGAAACTTGGTCACCAGCTCAAACTGGTTGCGTGATTCCGGAGGTTGGAATAGCAGCCACCTTGTCACAACCCCAACAACAGGAGGTTAAGGAGTTTGTGCTTCGCAACAAGGAGGTGTTCTCTGAGCTGCCGGGACAAACATCTGGGGTAGAGCATGATATTATTACCCCGCCCGGTGAAAGGGTGAAGTTAAAACCCTATCGGATCCCAGAGGCCCGACGGGAGGCAATACGGGAGGAAGTACAGAAAATGCTGAACTTAGGGGTGATAGAGGAGTCCCAAAGTGATTGGTCTAGTCCCATTGTGTTGGTGCCTAAACCGGATGGGAGCTGGCGATTTTGTAACGATTTTCGTCAGTTGAACAAAGTTACAAAATTTGACACCTACCCCATGCCACGTATAGATGAGTTGATCGACCGGCTGGGAACAGCCCGATACATGACGACTCTTGACCTCACAAAAGGGTATTGGCAAATTCCCCTGGCCAAGTCGGCCAAAGAGAAAACCGCATTTGTAACCCCAGACGGGGCGTTCCAATATAAGAGAATGCCGTTCGGGTTACAGAATGCGCCGGCCACATTCCAGCGGAAAATGGACCAGATACTGAGGCCCCATCGGAAGTATGCTGCGGCTTACCTGGATGACGTAATTGTCCATAGCACAGATTGGGCCTCACATCTGCCAAAAGTGCAAGCAGTCCTAGACTCTATCCGGGAAGCGGGGTTTACGGCTAACCCCAAGAAGTGTACCATTGGGCAGGAGGAGGCCAAATATCTTGGGTACACCATTGGCAGGGGAGTAATAAAACCCCAACTCAACAAAGTCGAGGCCATCCAGAGTTGGCCACGTCCCAACAGCAAGAAGCAGGTACGAGCCTTTCTGGGAATCGCGGGTTATTATCGGCGCTTCATTCCCCACTTTGCTTCTAAGGCTGTGCCCCTAACCAACCTGACGAAAGGGAAAGGGTCGGTCATGATTAAATGGACCCCCGAGGCTGAGGCAGCATTCCAATTCTTGAAACAAGCCTTATGTAGCCAGCCAGTGTTGTACTCACCCGACTTCTCTAAAGACTTTGTCGTACAAAGTGATGCGTCAGATGTGGGGTTAGGAGCAGTATTGTCCCAGGTCTGGAACGGGGAAGAGCACCCAGTCATTTACCTCAGCAGGAAGTTGAAGTCCCATGAGGTAAATTACGCCACCGTTGAAAAGGAGTGTTTAGCGGTGAAGTGGGCTCTAGATTCCCTTCGGTACTATCTGCTAGGTAGGCACTTTGACATGGTTACGGATCACGCTCCGTTAAAGTGGATGGCTCAAAACAAGGAGACAAATAGAAGAGTGAATAGGTGGTTCCTGGCCCTACAGGAATTCAACTTCACAGTAAAGCATCGCCCTGGCATTCAAATGGGGAATGTGGATGCTTTGTCTCGAGTACATGAATGCCTGATTGCTGGTGTTCCAACCCCGAGGTTAAAACAAGAGGGGGGGGTATGTGACAGCAGGAAGGTAAAGTCACCTGGGTGCATCCAGGGGGGTAGATATATTTCTCCCAGATTCAGGCTTTATGCCGACTTATACAACTAGGGAGTTGATGAAGCCCAGCTGAGGCTAGTGGGCTCATGAATGACTCATACCTCTAGGGAGAGTGCTGGGCGTCGTGAGACAGGGAGTTGATGAGACCAGCTGAACCTTGTCAGCTCATTTAGGCCTCTATAAGAACTCCCAGCTTCATTAGATGTTAGCTCATGCCTGGAACCAGACCTGTGTGGACTGTCTAGGGAGAGTGAACCCCTGTGCGGTGAGGCAAAGCCTGTGTGGCTATTTGATTGGACTTTTACTAAACCAGGGACTTAGGGACTAGGACAGCACCAGGCTGATCCCAGTTGTTAGTTTAGGAAACCTGCATGTTTAGTCAGAGGTCAAACTGACCAGGATTTATTTTGTTTGTTTCTTTTTGGCTTTGCTGTGTTTTTGTCTCTGTACATAGAGAAATAAACCGCACCTTTTGATTTTGAAAACCACAACCTCCGTCTGCTGGCCCTGTTTTTGTGTGGGGAGCCCAACCAGGGGGTCACACACACCCGCTACCGAGTTAACCCCCTCACAATGTATATATATATATATATATATATATATATATATATATATATATATATATGTAAGGGGATGGGTAAAATCTGTTTATGAGTTTACTGAAAGATATTTTCTTTGAGAGAGAGCTCCCCCCATACTGTAAACAAAGGACGTATCATCTCCTGTTGGTTGGGAGGTTTCAGGTGAAACTTAAGTGTCCTTTGTCTTGGGGGGGGCGGTCACCGCAGGGGCCTTTAGCATGCTTGCTAATGTGAGAAACTTGTTGAACTGAGCATCAAAGGAACACACCTATCTGATAAAAGCAGCAAGTATTTCTGGTTTAGATTTGGAAGGCTAAGTAGAGAGGTTTGAGATTTCAACCAATCAGGTGGTCAGCTTTAAACCAATGAGACCACAGGATTTTGGGTTCTGGTTGGCATAGGGGGTATAAAAGTCAGGTACACTCATGGCTAGAGCCCTTGCGAATGAAGATCTGACGCAGACGACATGGTGACGTAATAAGCTCTCTCTCTCTCTCTCTCTCTCCCTCTCTCTCCCTCTGCCTCTCCCTCTGTCTCTCTCTCTGTCTCTCTCCCTCTCTCTCCCTCTCTCTCTCTCTCTCTCTCTCGCTCGGCCTCTCTGCCTCTCTCCCTCTCTCTCTCTCTCTCTCTCCCTCTCGCTCGGCCTCTCTGCCTCTCTCCCTCTCTCTCTCTCTCTCCCATGTTTAAGATTAATATTACCTCGCGTTTGCTCTCTTGTTCCTATTATCATGTAACATTGGTATCATGTTTGTCATAGCAATATTCCTATTATGTATCGTGTAACATTGGTATCACCTTGCTATTAGGTGGTACCAGTTCTGTATAAATAAATGTCATTGTTTTCTCTTTTCCCGACGCTATCGTTTGATTTCATTTTATATAGACGAAAGGTTTTTAATCACTTATTTTAAGCATTTAAGCGAGGTTAGGAATATCTCCGTAACACCAGCCCACAAGAAACCCCGGGTCTACCAAGTCAACTACCTTACGGGTATCGTTACTTCTGAGGAGGAAACTTCTACTCCTGCAGTTGAGCCCCTGCGCACCACATCAACTGCCACGGATGTGGCCAACGAGGCATCGGCGGGTACTGGAGTGGATGCTGCTTCCGCCACCACCGAAACCTCCATTCCACCTGCCAAGCGAAAGGTGGGCTATGTGAAGGCCTCCCGCGGCCACGGTCGAAGCCAGCCCCAGCGCCTGCCTGAACCGGATCTTCAAGCCGAAGGGACCTCCAGGAGATCCACGTCAGGAGACGGTAAGGAGGCTGAGGGAACTGTGACATTGTGTTTGCCGGGAAAGGGAAGGAAGCCCATACCCCACACCACTGGGGATGCGTGGACCACCAGCCAACGGAAACCTTTTTTTGGGGACAATGTGTCTGTGTCCACCGCAAATTACCTGCTGGCGGAGGAATATGACACCTCTGATTTAGATTAATCATCGGATGTGGGGGATGACCACGAGATTGATGAGGTCTTCATCAAGAAGGGATGGGACAAAGTTCCCGTGACCTCACCCTGCAGCTTAAGGGTGATGTCACCAATGGACTCTGGGGAGACTACACCTAGAGTGGAAGCTCCTGCCTTAGAGGAAGAGGCTATTCCCACACCTGCTTTGCCTGCTTCTGTTTCCGTGCCTGCTGCTATGGAGGGACATCCGCCGTTGCGCCAACCTCTGCCACAACTGGAGCCCGCTTCGTTATCAAGGTCTCCGCCATTGTTCTTCCTGGAGCGGGAGATCAGGCTACCATGCCACCCTTAGCCCGGTTTCAGCGGGTCCTCAACAAAAAGGTTGCCACCGACTATGGGTGGGAATACCCCTATGTTCCCAAAGAACTACTTTTTGAAGTTGAGGCCTACAGGGAGCGGTGGTATGTGGATTTCGTCTGGGACCATCTGGAAGAGCCCCGAGGCTGCAGGTATTTAAAATGTTCAGCGGTCATGGCAGATCATTTCAAGGGGTGCCATAGGGACTGGTCTTATGGTCCGCACATCCATGTGGACCTTGTGGTAATTTGCTGTAAGGAGAAAGAGGATACCGTGTATTTTATAGAGACCCTAGATAGACAATGGAAGACTCTTGTTCTCCCGGATCCTCAGTACTACTTGTGAAATGGAACTTGCGTTTTTTTCCATTATTATTCCGTTTCACAGGAATAGCCTGCCCTGAACTCACTTGTAACTTTGCCCTTTGCTGCAGGAAAATCTACTTGACTGAAGGAGTGGGGAGCCGTTGTGTTTTTTTTTCTTTCCTCTCAGCTCCAAAAAGAAAAGAAATGTTTCTTTTAACTGAACAGTGGGGTAGTATAGTTAGGGTCAAAGTGAGAACCGTTGTGGTCAAGCTGGAAAGGTCATGTGAAGTACATGTATGCCCACGCGCAGCATGGGGGTGTGATGACTTGAGTTGCCACTAGGTGGTGGTGTTTTGCAGAAGATCTCAGTAAGGCTAGGCTTAGCCATGCAAACTAATTGATATATATATATATATATATATATATATATATATCAGAGGATAATCATCTCTTCTCTGGGAGATGGTTCTTTTCTGCATAATCTTAGAATTGTATATTGTGATTTTTTTTCTTTCCCTCTGCAGGTGACCTGCAATCAACTCTATCGGAGAATGGGTGGAGTAGATATGTTAGGAGGGGAGGGATTGTATTTTGTCAAGCTATGTGTTTTATACCAAATGTAATGTATGTTTTTTTTTACATGCTCTTTCTCTTCTTCCTCTGCTATTCCCAAAAATTTTTTGGTTCAGGCACCGCAAATGTTTTTGTTGTACATAGTTGGAAAAGACTGGAACCCGCTCAGAATTGAGGGGTCTTTCTGATCTCTTCCAGCCACTGGGGACAGTGGCTTTTCAAGGGGGGTATGTGTAACGGGACCCCCAAAAATGGCTCAGATTCTACAATTCTGTTTAATATGGACTCTGCTCTGCCATGTTGTTGCCTGGTGTATAGTTCCCCTGGGCCTGAGGTGGCGCTGTTGCCCAGGTCTCGGGTTGAACCGCAGGTGGCGTTGTGGTATGATTTGGTGTCCTCTCTTGGCTACCGTGTGGTGGGCGGGTTCTGCTTGCTGTTCATGCCGGGAGAGGGTACATAAAGGGCAGACGCCAGAAGTGCGGGAGAGTGTGCCCCATGGGGGTGATGTGTCAGGGGGATTCCAAGGACCCCTGGTGGCGAAGTTGCGCCCTATGGCCTTGCTGGCCGGGGGGTGTGTGAACTGGTCAAGGAGTCTCGGGCACCTTTAGCTCGAGGCTACAACGTTCCAGGTAGGCCCAGTACCTTCAACTGGGTCTACGATCAACTCACTGGAGTCCCAGGGAACCCGTTTGAGGGTGGCCCGCTCTGAAGGAGAGGAAACCGGGGGAGGACCTGTCCGATGGATCAGTGAAGGAATTCATGGTGAAGGAGAGGCCTGGTTACCTATCAGAGGGAAGGATTTGTGAGTTGCAGTATAGCTCCTGTAGTGTGTCCCATTGACACCTATGGTCTCTATTAATCTATGGGAGTTTCAAAGTTCTAACTCAGTAACTAAGGGATTCTGTGGCAGAGGATCTCTTAGACTTGTCCGTGAAGGGGACTAACTTAAAGGAACTGTTCGTGTTTCACTCCGGCTGCTAGAACTGTGAGAGGGATCTATCCGGGTGAGCAATTCATACTCAGGCTTGAGTGAAGAATAGGGTAGTTGGGTGTCGCGTGCCTGAACCTGTCCCTCTACCTATTTTGTCTCTATCTTCAACCTATTCTACCAAATCTGTTCAAGCAAGATAAAATAAACTTGTCTGTTTGGAGTTTAAACACTGTTTGGACATTGGCTTTCTTTGGGAGGAAGAACACAGACTTTTCCCTATACACTAGGGACGAGAACCAATGGAGGGAGGTAACTCGCGGCAGGACCCAAAATTGTAAGAACACCGCTCAACCTCTTAAACCAGGAGGATCCGGGCATGTGGCACGGTGTGCCTTTATCCCGGCAAGGAGAAGGTAGGCAGGAGAAAAGGGTCCGTGTGCTACATAGAACATGTTTTAAATTTATCCGATGGAAAAAAAACGATAGCAAATTCTGATCGTCTGTGTGGAACTCCATCGGAGAAAAAACTCACGCATGCTCAGAGTCAAGTCGACGCATGCTCAGAAGCATTGAACTTAATTTTTCTCGGCTCGTCTGAGTGTTTTACGTCACGGCATTTGGGACGGTCGGATTCTTGACTGATGGTGTGTAGGCAAGACTGATGGAAGTCAGCTTCATCGGAATTCCGATGGAAAAATCCATCGGATTTTATCCCATCGGAAATCTGATCATGTGTACAGGGCTTTAGTGTCAAGGTGGAAAAATAATAATGTAAGAATAAAATTGGTAGAAATAAAAAAGAGAGGGGAAGGGGGGGGGTTAAAAGAGGGAAAGAGGAGGGGATTTGGGAAAGGGGAAAGGGGGGCATGATGAACCACTAATGGTAATGGTAATGGTAATCACATATAAAATTTTCGTTCTTATAGTTATTGTTGTCACCAAAAAGGGGGGCCAGTGTTAAATACCTTATAAGGGTATCAAAAGATGGATAAATGGATATAGCCATAACTTATAGAAAAGGTTTATAAGACTGGGTTTCATTTAGGCTGGGAGGCCGAGTGGCATTGAGCCTCTCGACCCATATGGTTTCGCTGTACTTTTACGGAAAAGGTCGGTAGCCAGGGAATTATCTACATCTCTGAAAATGTTTGTATCACCATAACCTTTCTTGATCTTACCATTTTCAGAGATGTAAGATAATTCCCTGGCTACCGACCTTTTCCGTAAAAGTACAGCGGGCAATACGCTGCTACATGCAGCTAGTGCCCATCCTCCTGCTCTTATACGGAGTATACCGTATGCCCAATACATTAGGTTGCAACGTAATTGCACCTTTCTAATTGATTTTTAAAAACAAGCAAAACTATTGAAAAAACGTTTACTTGCGAGGGGCTACAGCAAATCCATACTACGTCAGGCATACAATAAAGCGATTGGTCAAACTAGAAATGAACTTCTGTATAAAAGTAAAACTCCCTCCCCTCAATCTACCACCAAGCTAATTACAAAATTTTCAAGTCACCATGAGGACATACGGTCCATACTTGGTAATCACTGGCACCTCTTGCGAGAGGACCCCATACTTGGCAAATATGTTGGTGTACAGCCTGAGATTGTCTTTAGACGTGACAGCTCCTTGAGGGATAAACTAATTACCAGTCATTATACCAGAAATAACAGTAATGCTCCTAAGCTACCCCCTGGTACATCGAGATGTGGGAAATGTTCCTTTTGTAAATGGGTGCAACCTTGCCAGACGATTACACTTCCCAACAGTGAAACCCTTTCTCCCAGATTTTCTGCAAATTGCTGCACAGAAGGCTTGGTCTATCTTATGACCTGCAAATGTGGGGCTTTCTATGTGGGTAAGACGGCCAGGCAGCTAAGACAGAGGATCAATGACCATATTTACTACTCGGGGAACGGCAAAATGCTAACCCCCATTAGTCAACATCTCGACCTATACCATTGCTTTGATACCTCTTTTATTTCCTTTGCTGTCTTGGCCGTCATTCCCAAAAAACCCAGAGGGGGAGAATGGGATAGAATCATCCATCAAAAGGAAACCATATGGGTCGAGAGGCTCAATGCCACTCGGCCGCCTGGCCTAAATGAAACCCAGTCTTATAAACCTTTTCTATAAGTTATGGCTATATCCATTTATCCATCTTTTGATACCCTTATGAAGTATTTAACACTGGCCCCCCTTTTTGGTGACAACAATAACTATATGAACGAAAATCGTGGCCTGTAATGTTTCGGTATTTATATGTGATTACCACAACACCATTAGTGGTTTATCATTCCCCCTTTCCAAAATCCCCTCCTCTTTCCCTCTTTCAACCCCCCTCCCCCCCTCTCTTTTTTATTTTTACCAATTTTATTCTTACATTATTATTTTTCCACCTTGACACTTATGCCGTGTACACACGATCGGTTTTACCGATGAAAACAGTCCGATGGACTTGTCTCATCGGACAAACCGATCGTGTATGGGACCCATCGGTCTTTTTTCCATCGGTGAGAAAAAATAGAACATGTTTTGAATTTATCTGATGGGAAAAAAAACGATAGCAAATTCCGATGTGGAACTCCATTGGACAAAAGACCCACGCATGCTCAGAATCAAGTGGATGCATGCTCAGAAGCATTGAACTTAATTTTTCTCGGCTTGTGGCAGTGTTTTACGTCACGGCGTTTGGGATGGTCGGATTTTTGACTGATGGTGTGTAGGCAAGACTGATGGAAGTCAGCTTCATCAGAATTCCGATGGAAAAATCCATCGGATTAGAATCCATAGGAAATCCGATCGTGTGTACAGGGCTTTAGAGTCACTGGATAAGAATAAAGCCCCGTAAACACGGTCAGACTTTTGGCCAACAAACTTCATTTTGAGCAAGTTGGACCAACAATCTGACCGTGTGTACGCTCCATTGAACAAACTTTTTTTGCTTTTTTCTTGTTTTCATCCGACAAAAGTTGGGTCTGCAAACGGACAAACTTTTGCCCAACAAAAGTCCAATGGAGCAAAGTCCGACCGTGTGTACAGAAAACCATCGGACTTTTGTCCGATGGACAAAACAACTAATGTTAAAATCAACCAACAATAAGAAGTTGACCAAAGGGTGGCGGTAAAGAGCAGAAAAGAGTAGAAAAACCACGTGCTGTCGCAAAAAGTTTTGGGAAAGTTTGCAGAAAAGTCCGAGCGTGTGTATGCTATGGGTGTTCCCGACCAACTCCGTTCGGACAAAAAACCACGGAAAAGTCCGATAGAAGTCCGACCGTGTGGCTTAAGACATATATTTCTTATTATTAAACAAATGTCACATATCACTCTGTTGTGTATACAGGGCCGCCATCAGGGGGGTACAGGCAGTACACCTGTAAGGGGCCCGGAGGCAACCCCCTTCTTTCTTTTTTTGTAAGGGGCCCAGAGGTCCCCAGGGCCCCAGATGGCAACCCCCTTTTTTTTTTTTATAAAAATGTCTTTTTTTTATAATTTTTTTTTTTTTTGTTGTAAGTGGCCCAGAGGTCCCCAGAGGCCCCCAGGGCCCCAGATGGCAACCCCCCCTTTTTTTTTTTGTTCTTTCATTTTTCTTTTTGTTCGGCAGCACTCAAAGCCCCCCGACCTCAACAACAGCACCCCACCGCTTCTCAATTCGTGGCACCCCCCCGCTTCTCAATTCGCGGCAGCCCCCCCCCGCTTCTCAATTTGCGGCAGCAGCACCCCCCCCCAGTTTTCCTCTGCTCCAGGGGGCCCATGCCCGAAGCTGTGTAAGGGGCCCCAAAATTCCTGATGGCGGCCCTGTGTGTATACAACATTTATCACTTAAGTTGTATTATAACCATTATTAATTATTAATTCTCATAATTCAATAATATATTGTCATATATATCACCACACTCGATGCCTCACTACCACTACAGACACTATTTTTGTTCACATTTTTTATATATTTTTCACATTTACAATAAATCTTTTTTAAATTCTATATTTATTTATTTATTTCCACATTTTTAATTCTAATTCTATTTTAATTTACTATCTTCCATTTTTAAATATCACATTTTACCCGATACTGAATAGAATTTCCTGTTAATGCCGTATAATTTATAGGTTACAATTGCGCTTATGTTGCACCACTAAATAGCTGTAATCTGTTTCTGCTATGGATATTTCATCATCTTACCATCAAGTCCCTTATTTTCTATTATAGATCATTTAGACCAGGGGTCTCAAACTGGTGGCCCTTCAGCTCTTGCAAAACTACAATTCCCATTGTAGTCAAGGCTGACAGTTACAAGCATGACTCACATAGGCAAAGGCATGATGGGATTTGTAGTTCCGCAACAGCTGGAGGGCCGCCAGTTTGAGACCCCTGATTTAGACTGTTGGGGATCACTGGATTTATAAGTATACTCATATATATGTATAACTGTTTAATGCAGATTTGCATCTGTTTTTATCAATTTCTTTATGGTTTATGTTCACTATGTCTTGCTGCCCGTGTGTGGATGGAAGCTGTATGAGTTTTCTTTCCCGGTCCATCCCGCCCCCCCCTCAGCAATGTGGACTTCTTTGCCCCTCACGCTTGGTTGCCTAGCGCTGTGGTTCCTGTCTCCTTTGTTTGACTGGAACTGCGGCAATTGGCGATTCCCGGGGCACTTCCTTGCCCCGTGGACTCCGCCTCTGCTACCAGCGCATTGGCTGGAATTCGCCGCGTCAGGGGCATCTCTGGCGCATGCGCGGTAGACAGCGACCTTACAGGACGACGTCATATCCGGTTGGAGTGACGTTCTTCTGGTGGGGACACTCTAAAACGGTGCACACCACTCGGCAATGAAATGGCAGCTCATTGGAAGGGATTCAACACGCTCGTCGCCCACGTTTTTCACCCAGACTCTAAGGTTACACTGGCCACCCACTCCTAAGTGCATAGGTGTTTTAGCTGCTGCGCCGGAGGGTTTTTTAAAAGTATATTATTAACTTAATTTCTTTGTCTAGGCTCTGGGTGTGTTACCACCTCTGGACACTACCCTTGGACAGACTGTCCACGTCCAGATTGCACAATCGTTTTACCACCTTTTGTGCATTTTTTGGGGGTTGACCAAACTATACCTGAAAAATTCCCCTTCCTTGATAACCAGCAGACTGTGCCTTGTTTTACACCGTTTTCTACTATTGTGGTGAGCATCACTTACTGTACCTGCCCTACTCACCCTGTTATAATATTGCACTAGCCATATAATGACCCTAGAAGAATATTTAAGAGCGTTTTTGTATTATCATTATTTTTAGATTTTACAATCCTGACTGGCTATCTATTCTAGATATATTGCCAGTGCTCTGGTACCTAGGCTCGTGTTATAATTTTCGATACAGCCTCCTGTAAGTACATATTTTTGTTTACAAATTGCTCTTTACAAACCCTGGGGTTCTTTTCAAGGTATTCGATTTTTGTTGGGATATAGATGGAACATGCTATAGTTATATATACAGGTTTACAATATCCTTTATGTTTTAGATGTCCCAGTGTTGGGGAGCCCAGTCCCTTTGCCCCCAGTGGTTGGGAGCGGGAATACGTGCAATCCCATGTCACATGCTGACAGCAACTAATTTTTAAACATGATATCGATTTTATATTTTTATATATTTATATTTGTTTTATGTATTAAAATTGTGTTACTTATTATGTTATTTTCTTTGTTTTTTTAAATATATGTTTTGACAGACCACCATGCTCCTGAAGAAGCGTAATGATACGCGTAACATGTAGAGCAAGAAAGTTCTTCTGCATTTGGACCCATTTTAAGGCTATTCACTTCACATTTGTATTGTTCAACTGTTACTGTTTTTTGGATATGTACCGTACTCATTTGAGTTTACCAAAATAACTGTAGTTGTTGGGAGTGATATGAGAGCATTATTTTGGGCCATGTACTGATAATAATAATACAAACAGTCTTAAACGTACTATTGTTTTTATATTTTTCTACAATAAAAAACCCTTCGATTTTTACATGAAGTACCCATGTGTCGTTTAAAGTCCAATTTCTTAGTGTAATCATTGTCCATTCATAAATCTTTTCAAAAACTAAGTAAGAACAGCAAAATGTCTCCTCCCACAGTCAGTTCCATCCCCTCACAGTTAGAAACACTCACAAGGGAACACGTTTAACCCCTTGACTGCCCCCTTGTGTTAACCCTTTCCCTGCCAGTGACATTTAAACAGTAATCAGTGCATTTTTATAACACTGATTGCTGTATAAATGTCAAAAGTGTCTGATCTGTCTGCCGCAATGTCGCAGTCCCACTAAAAACAGCAGATCACCGCCATTACTAGTAAAAAAAAAAAATAATAATAAAAATGCCATAAATCTATCCCCTATTTTGTAGACGCTATAAAGTTTGCGTAAACCAATCAATATACGCTTATTGCGATTTTTTTTTACCAAAAATATGTAGAAGAACATATATCGGCCTAAACTGATGAAGAAATTAATTTTTTTCCATTTTTTGGGGGGGTATTTATTATAGCAAAAAGTATATAGAATTATAATTTTTTTTTAAATTGTCGCTCTTTTTTTTGTTTTTAGCGCAAGAAATAAAAACCGCAGAGGTGATCAAATACTACCAAAAGAAAGCTCTATTTATGAGGGAAAAAAAGGACGTCAATTTTGTTTGGGTACAAAGTCATCCAACTGCGCAATTGTCATTTAAATCGACCCAGTGCCGTATCATAAAAAATGGCCTTGTCATTAAGGGGGCAAATCCTTCCGGGGCGGAAGTGGTTAAAGTGCATTGAGCACTGATGAAGAGGGTGTTCCATAAACCCTGAAAATTCATTGTAACAAAAATGGAAATTGAAGCGCCACACCACTGCTAAGAGGTTCAGATACAACTTTACAACAATAAAAGTCAGGACAATCCAAAAAGTATTTAATGGTGATCCAAGAATGCCCCTTCATTAGGGCTAGAAAAAGCATAAGGACATCTCCATATCAATCCAATATCGATACAATATCCCCTCCTCAGAGTCGTATTTAAAACCAAATACCCAATGGCCAATAATATTGGAAGTATAAAAATTTATAGATAATCACTATACAAGAACCTCAGACAAATGCGAGAATGTGGATGATAAATCATTTCAGTTAATCAATTGGATTAAAAAACAGTAATAAAAAATTATTATTAATAAAATTATTCTGACTAAAATATGGACCCAATGAGGGTAAAAGAAAATAAATAAATTTACAATATATCCAAAAACTGATATATACTGTATGTATACACATATCAGTTTTTGGATACCGTATATACTCGAGTATAAGCCGAGTTTTTAAGCACAATTTTTTGTGCTGAAAATGCCCCCCTTGGCTTATACTCGAGTCACCTTTTTGCACCTGATCTCCCGGAATTTGGGGAGCCGGTACCGGCCGGCCGTAGGTCCCCTGGACCCCAAACTTGGCACACTATCCCTCTACAAGTGTGCAAAGTCCGGGGGACCTACGGCCGGGGAGCACCGATTTTTCAAAACCGGGCACCCCTTCCATAGACTCCCATGTTAAACGTCAGTCTAGTCATGGACACAGTGAGGCATGGGCACAGTGAGGCATGGACACAGTGAGGCAAAGTGAGGCATACCGTAGGCTTATACTCGAGTCAATAAGTTTTCCCAGTTTTTGTGGTAAAATTAGGTGCCTCGGCTTATATTCGGGTCGGCTTATACTCGAGTATATATGGTATATATTTTTTAGTCAAATGATTTTTATAGATTTTTTTCTGCAAGTTACATATAAAAATAAAGATAACAGAGAAACAATGAAATCAAAAGAATACCATTCCGACACATATTGTCCAATATAATAAGATGGTGTAGACCAGGGGTCTCAAACTGGTGGCCCTCCAGCTGTTGCAGAACTACAAGTCCCATCATGCCTCTGCCTATGGGAGTCATGCTGTCAGCCTTGCAATACCTCATGGGAATTGTAGTTCTGCAACAGCTGGAGGGCCACCAGTTTGAGACCCCTGGTGTAGACTGTAGAAAGAGCCATGAGAACACCATAATACACATGAGAACACAGGAGACTCTCTCCTCTATCATGTATCCATGAGGATAACAATTTAAATCAAATAGGCACATACAGTTGTTAAAATTATTATGGAGCAACAGCGCCGTCAGACAGATCTAATGGGGATGTGGCAGTAGAGGCAGCTTTTTGCATACATTTATTCTCATTAGGTCCATATTTGAATCAGAATGTATTATTTTAATTAATATTATTATTATTATTATTCCCATTTCAGAAACAAATGCAGCCACTCCCACCATGAGATTATTTTAAGTTTTTAAGAATAAGACAAATTTCCTCCATAAAACCACTGTGGCATAAACAGCTATGATCATTTGAGGCGAGTGTTTGTGGTTATGCACTAAATGCACCCTAAACTCTGGCTTTACTATGAGGAAACAATAGCAATAATCAAAGAAAATCTATTGTAGATAATTGATTTTTCCTAAAAATAGCTGGGTCGGGAGCGCTTACAGAGAGTGCATCCTCTCTCAATCCAAGTAAGATCGGATCTTAATCTAATGTCTGTTGATAGTAACAATTACTGTATGGCTGGAAAACCCTATAAGGGTTAAAGCAAAGTACATTTCTACATAATTGCAAGGCTGTGTCTGATTCATACAAACACCTCTTACACAATCCAGGACAGACCTGCTATTGTTTCTTTTGTTTTTTTTTACAAAAGATTTACAATAAAGATTTCAATAAAATGTAAGGGGTGGAAAGGTGTACCCCTCACCTTCTAATAGCTGTCATTTGAGAAGGTGTACCACTCACGTTCTGTTCCAGCAACAAAAAGTAGGATTTGCCCGTGTCTTTTCTTCTATTAGGACAGTAAGTGAAGGGAGATTTACCCAAAAAGAACAGAGATAGCAATTAAAAATGTTATAATATCACATGTGGGCCAATGCCTATGTTTTACGGCGTTTTACCGCGTTTGCGTCTATAAGCGTTTAGGTAAGAAACATCATAAGACCCTACCTAAGCTCAAAAAACAGTATTATTTAACCATGTCAGCCATTTTTTGAGACCAGAGTGAGTAGCAGCAGCTGAGAGAGCAGCAGTGTACTTGTGTTTAGCGTGTCACTTGCCACGTCACCTGCCACAAGTTGTGGATTGTCCACTGGCCATGTCACCTGGCCACGTCACCTGGCCACATCACCTGCCACAAGTTGTGGATTGTCCACTTGCCATGTCACCTGGCCACGTCACCTTCTACGTCAACCTGGCCACGTCACCTGCCACAAGTTGTGGATTGTCCACTTGCCACGTCACCTGGCCACGTCACCTGCCACAAGTTGTGGATTGTCCACTTGCCACGTCACCTGCCACGTCACCTGGCCACGTCACCTGCTACAAGTTGTGGATTGTCCGCTTGCCACGTCATCTGGCCACGTCACCTGCCACAAGTTGTGAATTGTCCACTGGCCACGTCACCTGGCCACGTCACCTGGCCACGTCACCTGGCCACATCACCTGCCACAAGTTGTGGATTGTCCACTTGCCACGTCACCTGGCCACGTCACCTGCCACATCACCTTGCCATGTCACCTGCCACATCACCTGGCCACGTCACCTGCCACAAGTTGTGGATTGTCCACTTGCCGTGTCACCTGGCCATGTCACCTGGCCAGGTGACCTGCCACATTACCTGCCACATCACCTGGCCACGTCACCTGCCACATCACCTGGCCACGTCACCTGCCATGAGTTGTGGATTGTTCACTTGCCATGTCACCTGGTCATGTCATCTGCCACGTCACCCGCCACAAGTTGTGGATTGTCCACTTGCCACATCACCTGGCCACGTCACCTGCCACAAGTTGTGGATTGTCCACTGGCCACGTCACCTGGCCACGTCATCTGCCACAAGTTGTGGATTGTCCACTTGCCACATCACCTGGCCACGTCACCTGGCCACGCCACCTGCCACAAGTTGTGGATTGTCCACTGGCCACGTCACCTGGCCACGTCACTGGCCACGTCTCCTGGCCACGTCACCTGCCACGTCACCTGGCCACGTCACCTGCCACAAGTTGTGGATTGTCCACTTGCCATGTCACCTGGCCACGTCACCTGGCCATGTCACCTGGCCACGTCACCCGCCACAAGTTGTGGATTTTCCACTGGCCACGTCACCTGGCCACATCACATGGCCATGTTAACTGGCCATTTCACCTGCCACGTTAACTGGCCACGTCACCTGCCACGTCACATGGCCACATCACCTGCCACAAGTTGTGGATTGTCCACTGGCCATGTCACCTGCCACAATTTGTGGATTGTCCACTTGCCATGTCACCTGGCCACGTCACCTGCAATGTCACCTGGCCACATCACCTGCCACAAGTTGTAAATTGTCCACTTGCCACGTCACCTGGCCACGTCACCTGGCCACAAGTTGTGGATTGTCCACTGGCCACGTCACATAGCCACGTCACCTGCCACATCACCTGGCCATGTCACCTGCCACATCACCTGGCCACATCACCTGCCACAAGTTGTGGATTGTCCACTTGCCGTGTCACCTGGCCATGTCACCTGGCCAGGTGATCTGCCACGTCACCTGCCACATCACCTGGCCACGTCACCTGCCACGTCACCTGCCACGTCACCTGCCACATCACCTGGCCACGTCACCTGCCACAAGTTGTGGATTGTTCACTTGCCATGTCACCTGGCCATGTCATCTGCCACGTCACCTGCCACAAGTTGTGGATTGTCCACTTGCCACTTCACCTGGCCACGTCACCTGGCCACGTCACCTGCCACAAGTTGTGGATTGTCCACTGGCCACGTCACCTAGCCACGTCATCTGCCACGTCACCAGGCCACGTCACCTGCCACAAGTTGTGGATTGTCCACTTGCCACGTCACCTGGCCACGTCACCTGGCCACGCCACCTGCCACAAGTTGTGGATTGTCCACTGGCCACGTCACCTGGCCACATCACTGGCCACGTCACCTGGCCACGTCGCCTGCCACGTCACCTGGCCACGTCACCTGCCACAAGTTGTGGATTGTCCACTTGCCATGTCACCTGGCCACGTCACCTGGCCACATCACCTGCCACAAGTTGTGGATTGTCCACTTGCCATATCACCTGGCCACGTCATTTGCCACGTCACCTGGCCATGGCACCTGCCACAAGTTGTGGATTGTTCACTTGCCACATCACCTGCCACAAGTTGTGGATTGTCCACTTGCCACAAGTTGTGGATTGTCCACTTGCCACGTCACCTGCCACAAGTTGTGGATTGTCCACAATGCAATGCAAGCAATTACAGTTTTTTTATTTTTTTTTATGGTTTTTCATCATTTGCCATAATCTTTGAGTTTTCTAATGTAAAAAAAATAGGTCACCTTTAAAAACGCTTATAAACGAAATCGTGGCAAAACGCCGGTACCGTGTTTAGCGGCGTTTAGCCGCATTTTGCGTCTGAAACGTGGAAAACTTTTGCGTCTGAACCCATTTTTTTGCTTCTGGAAAAACTCACGTTCTGTTCCAGAACGTGGAGTTTTTCCAGAAGCAAAACGCGGCTAAACGCGGTACCGGCGTTTTGCCACGCTTGCGTTTATAAGCGTTTTTAAAGGTGACCTATTTTTTAACATTAGAAATCTCAAAAATGATGGCAAATGATGAAAAACTATTAAAAAATATAAAAGAAAACTGTAATTGCTTGCATTGCATTGTGGACAATCCACAACTTGTGGCAGGTAACGTGGCAAGTGGACAATCAACAACTTGTGTCAGGTGATGTGGCCAGGTGACGTGGCCAGTGGACAATCCACAACTTGTGGCAGGTGAGGTGGCAGGTGACGTGGCCAGTCGACAATCCACAACTTGTGGCAGGTAACGTGGCCAGTGGACAATCCACAACTTGTGGCAGGTGACGTGGCCAGTGGACAATCCACAACTTGTGGCAGGTGACGTGACAGGTGACGTGGCCAGGTGACGTGGCAGGTAACATGGCCAGGTGACGTGGCCAGGTGACGTGGCAAGTGGACAATCCACAACTTGTGGCAGGTGACGTGGCCAGGTGACGTGGCAAGTGGACAATTCACATCTTGTGGCAGGTGACCTGGCCAGGTTACGTGGCACGTGATGTGACCAGGTGACGTGGCAAGTGGACAATGCACAACTTGTGGCAGGTGACGTGGCCAGGTGACGTGGCAAGTGGACAATCCACAACTTGTGGCCAGGTGACGTGGCAGGTGACGTGGCACGTGATGTGGCCAGGTGACGTGGCAAGTGGACAATCCACAACTTGTGGCAGGTGACGTGGCCAGTTGAAGTGGCCAGTGGACAATCCACAACTTGTGGCAGGTGACGTGGCCAGTTGACGTGGCCAGTGGACAATCCACAACTTGTGGCAGGTGACGTGGCCAGGTGACCTGGACAGGTGACGTGACACGTGATGTGGCCAGGTGACGTGGCAAGTGGACAATCCACAACTTGTGGCAGGTGACGTGGCCAGTTGACGTGGCCAGTGGACAATCCACAACTTGTGGCAGGTGACGTGGCAGGTAACGTGGCCAGGTGACGTGGCAGGTAACATAGCCAGGTGATGTGGCCAGGTGACGTGGCAAGTGGACAATCCACAACTTGTGGCAGGTGACGTGGCCAGGTGACGTGGCAAGTGGACAATTCACATCTTGTGGCAGGTGACGTGGCCAGGTGACGTGGCACGTGATGTGGCCAGGTGATGTGGCAAGTGGACAATCCACAACTTGTGGCAGGTGACGTGGCCAGGTGACGTGGCCAGGTGACGTGGCAAGTGGACAATCCACAAATTGTGGCCAGGTGACACGGCCAGGTGACGTGGCCAGGTGACGTGGCAGGTGACGTGGCAAGTGGACAATCCACAACTTGTGGCAGGTGACGTGGCCAGTTGACGTGACCAGTGGACAAGCCACAACTTGTGGCAGGTGACGTGGCCAGGTGACGTGGTTGGTGACGTGGCCAGGTGAAGTGGCACGTGATGTGGCAAGTGGACAATTCACATCTTGTGGCAGGTGACCTGGCCAGGTGACGTGGCACATGATGTGACCAGGTGACGTGGCAAGTGGACAATGCACAACTTGTGGCAGGTGACGTGGCCAGGTGACGTGGCAAGTGGACAATCCACAACTTGTGGCCAGATGACGTGGCAGGTGACGTGGCACTTGATGTGGCCAGGTGACGTGGCAAGTGGACAATCCACAACTTGTGGCAGGTGACGTGGCCAGTTGAAGTGGCCAGTGGACAATCCACAACTTGTGGCAGGTGACGTGGCCAGTTGACGTGGCCAGTGGACAATCCACAACTTGTGGCAGGTGACGTGGCCAGGTGACATGGCAGGTGACGTGGCCAGGTGACGTGACACGTGATGTGGCCAGGTGACGTGGCAAGTGGACAATCCACAACTTGTGGCAGGTGACGTGGCCAGTTGACGTGGCCAGTGGACAATCCACAACTTGTGGCAGGTGACGTGGGAGGTAACGTGGCCAGGTGACGTGGCAGGTAACATGGCCAGGTGACGTGGCCAGGTGACGTGGCAAGTGGACAATCCACAACTTGTGGCAGGTGACGTGGCCAGGTGACGTGGCAAGTGGACAATTCACATCTTGTGGCAGGTGACCTGGCCAGGTTACGTGGCACGTGATGTGACCAGGTGACGTGGCAAGTGGACAATGCACAACTTGTGGCAGGTGACGTGGCCAGGTGACGTGGCAAGTGGACAATCCACAACTTGTGGCCAGGTGACGTGGCAGGTGACGTGGCACGTGATGTGGCCAGGTGACGTGGCAAGTGGACAATCCACAACTTGTGGCAGGTGACGTGGCCAGTTGAAGTGGCCAGTGGACAATCCACAACTTGTGGCAGGTGACGTGGCCAGTTGAAGTGGCCAGTGGACAATCCACAACTTGTGGCAGGTGACGTGGCCAGTTGACGTGGCCAGTGGACAATCCACAACTTGTGGCAGGTGACGTGGCCAGGTGACGTGGCCAGGTGACGTGACACGTGATGTGGCCAGGTGACGTGGCAAGTGGACAATCCACAACTTGTGGCAGGTGACGTGGCCAGTTGACGTGGCCAGTGGACAATCCACAACTTGTGGCAGGTGACGTGGCAGGTAACGTGGCCAGGTGACGTGGCAGGTAACATGGCCAGGTGACGTGGCCAGGTGACGTGGCAAGTGGACAATCCACAACTTGTGGCAGGTGACGTGGCCAGGTGACGTGGCAAGTGGACAATTCACATCTTGTGGCAGGTGACGTGGCCAGGTGACGTGGCACGTGATGTGGCCAGGTGATGTGGCAAGTGGACAATCCACAACTTGTGGCAGGTGACGTGGCCAGGTGACGTGGCAAGTGGACAATCCACAAATTGTGGCCAGGTGACGCGGCCAGGTGACGTGGCAGGTGACGTGGCAGGTGACGTGGCAAGTGGACAATCCACAACTTGTGGCAGGTGACGTGGCCAGTTGACGTGACCAGTGGACAAGCCACAACTTGTGGCAGGTGACGTGGCCAGGTGACGTGGTTGGTGACGTGGCCAGGTGAAGTGGCACGTGATGTGGCAAGTGGACAATTCACATCTTGTGGCAGGTGACCTGGCCAGGTGACGTGGCACATGATGTGACCAGGTGACGTGGCAAGTGGACAATGCACAACTTGTGGCAGGTGACGTGGCCAGGTAAAGTGGCAAGTGGACAATCCACAACTTGTGGCCAGATGACGTGGCAGGTGACGTGGCACGTGATGTGGCCAGGTGACGTGGCAAGTGGACAATCCACAACTTGTGGCAGGTGACGTGGCCAGTTGAAGTGGCCAGTGGACAATCCACAACTTGTGGCAGGTGACGTGGCCAGTTGACGTGGCCAGTGGACAATCCACAACTTGTGGCAGGTGACGTGGCCAGGTGACGTGGCAGGTGACGTGGCCAGGTGACGTGACACGTGATGTGGCCAGGTGACGTGGCAAGTGGACAATCCACAACTTGTGGCAGGTGACGTGGCCAGTTGACGTGGCCAGTGGACAATCCACAACTTGTGGCAGGTGACGTGGGAGGTAACGTGGCCAGGTGACGTGGCAGGTAACATGGCCAGGTGACGTGGCAAGTGGACAATCCACAACTTGTGGCAGGTGACGTGGCCAGGTGACGTGGCAGGTGACGTGGCAAGTGGACAATTCACATCTTGTGGCAGGTGACGTGGCCAGGTGACGTGGCACGTGATGTGGCCAGGTGACGTGGCAAGTGGACAATCCACAACTTGTGGCAGGTGACGTGGCCAGGTGACGTGGCCAGGTGACGTGGCCAGGTGACGTGGCAAGTGGACAATCCACAAATTGTGGCCAGGTGACGCGGCCAGTTGACGTGGCAGGTGACGTGGCAAGTGGACAATCCACAACTTGTGGCAGGTGATGTGGCCAGTTGACGTGGCCAGTGGACAAGCCACAACTTGTGGCAGGTGACGTGGCCAGGTGACGTGGTTGGTGACGTGGCCAGGTGAAGTGGCACGTGATGTGGCCAGGTGACGTGGCAAGTGGACAATCCACAACTTGTGGCAGGTGACTTGGCCAGTTGACGTGGCAAGTGGACAATCCACAACTTGTGGCAGGTGACGTGGCCAGGTGACGTGGCAGGTGACATGGCCAGGTGACGTGGCACGTGATGTGGCCAGGTGACGTGGCAAGTGGACAATCCACAACTTGTGGCAGGTGATGTGGCTAGGTGACGTGGCAGGTAACGTGGCCAGGTGACGTGGCCAGGTGACGTGGCAGATGACGTGGCAAGTGGACAATCCACAACTTGTGGCAGGTGATGTGGCAAGTGATACGCTAAATACAAGTACACTGCTGCTCTCTCAGCTGCTGCTACTCACTCTGGTCTCACAAACTGGCTGAAATGGTTAAAATTTACTGTTTTTTGAGCTTAGGGAGGGTCTATGATGAAACGCTTATAAACGCAAACACGGTAAAACGCGTGTTTTTAAACACCGGTTTCAGCGTTTAAAAATGTGTGTTCAGCAGAGTTTGCACCTGCGTCTCGTGTGCATGGGGCCTAACAGTGTCTCGTGTGCATGGGGCCTTACAGCAGGATGAACATTGGCAGTGTCAAACCCCATTATTTACAAAGTTGGTATATTTTTTGATCCCTTCTTCTAGCCCCCCTGTGGACAATTTTGGCTAAATTTAGCAGGAGAACTGGAGGGAAAGGGAAGAATACAAACCAGAACAATATTGCCCAAAAGAGATATTGGTACTAAAAAAAATTTTTACCTAGTTAGTCAGGTTGAAAGAAGTCCATCTAGTTCAACCAAAAAAATAAATAAAAAATCATACAATCCCATATATTCAATCCTTCACCCACAGTTGATCCAGAGGAGACGAAAAACCGCAGCAAAGCATGTATTATATAAATTTAGGAAAGAATACAGGCCTTTTTTAAAGCAATCTACTGAGCTGGCCAGAACCACCTCTGGAGGGGTCTATTCCACATTTTCACAGCTCTTACTTTGAAGAAACCTTTCCGCATTTGGAGATAAATTCTTTTTTCCTCTAGACGTAAAGAGTGCCCCCTTGTCCTTTGTGTTGAACGTAATGTGAATAACTCAATACCAAGTTCACTTTATGGACCCCTTATATATTTGTACATGTTGATCATATCCCCCCTTAATCTCCTCTTCTCAAGTTGTGAATAAATTCAGTTCCTCTAATCTTTCCTCATAGCTGAGCTCCTCATGCCTCTTATCAGTTTGGTTGCCCTTCTGTGCACTTTCTCCAGTTCCCCGATATCCTTTTTGAGAACTGGTGCCCAAAACTGAACTGCATATTCCAGATGAGGTCTTACTAATGATTTGTACAGGGGGGCAAAATTATATCTTTCTCTCTGGAGTGCATACCTCTCTTAACCACTTGAGACCCGCGCTATAGCCGAAAGACGGCTGCAGCGCGGCTCTCAAGTGCCGAGAGGACGTCCCCAGGACGTCCTTCTCTGTTTACATCCCGCTGCGCGCCGCCGAGGGCGCGCGGCGGGGAACAGCTGTGCGGCGCGCATCACGTGATGCCGAGGAGCGTGCCTGGCGGCCGCGATGTCCGCCAGGTACATTCGATCGGCAGTTACAGAAGCAGGATGTGGATCTCTGTGTGTAAACACAGAGATCCATGTCCTGTCAGGGAGAGAGGAGACCGATGCTGTGTCCCTTGTTCATAGGGACACAGATCGGTCTCCTCCCCCAATTAGTCCCCTCCCCCCACAGTAAGAATCACAAATAGGGAACATAGTTAACCCCTTCCCCGCCCCCTAGTGTTAACCCCTTCCCTGCCAGTCACATTTATACAGTAATCAGTGCATTTTTATAGCACTGTTCGCTGTATAAATGTGAATGGTCCCAAAATGGTGTCAAAAGTGTCCGATGTGTCCGCCATAATGTCACAGTCACGATAAAAATCGCTGATCGCCGCCATTACTAGTAAAAAAAAAAAATTAATAAAAATGCTATAAAACTATCCCCTATTTTGTAGACGCTATAACTTTTGCGCAAACCAATCAATAAACGCTTATTGCGATTTTTTTTTGACCAAAAATATGTAGAAGAGTACGTATCGGACTAAACTGAGAAAAAAAAACTTTTTTAAAAAAAAATTGGGATATTTATTATAGCAAAAAGTAATAAATATTGTTTTTTTTTCAAAATCGTCGCTCTTTTTTTGTTTATAGCGCAAAAAATAAAAACCGCAGAGGTGATCAAATACCACCAAAAGAAAGCTCTATTTGTGGGAAAAAAAGGACGTCAATTTTGTTTGGGAGCCACGTCGCACGACCGCGCAATTGTCATTCAAAGCGACGCAGTGCCGGAAGCTGAAATTTCGCCTGGGCAGGAAGGGGGTTATGTGCCCAGTAAGCAAGTGGTTAATACAAGAAAGGACTTTGATAGCTTTGTATCTACCAAAACCCCCAGATCCTCCTCCACTATGCATTCCCCCAGTTGTACTCCCCCTAGTATGTATAAATATATAAAAGAAGAAACCCCCGCGCTAGTAAAAAGTGATGGTGGCTGCGCTGTGGTTAAACTAATGTGGAGGAAGTGAAAAAAGGAAGGGGCCTATGGGTCGCTTGGATAAAACTAACTGATTGGCAAATCTAGGGAAAACCAAACAAATGCAATGAACATAGTGACATCAAACATACAACATAAACCATAAAGTGCATGTACTATGTGGACAACACATAAGTGCAAGAATATGATGCAAAAAAATGTGTAGACAATGATATGAACACTTGAAAGAAATATATCATAAACCAGAGAAGCCTAATCATGTGTCACTCAAAGTGATGAATGAATGAAACCTGTGCATATGGTATATATAATTAAACAATAAGTCTCTGGGATAGTACAAAATTCAAAAATGTGAAATAAAAAGCAAAACAGTGAATTCCTGAAGAAAAAAGTGAATTCCTGAAAAAAATATTTAAAGTCCAATTTGAAACAAGTCCCGTCACCAGCAATAATAAGGTGTAGAGTTGAGCGGACACCTGGATGTTCGGGTTCGACGGGTTCGGCCGAACTTCGGAAAAAAGTTCGGGTTCGGGACCGAACTTTAACCCGAACCCGAACCCCATTGAAGTCAATGGGGACCCGGACTTCTAAGGACTAAAAAGGCTCTAAAAAAGTAATGGAAAGGGCTAGAGGGCTGCAAATGGCAGAAAAATGTTGTTAAGAGCATGGCAAGTGCTCTGCAAACAAATGTGGATAGGGAAATAACTTAAAATAACATTAAAAAAATAAAAAAATATGCTGGAGGCCCCCTTTTCAGCAGAAGAGGTACGGGAAGTCATTAAGAACCTCAGAAACTCAACGGCACGATGCCACACATAAATAGCGTAACTCTGTGGGTACAGCAGAACGGGTGACTGAAAAGCGTGTTCTCACACTCACTTTTTATAAGGTGAGCGTGGGCATCAATCCTACGAACACCGCGCATATATATATTGAAGGCTGCGATGGCGTCAGTGATGCGGTCCTCAGATTTGCAGCAACCACAGAGTGCCGATGGAACATGTACAAGAAATAAAGTGCATATGGTGTAGGTCTGTAACCACTGGGGCGTTTATTAAAAATATATAAAAACACTCACATCTCATGGGTAAACAGGGGTTGCGGTTAGACATGTGCAAAAGGAAAAAATTTGTTTCATTTCGTTTCGTTTTCATTCGTTAATTAATTAATTTCGTTTAGTTAGATTCGTTAAATTTGTTAAATTAGTTTTCGGATTTCGTCTCATTTTCGACCGAATTCGAAAATCGGTTGCATTCGAAAATATTTCAACCGAATTCGAAAATATTTCTACCGGATTCGAAATTATTTCAACATGATTCGAAATTATTTCAACCGCATTTGAAACTATTTCAACCGGATTCGAAAATATTTTGCAACCCGAATTTGGGTCCACGTATCTCAGGGTCACTTAGTGATAGAAACCCCAAATTTGAAGATGTTGTAGTGCTAGTTCTACTCTGTTTGCATACCAAATGTGGGGTTTCTAGCTACAAGTGGCCCCGAGATATGTGGCCCCAAAGTCGGGTCGCAAAATGTCATTCTCTGCTGCAGAAAAGTGCTTGACATTTTGCAACCTGACTTTGGGTCCACGTATCTCGGGGTCACTTAGGGATAGAAACCCCAAAATTGGTATGCAAACACAGGAGAACTAGCATTACAACATCTCCAAATTCGGGTCACAAAATATTTTCGAATCCGGTTGAAATAGTTTCAAATGCAGTTGAAATAATTTCGAATCATGTTGATACTATTTCAACCGGATTCGAAAATATTTTGCGACCCGAATTGGGTCCACGTATCTCGGGGTTACTTGGTGATAGAAACCCCAAAATTGGAGATGTTGTAGTGCTGCTTCAACTGTGTTTCCATACCAAATTGGGGGTTTCTAGCTATAAGTGGCCCCGAGATATGTGGCCCCAAAAACGGGTCACAAAATGTCATTCTCTGCTGCAGAAAAGTACTTGACATATCGCCCATATCTGGGGGTCACTTGGGGTTAGGAACCCCATAACTTGTGGCAGGTGACAGTGGCAAGTGGACAAATAACCATCTTCCAAAATTTATAATTCAAATAGAAAAGATTAGAACAGAATAGAAAAAAATATATAATTTAATAGAATAAAATAGAAAGAATATACAACCATCTTCTGGAATTCGAATAGAATAAATTCGAATTTCGAATAGTATGAATTCTAATTTTTTAATTAATTAATTTTAACTTTGGATAGAAAAGATTATAATAAAATAGAAAATAGACTAGAAAAACAATAACCCCAAATTTGGGGTTTCTATCACCAAGTAACCCCGAGATACGTGGACCCAAATTCGGGTCGCAAAATATTTTCGAATCCCGTTGAAATAGTTTCAAATGCAGTTGAAATAATTTCCAATCATGTTGATAGTATTTCAACCTGATTCGAAAATATTTTGCGACCCGATTTTGGGTCCATGTATTTCTGGGTTACTTGGTGATAGAAACCCCAAATTTGGAGATGTTGTAGTGCTAGTGTTACTGTGTTTGCATACCAAATTTGGGGTTTCTAGCTATAAGTGGACCCAAGATATGTGGCCCCAATTTCGGGTCACAAAATGTCATTCTCTGCTGCAGAAAAGTACTTGACATATCGCCCATATCTGGGGGTCACTTGGGGTTAGGAACCCCATAACTTGTGGCAGGTGACGTGGCAAGTGGACAAATAACCATCTTCCAAAATGTATAATTCAAATAAAAAAGATTAGAACAGAATAGAAAAAAAATATAATTTAATAGAATAAAATAGAAAGAATATACAAGCATCTTCTGAAATTCGAATTTCGAATAGTAGGAATTAAAAAAAAATGTATTAATTAATTTTAACTTTGGATAGAAAAGATTATAATAAAATAGAAAATAGACTAGAAAAACAATAGAACAGAATAGAATATATTATATTTTATTCTATTCTGTTCTATTGTTTTTCTAGTCTATTCTTTTATATTCTATTAAAATCTTTTCTATTAAAATCGAAATCATTATATACTAAATTCGAATTTCGGATTCGATTTGAAAATATTTCGAATTCGATTCGAATTTCGTCCGCGATTTTTCAATTCGAAAAAATTCAGATTCGGTTAAATTCGTTAGTATTGTAATTCAGTAATTCGGATGCATCCGAATATCCGAATAATGAAAAATTCGTCCGAATTTCGATTCGGAACGAAATGAAATGCACATGTCTAGTTGTGGTATCCTACGAGCGCCGAGCTCCTCTCCTTACGTCCAGCTGTTGGTGTATCTGTGATAAATCCTAACGCGTGTCGTCATGTCACATGACTTCATCAGATGTTGCATGCATATTCTTAGCCCCCAAGTACATAACTTTACATGTATCAACATTAAACCTCATTTGATACTTAGTTGCCCAATAAGTGCATTGAGGTCGGCTTGCAAATTGGAGACATCCTTTAAGGACGTTAATCCACTGCATAGCTTGATGGACAGCTAAAAGAAGGAAAGATGAAAGTTACTTACTTTTTGACACTCTATCCACTGCGTCATTTTTCAACTGTTGAATTAGAATGTCTTGGGCTGTAGGATCCTTGACCTGTCCCAGGTTAAGTGCCAGAAGAACACTGGGATCAGGAGGGACACACGGCCCCACACTACGAGCCATGTTGATGGCCAGGCTGGTGACATAAGACTTTTTAGTGCCTGGAACATCTGCAAAAAAGATGGAGATCCATTCGATTTTTTTTTTTTTATCAGAATGTAAGCCACATCATGTCACTTTTCATCTTCTGATACTTATCATACTCACTACAGGTGTTAATAGCTTTGCAGAAACAGGTAACGCTGAGTAGCACAAGGCATAATCCAAGCCAGTTCTCCATGTTGACAATGTCTTACAAAGGACAAGTTCTGTCTTATATACCGGTTATTGTCTTTGCTTTTTTAAATCCCTGGATTGAAGCCAATCTACCTCCCAGTTTATATATTCCACCTTCCCTTAGCAAGATGTAGCTAGCTGACTGTGACGCACAACAGAGCACTGAAGGATTACGCAGTGCAAGGCACGATTAAGCTCGGCCAGCTTTTAAAGAAGGGAGTATTGATTGCAAAATTGATTGCAAAATATCCATATGAAAAATTCTGAGAAGTTAGCCACCTTTAAAGCACAACTACAGGCAATCATGTTAACACACAGTTTAACTACACATGATTTTCATATGAAGATGTTAAGAAAGGGGTTACATTTTATCGAAAGTCAAAAGTTTTGTTTGTAGTTTTGGGTGAGAACCTGTCTTAATTTTGAGTTGTCACTAGAGGAGTAATACAGGGGACATTTTCCAATAGGGACACTAACAGGGGAATTCCTTCATTTTGAGGGAACTTTCTCTTACATCCTGTTGTGCATACAGGACAGTAACGTACCCATCTGTCACTGGAGTAGAGTTGGGTTCCTGACCTCTGGGAGTCCAGGATCAGATTGTGCTCACAACTGCTGTGCTTCTCAAGCTCCCAGTTGTATGGGCCACACAGAGTTGATGTGTGCTCTGGGGTCCCATGGATGCACAAATGGCAGCAGGTTCTCCAGCGCTGCCTTCTATTTATTTTGTTAGATACATGAATAAATGGTTTTTATTTTTACAGTTAATACTTGACTATGTGTTTTTATAATAATTATAAATTTAGCTTTGGAGTAGGCAGATACATTTTAACAAATAAAATAAAAGGGACAGATAACACAAAAAAATCTCCTTGAAGGTCTAAAAAAATAATAATAAATAAATAAGGGGTAAACTTGACACAACAAAAATATTAAATCAAATCATGGAGATCACTTGACTGAAGTATTGCTGATTCATTGGCTAACCCCAAGACATAGAATTTGTCTTTACCCGTTTATGCAAAATTAAGACACAACTACTTTAATTGGGATTTAAACGGCTGTAGCCGCCATTTTATTAACAAAAACAATTTAAACAAATGTATCTTTTTATTTCCTGAAAGACTAACTTTTTCAATGACTGTGTAATACTGACTATATTAAATGCAGGTATTTTGGAGGCAAGCATGGTCTACCGAATCAGCTGTATCAAGTACCAAGTCCCTTACCACGGCCCTCAGCCGCAAATCACCGACTCGAGGACAATTAGTTACCACATTACCACCCGATACAGCCCCAGCACTAATATCACTATACTGACGTCACATCTACGGGTAGGTACCCATACCAAAGATGGGCCGAAACCATAATTCTCCACAGACAATTTGACCATGCCAACCTTCAAAAGCCTGAAACCCCTGCTACCATCTACGACAATGCAACCCCACCACCAAAGATCACACCCCTTGTAACTCAAATGCCCCCAAAACTAGCAAACATACAAAAAAGCCACAGGACAGCACAAACAGATATTTAGGAAACAAACATAGGGAGGGATGGAGGGAAAGTTCTCCTGGCTGACTTCTCCAACTGAATGAGCTGTGCCCTCCTACAGCCCACTAACAGCCCTAATGCTCCACCCTGCCCCACCTTGCCACACCTTCTTGCTGTCCAATCATTTTTGACCTATAAACTGCCCAGCAACAGCCTTGACTGCAAAACTCAGTCATGTAGGCCTTCTACTTAATGCTGGAGCATAACGTTCCAGGCCTGTTCTTGACTGAAGTATTGCTGATTCGTTGGCTAACCCCAAGACATAGAATTTGTCTTTACCCCTTTATGCAAAATTAAGACACAACTACTTTAATTGGGATTTAAACGTCCATAGCCGCCATTTTATTAACAAAAACAATTTAAACAAATGTATCTTTTTATTTCCTGAAAGATTAACTTTTTTAACGACTGTGTAATACTGACTATATTAAATGCAGGTATTTTGGAGGCAAGCATGGTCTACCGAATCGGCTGTATCAAGTACCAAGTCCCTTACCACGGACCTCAGCCGCAATTACACCGACTCCAGGACAATTAGTTACCACATTACCACCCCATACAGCCCCAGCACTAATATCACCATACTGACGTCATATCTACGGGAAGGTACCCATACCAAAGATGGGCCCAAACCATAATTCTCCACAGACAATTTGACCATGCCAACCTTCAAAAGCCTGAAACCCCTGCCATCGACGACCAAGTGGAAAACCTCACACTTGGGCAGCCCGCCACAACCGATAAGCTCTCTGAACACCGTCCTGCAACCCCAGGAACCACAAATCGACGCCAATGGCGTTCAGGTGAACCCCATCCCCCCGCAAATAGATACCGTTGTCCCCTTCCAATTCAACATGGTGAACTGCCAAGCCCCCATTCCTGACAAAAAATGTAGCCACCTCCTGGTTAACTTTAACACGTGCTGCATTGAGCCCGTCAACTGAGCAGGCCATGCGCCACGCTGACATGGCCACGATATCAGACCAGACCAAAATGGCATCCGGACAACAAGATCTAATGCGGAGGAAGTCCAGTTTAATGTCCCGAATAAGTTACAGAGCCGCCCGCTGCCCAAGATCATTGCCCCCAACGTGCAAAAGCAACACATCGGGGGACCGATCCATTCTGACATAATGATGGACTTCAGGCAACACCCGGGACCACAGCATACCCGGGACACCAATTCACCTGACACTTGCGGAACCCTGAGGAAGCCCCAACTGCCTGCCTCCCGGTCTGACTGTAGCCCTCCTGGCACCCCAATAAACGTAGGAGTGCCCGAGAATCCACACCAAACATTCGCTGCCTGAAAAACATAAAAGCATAACATTCTTCAGCAATGTAACGGCCACAGGCCAACATACAGGGACAACAAATACTCAAGCAGACTCACAGCAAAACAACACTGCGGGGAAACGACACCACCCAGAAAAAACTCACAAGAGATGAGGACGAACATATAAACGGAAACGCCGGGATCCCCAACGCTTAATGCGCTGTAAAGCCCGGTCACCCAAGCCCCACCTGGCGGCCTCCTTGGCCGCCCCAATCCTGAAAGAATGAGAAGCGAAGTCCGAAGGGGAATACCCTGCGGCCGTCAAGCACTTCCAAAAAACCGAAACAAACTGAAACCTCGACAAAGCCGAACCATCAGAATGAATCAAAAAAGGCCCAGGCCCCGCAACCGGGCACGCCGCAGAATGAAGAACTTGGCCAAGCTCCACCCTCGACCCCCTACCCAATTGATCCGTCTTTGACCTATGAATATACAGAGAAACCTTATCACCCAGGATGGTGACATCCGAGGCCCCTAAGCCTCCCCCGACCCGTGTAGAAGGGCTAACAAACTCACCCACGCGGAAAGCCCCGAAGAAGGCCAGAACAAAAGCGGTCCGGAAAAGAGCCGCCTCGAAAGGAGAAGAGCAGACAGTGGGCAAATGACCCAGGATCACCCCCAACAGTTCAAACGAGACAGGTCGACGAGCATCAGGTACTCGCCTGCCCTTCCGGTAACCCTGCAAGGCCTTCTGAACCAAAAAGGATTTGGTCGCGTCAGGCAACCCAGAGAGCCGGAACAGAAACGCCAAAACGGACAGCTTGCGGTTCAAAGAAGACACCGACACACCATCCTCAAAATTTTTGCAGATGAAGTACAACAAAATGTGCTCCCTGTCCTCTTCCCGAAAGCACCCCCCCACGGAACTTACCAACTAATGCCATTCCTGCCAGACCTGATCGTATGCTGTCCACGTGGAAGGGCAAACCGGCCGCTTTATCAACTCAGCTACGGTGGCAAGGCAACGTCCCACAAATGACTTGGACACAGGATTCCCAGCTGCTCCGCCTCCGGTGCCAACTGACGGAATTTTTTCCACTGTAGGCGAGAAAGGGCATCAGCCACTACGTTACACACCCCCGGCACATGAACAGCATACACAAAAGCATTCAAATTCAAACATTGCAACACCAAACGCCTCAGCAAACGCACCACTGGCGGGGAAGAAGCGGTAACGGTGTTAATGGCACTGACCACCCCCATGTTATCGCAGTTAAAACAAACTCGCTTGTTCCGAAACGCCTCACCCCAAATCTCCACTGCCAACACTATCGGAAACAACTCCAATAGCACCAAGTTGCGGACGAACTCAGAATCCTTCCAGGCCACCGGCCAGCGACCCACGCTCCACTGACCCTGAAAGTAGGCCGCATAGCCCACTAAACCCGCCGCGTCTGTAAACAGCTCCAATTCAGAGTTGGACACCACCACCTCCATCCACAAGGACCGCCCGTTATACTCATCCAGGAACATTTCCCAGACAAGCAGATCCTCACGGTGTTCCGAGTCCAGCCTCACAAAATGATGAGGCGAACGAACCCCTGCTGTGGCCGCTGCCAGCCGCCTACAAAACACTCGGCCCATAGGCATGATGCGGCAGGCAAAATTAAGCTTGCCCAGAAGAGACTGAAGGGCGCGCAAGGTGATTTTTTTGTCATGGCGAGCCCTGACCACCGACTCCCGTATATCTGCCAACTTGTCCAAGGGAAGCCGACATTCCATCCGCAAGGTATCAATAATGATCCCCAAGAATTTTAGGACCTCAACGGGGCCTTCAGTCTTTTCGGGTGCCAACGGAACCCCAAAAACATCAAACACATGCTGGATCGTGGCCAACAGGATCTGACAAGTTCGAGCCCCCGGAGGACCGACCACCAAGAAGTCATCCAAATAATGGATCACCGACTGGAGGCCAGACACCTCCCGCACCACCTATTTAAGAAAAGAACTGAACGTTTCAAAAAACGAGCAAGAAATGGCACAGCCCATTGGCAGACAGCGGTCAACAAAATATCGACCCTGCCATACACAGCCCAATAGGCAACAACTCTGAGGATGAACAGGCAGCAGCCTAAAGGCAGATTCAACGTCGGTCTTGGCCAGCAGCATGCCCTTGCCAAACTTGTGCACCCAAGCAATGGCATCATCAAAAGAGGCATAGGACACTGCACACAGGGCGGGATCGATTGCGTCGTTCACAGACCCCCCCGGGGGTGAGACAAATGGTGGATGAGGCGAAACTCGCCCGGATCCTTCTTGGGAATCAAACAACAATACACACAAAAGACAGGACAGACATAAAATGAACAAAGCAAATGAGACACGTCCGGACGCCAAGTTGTTTAGGGGAAGGTCTCAAAGGGGAATCAAATCAAATAAATGTCCAACAGCAAACTGTGTATATGCTGAGAGACCAGCCCCTAAAGGCCATGGGGGCTCGAGCCTTGTGAATGGATGGAAGGGGGGGGGAGAAGATGGCAAGGTGAGTCCGCTGGGGGATGGCCGAAGTCTTATGACACCCGCAAGTAGTGGAGTCAAGGGAGAAGAGATGAGAAATTATCTAAATATTGAGGCACAATGTCCATGAACTCACATCTTCCTGGGAACATGTATAGAGACACTGTTACTGATTGTAGAAAACAGCTGAGTACAGGTGTAGGTCAAAATTGCGGTCCTCACTAGCTGATGTAGAGGGATAGCCTGTTATCAGGTGTGACGGAGTATCACATTTCCATCAAGTTTATATGTGGTTACATTACCCTTTCTCCGGTGCTCATACACGTCCTTTTGGAGTGTCTCTCCTGCTCCTTTTATCTTGCAGAGATTTTGCCTGGATATGGCCGTATCTAATGTACAAATATCAGGATGACCCGTGGTTCACTCCGTTCCATATCCCGCAGCTGACACTCGCGTCTGTACTTCTGCCTGGTTTACTTCCTCCTCCTCCTACCTCCGAGGCTCGTCGTCACTGTGAGGGCATGAAGCCGCGTCGCAGCATGGCGTCCGGGCGGAAGTGACGTCAACTAGTTTTGCCGGAAAAAGGTGCGTAGCTTCATCTGGACGTAGATCATTTTTACACATGTTTTTCCAGTTTCCTGGATATAGTCCACGTTACCATGTTACTATAATTTAATAAATCCATTTTGATACTTTTGCACAAACTGTTCATGAGCCTCCTCTTTTTTCAATCGCTCTTGATTGAAATGTTTCTTGTTCATTCACTTAACCAGCAACTCTGAAAATTTTGCCTACTTTATTCAGCAAACATAGCTTCTTCAGACAATTTCGTTTTAGCATTCACATGCCAACTCAACAGTTTATCACATGGATAGTGTTCTTATTTAAGTTTGGCAGATTTTGGAGTTTGCTGTGGTTTCTCATACCTTTTAACTTGTAGTATTTCCCAGCTTTTGGTAGTTCACTCATTAATAGTCCCACTCAGGGTCCCACCAAGGGTTGACCCACTTAAGTGCAACACTACATTTCTCTGTATATGGTCCCTCCCTTTCCCGTGACCATTCTCTCAAGAAGAAAGCCCTAAAGACCCACCCCCTTACATATAAATAACCCTGCTACAGGAACCTCAACAGGCCACATGACAGACACACCACAGCAAGTTAACCCCAATGTTACCAGCAACAACGTTGAAATTCAGCACAACATTATTGCAATTGGCAACTGCCTAGAGGCAGACAAGTACAATGTTTTTGAGATTTCTTCAGTGGAATCTGAACAAAGTCCAATAGAATGTACAATGTTGCTGTTTGCAAGACTGAAATGAGAATTTTATGTTGATTTCGCCAGGTTTACCTTTGTCAAATGTCTGAACCCTATCAACAAGATACTCTTAAGCCTCGTACACACGAACGAGTTTCTCGGCAAGAAACGACAAGATAACTGCCGAGATAGCTTTCTTGCCGAGAAAATCGTTCATGTGTATGGTTTCTCGTCAAGAAAACCGACAAGAATCTCGACGAGAAATATAGAGAACCTGCTCTCTATTTTCTCATTGAGATTCTCGTCAGCCTGTTTCTCGACGAGAAAATTGTGTGTGTGTACACTTACCTGTCCTCCGGGAAGCCCGCGCATGCTCGAAATGACTTTGACGCATGCGCGGTAGCTTCCTAGGCATAGATAGTGTGTAGCAAGATGGCGGCGACGGCATCAAATGTGACGAGCGCACGCTCATCGTAGTCGATGACGTCACCGCGTTCGCTCCATTCAAAGAACCGCGGGTTCTTTGAATCGAGCGTGTGTACACTCGGCCGGGACAAGTTTCTTGTCCAAGAATCTCGTCAAGAAAAACTACGTGTTTTTTCTTGACGAGATTTTCGGCCGTGTGTACGAGGCTTGAGTCCTGGTTTACACTCCCTTACCCCTATGGAAAAACAGGATCAATACTTTTTTATTTATTTTTAAGTTGTTTTTTACATTCTATAATAATCTATTATTTTTTATTGAAATTACAACTTTGATTAAAGTCATATTTTAAAGTGAAACTGTCACCTTGTCCCTAAAAACCTAACATGAACTCTCCATGTAATCCTAGAACTAAGCCTCCCTGTAACCCTAAGCCCTCATTCACATTAGCCAGGTGCTAGGATACAGTAATATCAAGAAGAAGACAATGGAGGAGATTTACTAAAAACTGGTCCACACAGAATGAAGTGCAGCTGTGCATAGTAACTAATCAGCTTCTTACTTCAGCTTGTTCAATGAGGCCGGGTTCACACTAGTGCGACACGACATCCGTCCTACTTTGGATCCGACTTTGCCCTGCGACATGAAGCCGACATATGTCCGACTTTCAATGAACGGGGATCCGACTTGGATCCCCGCCAATATCAGGCACTGTGTTTGGTATGAATCTTGAGGGGGAACTCCAGGCCAAATTTTAAATTAAAAAAACGGCGCGGGTTCCCCTCCAGAGGCATACCAGGCCCTTGGGTCTGGTCTGGATTTGAAGGGGCGCCCCTACGCCGAAAAAACGGCGTGGGGGTCCCCCCCAAAATCCAAACCAGACCCTTATCCGAGCACACAACCTGGCAGGCCGCAGGGGAAGAGGGGGGGACGAGAGGGCGGCCCCCCCTCCCTCCTGAACCGTACCAGGCCGCATGCCCTCAACATGGGGGGTTTGGTGCTCAGGGGCAGGGGGGGCGACCTGCGGCCCCCCCACCCCAGAGCACCCTGCCCCCATGTTGATGAGGACACGGCCTCTTCCCGACAACCCTGGCCGTTGGTTGTCGGGGTCTGCGGGCGGGGGGCTTATCGGAATCCGGGAGCCCCCTTCAAAAAGGGGGCCCCCGGATCCCGGCCCCCCACCCTATGTGAATGAGTATGGGGTACATCGTACCCCTACCCATTCACCTGGTGGAAAAAAATTGCAATAAAAAAACACTACACAGGTTTTCAAAGTAATTTATTGCACAGCTCCGGGGGTCTTCTTCCGACGGTCTTCTTCCGACTTCCGGGGTCATCTCCCGCTCTCCGGTTCTTTCTTCCGCCGGGCCTCCGCTAACTTCTTTTTAGCTCTCTTGCTAACAGAGGCCCGGTCTTCCCGTTGTCTCGTCCGGCTCTCCGTTGTCCTTCTGCCGGCCCCTCCACTAACTTCTTTTTAGCTCTTTCGCTAGTGGAGGGGCCGGGCTTCCCGTCGCCGTCACCGTCGGCTTCTTCTTCCCTCTTCTCCTCCTCGATGTTGACGCGTCGCTTCCTCCCGCTGTAATACTGGCTCTCCGCTCCGCTCCGCATTAATATAGGCTTCTCATGACGTCACAGTCACATGTTCCCATGACGTCACAGTCACATGCTCCGGGGCCATGTGCCCTGGAACATGTGACTGTGACGTCATGAGAAGCCTATATTAATGCGGAGCGGAGAGCCAGTATTACAACGGGAGGAAGCGACGCGTCAACATCGAGAAGGAGAAGAGGGAAGAAGACGCCGACGGCGACAGCGACGGGAAGCCCGGCCCCTCCACTAGCGAAAGAGCTAAAAAGAAGTTAGTGGAGGGGCCGGCAGAAGGACAACGGAGAGCCGGACGAGACAACGGGAAGACCGGGCCTCTGTTAGCAAGAGAGCTAAAAAGAAGTTAGCGGAGGCCCGGCGGAAGAAAGAACCGGAGAGCGGGAGACGACACCGGAGACCCTCGAAGTCGGAAGAAGACCCCCGGAAGTCGGAAGAAGACCCCCGGAGCTGTGCAATAAATTACTTTGAAAACCCGTGTAGTGTTTTTTTATTGCAATTTTTTGTCCACCAGGTGAATGGGTAGGGGTACGATGTACCCCATACTCATTCACATAGGGTGGGGGGGCGGGATCCGGGGACCCCCTTATTGAAGGGGGCTCCCGGATTCCGATAAGCCCCCCGCCCGCAGACCCCGACAACCAACGGCCAGGGTTGTCGGGAAGAGGCCCTGTCCTCATCAACATGGGGGCAGGGTGCTCTGGGGTGGGGGGGCCGCAGGTCGCCCCCCTGCCCCAGAGCACCAAACCCCCCATGTTGAGGGCATGCGGCCTGGTACGGTTCAGGAGGGTGGGGGGGCCGCTCTCTCGTCCCCCCCTCTTCCCCTGCGGTCGGCCAGGTTGTGTGCTCGGATAAGGGTCTGGTTTGGATTTTGGGGGGACCCCCACGCCGTTTTTTCGGCGTAGGGGCGCCCCTTCAAATCCAGACCAGACCCAAGGGCCTGGTATGCCTCTGGAGGGGAACCCACGCTGGTTTTTTATTTAAAATTTGGCCTGGAGTTCCCCCTCAAGAGCAGTACAGCACAAGTCGCATGCCAAAGTCGGACCATGCAAGACTGCGGTCCGACTTTGATCCGACTTCAATGATAGTCAATGGGCTGAAGTCGGATCAAAGTCGGACCAAAGTAGTACAGGGAGCATTTTCAAAGTCGGACCGACATGTGTCGGACCAGTTAGGACGGCTCCCATAGGGAAACATTGATTTTCACACGTCATGCGACATGAGCTCCCAATGTCGGAGCGTTTGTCGCCCCAGTGTGAACCAGGCCTTAGGCTGGGTTCACACTGATACGACACGACATTCATCCGACTTTCATCCTACTTTGCTCTGCGACATCAGTCCTACATTGATCCTACATTGGTCCGACATCCATCCGACATTCATGAACAGGATACTACTTTGATCCGACATTGGGCTAGTCTGACTTGTCCTTTGACCAATCAAAACAATCCCAGGGTGAGATAAATTCCTTTTACTGCTGCTGTAATCACCATGTCGGATGTCAAATGTCGGATGGTTAGGACAAGGATCCTACTTTGATCCGACTTCAATGATATTCAATGGGCTGAAGTCGGATCAAAGTCGGACCAAAGTAGTACAGGGAGCATTTTCAAAGTCGGACCGACATGTGTCGGACCAGTTAAGACGGCTCCCATAGGGAAACATTGATTTTCACACGTCATGCGACATGAGCTCCCAATGTCGGAGCGTTTGTCGCCCCAGTGTGAACCAGGCCTTAAGCTTTGACAATAAAATCTGGAAGCCATTTGGTTACTTTGTACAGCTGCACCAGATTCTGTGTGCACCTGTTTTAGTAATCACCCCTAATGTCTTTTATTCTTCTCTCTCTCTAGTAAAAAACTGATGTTATGCTGCACCATTCTCCTCTGGCCAACGGGGAGAGAGCTAAAGACAAGCAAGCCCATAGACCAGGGATATGCAATTAGCGGACCTCCAGCTGTTGCAAAACTACAAGTCCCATCATGCCTCTGCCTCTGGGAGTCATGCTTGTGGCTGTCAGAGTCTTGCTGTGCTTAATGGGACTTGTAGTTCTATAACAGCTGGAGGTCCGCTAATTGCATATCCCTGCCATAGACTAATATGCAGTGCACTTAGAATTATGGAAGTTGTAGTTTGAAATGACAGCCATATAATGGGATGAATGGACTCCTTACACTATAGATCCCAAAAGGGACTGTGCAGTAGTAGGAGTGAAAGATGGGTTTTAATAAATTGCCCAGGAAAGTTCTTCCCCTTGGCACTAATGGAGTTAAAATAATAACTTGCCAATACATCTCATATAAGCCTTCAAAATGGGGACTTTTGATTTAGAATTTTAGGTCCCATAGACTATAATAGAGTTCGCGACTCGGGGCTAAACGTTTTGCCTGTTCGGAAGTTCTGGTGCGAACCAAACCGGGGGTTGTTTGGTCCAAATGTAATTGCAAATGACCAAGGAGCCTGCCCTGAACCATCCCTACTCCTCAGGAACCTTTCCCTATGCTTTTGCTCTCTCCCTCACTCGCGGTTTTCTGTCCCTGTACTTACACTTGCCAGAAGCACACTAAAATAAAGTGGGTTCTCTTATTTAAAAGGTTCCCTCACCTTAAATCGCCTCAGATGTCTCTCAAGAGTTCAGTGTCCAATCAGACCATTTTTCCTTTCAAAGCACTGCATAGAATCTCTCTCTAAGGCTTTGTTCACATCATACTACATGCAGAAAAACTGATGTAAACTTGTGTCTGTGCAAGTAAAACCTGTACATTTTTTCCATCAGTTTTCATGCATGTTTCAACGAGTCTAATGCCGTGTACACAAGACCGTTTTCTCGTCGAGAAAAACGCATTTTTTTCCATTTGACGAGAAAAACGATCGTCTGTGGGCATTTTGTCGTTTTTCTCGACGAGAAAAACGGCATTAAAAACGACGAGAAAAATTAGAACATGTTCTAATTTTTCTCGTCGTTTTTTCCGTCATTTTTTCCGCTGCAGTTTTCCCATAGGGAAACACTGCCGCGGAGCCCACAGACGGTCGTTTTTCTCGAAAAGAGAAAAAATGACATGAAAAACGACCGTGTGTGGGGAACAAGCCGTTCCCTCATTTTTAATGTCAATATTCACGCCGTTTTTTTAACCGCCGTGAATAATGATCGTGTGTACGCGGCATTATACACGTTGCAGATTCTTGCACAGAAAAAAATCCACAACTGATACCAGTGTTGTGGTGTGAACAGGGCATATAGAGAACAATTGTTTTCTTTGTGCCCTTGCAGAACGTGTGCAGGTTTTCCAGGTAACCGATCAATTAAAATTTCATTAGCTGGCTGTGGATGTTGTTCCATCACTATTTGTTTTGCTTTTTGTCAGTGATCCTGATGCTCTTGCGCACGCACACACTAGGTGTGCGTGGGTTTACTAACTTGGATTCTTGTAACAAGGAGTTCAAAGGCACCCAACTGCATCGTCCAAACATCAGGAAACTAGGGGAGTGTACTCTGTAGTTCTGTGCAGTGTTATTATAGGCCCACACAACATCTCTGACACATGGTGGCCAACGATCCTGGTACCCTTGCTCCAGGGTCCAAATCATACTCAAGAATGTCCGATTAAAATGTTTACAGGCCCCATTCCCTTTGCAGATGGTAGGGGGTGGTGTGTGAGAACATGGAGAAGACTTGGGACTCAAAGTTGGGGCCTTGATCAGGGATAATTCCATTTGGACACTGGTAGGGCTGAATGGGTCCAAAAGAGTTTGGCTGTGGTGATGGCTGTTTGGCCCTGCATAGGGGAAACTTGGAGAAATTGTCTTCAAACACTAAAACATATCAGTATCACTATGGACTAGGGATGGTCCCAATGTTCATTTGTTCGCAGACGAACTGAACATATGGGGCATTCCCGGCAAATTCGAGCACCGCGGAGCACTGCGCCCCATAATGCACTGCGGGATGGCAGTGCATTGATGGCTGCTGATTGGCCGAAGCATGCACCTGACCTGCATGCTTTGGCCAATCACAGCACGATCTGCTGTGAGAGCTATGATTGGCCAAAGGCAGGGTGCCTTTGGCCAATCGTGGCTCAGGGGGCTAAGTCCACGCCCCACATTATATAAGGCTGCTTACACGGTGGCCGTATGTAGTGTGATAACGTGGAGAATAGGTTTTAAGGGGAAGTCCACGCCAAAATGTAAAAAGAAAGGGGGATCCCCCTAAAATCCATTCCAAGCCTTATGGGTCTCGCATATATTTAAGGGGAACTCCACGCCAAAATTTAAAAACAAATTGGCGTGCCCCCCCCAAATCCATTCCAGACCCCTATCCGAGCAAGCAGGATAGGGGGAGTCGAGCGAGCGTCCCCCTGCTGAACCATACCAGGCCGCTTACCCTCAACATGAGGAGGGTGCTCTGGGGTTGATGGGGACAAGAGCCTCTTTCCGACAACCCTGGCCATTTTTTACACTTTTTTTGGTGAATGGGTAGGGCTACAATGTACCCGATACCCATTCACATGGGGGAGCGGGATCTGGGAGTCCCCTTAAAGGGGGCTTCCAGATTCCGATAAGCCCTCCGCTTGTAGGCCCCATCAACATGGGGACAAGGTGCTTTGCTCGGATAAGGGTCTGGTATGGTTTTTGGGGGGGGACCCCAACGCCAGTTTTTTTTTTAATTTTGACGTGGAGTTCCCTTTAAAATTCATACCAGACCCGAAGGGCCTGGCATTGACTGGGGGGGGGGGGGGGGGCTGCACACCGTTTTTTTCCTTGATCTTTTATATAAAGCAGTGTAGGCTGAAACACGGCAACTACTGCATCATTTCTATGGACTATTACTTTCAGATGTGCGACTGCAGATCAAGCACCCGTAAGCACTGTTGATGATAGATTATATGGGTAGCAGCACTGGATTTTTCGTTTGTGATCCTGTATAATATACTGTACATATTGTGTAGGTATATATATATATATATATATATATATATATATATATATATATATATATATATATATATACAGTATATATATATATGTAACAAAGTAAAAATTTCCCATAAGAAATAACCGCTGACTTTCTTTTTTTGTTTTTTTTGTACAGAATGGTAGCTATGCTGTTCTTTCTCTGCTATTTGTCATAAATTTGCTGCTCTTCTTTGTCACCATTTTCACCTCTGTTTTTGGATGCCGGTCTCTCAAAAGTCCAATGTCACCCAAATAAAAGACGTATAGGATTACTGTAAAAAAAACTGTCAGGTCAAGGCACCAACAAAGTCTATCACCCACCAGCTTTGGAAAACCCCATTGCTTTGAAATCCTTGTCCCAACCCTCCTCTGTGGCCCTAATTAGGATTGTGTTTAGACATCATCCTACTTGAGGCAGAGGTCTGTTTCCAGTGTGGAAAAAAGAATCCCCTGTCACAGTACTGCTAACAAAAATGACATATTTAAGTGAATGAGGCCATACCATAACCACAAGCCAAACTCTAGCCATTCAGCTGTCAGGAAAAAAAACGGAATTCGGGAGGTTGCGGTATCACCTCCTGAAGGCCTGTCAGTTGCACCTGCACCTCCCTGAAAGGGACCCACCACAGATCTCTCTTTAGGAAGTGACACACAGGTATAAATGAGCCATAATAGTGGGTTTCTTCTCACTTTAGAGAGATTTTCTTCTACTTCATAACCAGTGGCGGATGATGCTCCATTTTCTTAGGGGGACGCAAACAAAAACCCCAACCAACCCCCCCCCCCAACGTCACTCGCAGACAATGGGTCCTGCAAACAGACAGAGGGATAGATTGGATAGGACAGAGACAGATACATAGATAGATAATCATCTATCTATCTGTATATCTGTATATCTATCTGTCTAATTATCTATCTGTCTGATTATCTATCTAATTATCTATCTGTCTGATTATCTATCTGATTATCTATCTTTCTGATTATCTATCTGTCTGATTATCTATCTGATTATCTATCTGATTATCTATCTATCTATCTGATTATCTATCTATCAGATACTCAGATAGATAATCAGATAGATAGATAATCAGATAGATAGATAATCAGATAGATAATGAATCTATCTGATTATCTATCTATCTATCTATCTATCTATCTATCTATCTATCTATCTATCTATCTATCTATCTATCTATCTATCTGTCTGATTATCTATCTATCTATCTGATTATCTGTCTGTCTGATTATCTGTCTGTCTGTCTGATTATCTATCTGTCAGCACCCAAAGCAAGTAATTTGCGCCACTAACCTGCGGACATTTAGCACTCCGAGCCCCTTCCACTCGTACAGTATATTTAGCATAAGGTACCCTTATGGTACCGCTTAGGCTGTACCACTCTTCTCTTTGTTCTCTTTTCTTTCCCTTTTATCTCTCCAGCCTAATGTCTTCCCCCCCCCCCCAATCTATCTCGCTCGCTATTCATCTTTCATGTTCTTTCTCCCCCGTTTTTTTTGTTCCTCCCCCTCTTTTTATTCCTTCACTTACTCCTTGTTTTTTTTACACCTATATGTATATTGCACCCAATGAATGATTGTGTTTTGGGGGAGGGTGGATTCCAATGTGAAATGTGCCTTGGCCATAGCGCCCACCATAAAGCATCCTCCCTCTGTACTGGTCCAGGACTGGGGGCTGTAATATACTTGTATTGTGGCAGATGGAGAAGTGTGTACGTGTGTATCATGTGTGTGCCCTCTCCTGCAGGGATTGCAGACACATTACAGGAGATGGTCAGAGACTGCGGCCATGGTACAGGAGATGGTCAGAGACTGCGGCCATGGTACAGGAGACGGTCAGAGACTGCGGCCATGGTACAGAAGATGGTTAGAGACTGCGTCCATGGTACAGGAGATGGTCAGAGACTGCGCCCATGGTTACAGGAGATGATCAGAGACTGCGGCCATGGTACAGGAGATGGTCAGAGACTGCGGCCATGGTACAGGAGATGGTCAGAGACTGCGGCCATGGTACAGGAGATGGTCAGAGACTGCGGCCATAGTACAGGAGATGGTCAGAGACTGCGGCCATAGTACAGGGGCCGGTTAGGGATTGCAGACATGATTGATTCAGGTGATGGTCAGAGACTGCATTTAAAGCTGAACTTAGTGTACAGGTATATAGTATTGCAGGGTTTCTCAACTCTATTTAAACCATCTCTGCAAGATCAAGTCAGTAATTTTCCTTTGAAAGTACAACCAAGTGACAGAAGAAATAATCACATCCAATTTCCAAAATACAAATTTTCTTGCAAACACTGAACTGCTCAAGATTAGTGGAGGACAGTAACCAGTTAATGGGTCTGTGAAGCTTTTAGCCTGATCCAGCAGTAAATCCACCCAAAAAAAAAAAACATCAAACAATCAGTGCAGCACACACAGAGCTCTGGCTAAATAGCTGATAAGCTGAAGTGGTTAACAGTAGGGTTGAGCGGACCCGAACTGTAAAGTTCGGGTCCGTACCAAACTTTTAGGTTTTTGTGTCCCGGACCCGAACCCGAACAATTGACTTTATGTTCGGGTTCGGGTCCGGTGTTCGGCAATATGCACGTGAAGTCGCGCTTGTTTCCCGTGCTTAGAACTGTCCCTGCACAAAGTGTCATTTCAGAAGGAAAAAAAGTCATTTAAAACTCACTCACGGCTATAATGAATTGTCGGCTCCCGGCAATACATAGAAAAGTCATTGATAAAAAAATAAATAAAGCGTGGGGGTTCCCCCAAATTCAATTACCAGGCCCTTCAGGTCTGGTATGGTTATTAAGGGGAACCCTGCCGCAAATTTAAAAAAAAATGCGTGCAGTACCCCCCAAATATCCATACCAGGCCCTTCAGGTCTGGTATGGATTTGAAGGGGAACTCCACCGCAAATTTAAAAAAAAAATGGCGTGGAGTACCCCCAAAAATCCAGGCCAGACCCTTTATCCGAGCATGCAACCTGGCAGGCCGCAGGAAAAGAGGGGGGACGAGAGAGCGCCCCCCCCTCCTGAACCGTACCAGGCCACATGCCCTCAACATGGGGAGGATGTCCCCATGTTGATGGGGACAAGGGCCTCATCCACACAACCCTTGCCTGGTGGTTGTGGGGGGTCTGCGGGCGGGGGGCTTATTGGAATCTGGAAGACCCCTTTAACAAAGGGGACCCCCAGATCCCGGCCCCCCCATGTGAATTGGTAATGGGGTGCATTGTACCCCTACCATTTTACAAAGAAAGTGTAAAAAAATGTAAAAAAAAATACACAGACACCGTTGGGAAAGTCCTTTATTGAAAATAAAAAAATTTAAAAATTAAAAAAACATTCCAGCGATGAAATCCAGTGTCCCACGGCGATCCGATGTCCAGCGCTGTCCACACGAAACGTCATTGGCTGAGCCTGAGCGGACCTGATGGGGAACTTCCTCTGCAGTGTATTAAATGAATAGACCCGCCCCTTTCAAAAGTTCCCCATTAGATCCGCTCAGCCAATGACGTAGTGTAAGGCTGAGGACCTGATGCGGAACGTGAGAAGGGGCGGGTCTATTCATGTATTATACTGCGGAAGAAGTTCCCCATCAGGTCCGCTCATCCAATGACGTAGGCGGGGTCTGACATACGAGGGGGCGGACCTGATGGGTCACCGGTGAGTCGCTTCACAGTGCCTATGATGCCCGGGTCTTCGGTCCTCCAGGGGATGGTGGCACCTCAGGTGGATCGGATGCTCCGCAGGCTCCTCGGTGGAGCGGAAGGCTCTCTGGATCTAAGGCAAGGCCCAGGCTTCAGGCCTTGCTCGCGCAGCAGGTAAGTACAGGGATCCTCTTGCTGGGAGGGCGGCATCCAAAGAGAGAGAGAAAGGCTCCTCCTCTCCCTTTTAAAATCCACCCCAGCAGTCCTTGCGCGGGGAAATGCACCCTGGGTGCCGAAAAGCGTTCTGGGAACTGTAGTCTGTGGGTAGGAAACGATACCCCGCTACACACTCCCCCCACTTGAAATCTTTGGTCCCCAAAGACAGTATCAACAGTAGGAAAATACTAACTCATTAAAGGCTGCTAGAGAAGTTGGCAGAGGAAACTCCCACCAAAACGGGGAAGGGAGCTTGTCCTGCCCACAGGTCACATCAATGGGGTTGACCTGCCTAACTGTGCCAGAAAGTGAGCTGGGTTTGCCTTCCACCAAATGCACAGTGGAGGGACCAGGTGTTGGTAATGTCCTTCGAGCCGTGGTTACTGTATCCTCAGAACTTTCCCCCATCTGGGTATAGGTTAGCTTCCGAGGAGGACGAATGGTTCTCTGGGCTCTCTGTTCTATTGGAGTGACTGTCTCATCCGCCACAGGCTCTTCTTCTGAAGTAGGTACACTGGGTTCTAATACTTCCAGTACATCCAGATCAGGTGCAGGAAGGTGCCGAGAGTAATCTTGATGATCAGCAGAAGGTGACCATGGGATACCTTCCCACTCCTCAGACAGAGGGCTGGACGGAACAAACTCAGTGGCTTCCACATTCAATGTACTATCCTCGGTAGTACCTTCAGAGGGTGGAAGATATATAAACATAGGCTCAGGGGCCTGAGAGGGCCACAACCATCCAAGCTCTTCTTCTTCGTTTTGATCAGAGACATCCATTCCTCCAGACTGAGATACCTGAGAACGAGTGTTGAGTCTAGGTGTCTCCAAACTTGCAGATGGTCCAGGGGAATCTTCTACAGGAGGTATCCGAACCGCTTCTGAAAGTGGAAGTAAGTGATTTCTGTGCCATGTCTTCAGCGGCCCTATCTTTCCTTCTGGCTTTAACTGATACACCGGCAGGTCTGGTAACTTCTTACAGATCACATATGGTTCAGGTCTCTATCTGTCTGCTAGTTTATGCTTCCCTGGAACTCCTAGGTTTCGCAACAGCACTCTGTCTCCAGGCTGCAAGTCCTGGATTCGAACTTTGAGGTCAAAGTTCCTCTTGTTCCAGGCTCCTCTTTGCTCTGATGCCACTTGGGCCTGTTCAAAAGCTAGCTTCAAACTCTTTCTCAGTCTATCCAAAAATCCCTTATGTGAGGTGGCTGAAGTGTGATCCATTGATATGCCGAAGGCCAGATCCACAGGCAGTCTTGCTTCCCTCAGGATCTGCTTCATCCTGGCAGCGTCTATGACCTGTGGCTGCATTCCCTTTCTCAGTACAATTTGGCACAGCATTCTATTCAGTCTCCGGACATACTCAGATAACTTCTCCCTCGGCTGTTGGAAGGTATGTTCAAATTGATACACCAGCTCAGACACCTTCTCCAGCTGGCCAAATTCCTCCTGCAACACAGACAGATAATCCATCGCAGTACACACAGTATTGCTGCACCTAAGATTCTTCACAGCCTCAGCAGCAGTACCCTTCAAGCTTTCATTGATGCGCTGCTTCTTCTGTGCTTCTGGAACTTCCCAATCTTCTACTGCCTGCATTGCCTGCTCAATCCAGGTGTCGAAGTCTTCCTCCCTGGGTGGCACAGGTTGTGTTCCTGAAAACACCCGGAGTTTCCGGTACCCCGGTTTCCACTTGCACCGTGCTGTTTTTCTGGCACTTAGCAACAAAGTCTCCCAGGGCAGTCAGCAGTTCCGGCCCTATGGCAGCCAGGGGTGACTTTGGAGCTTTCGTCTCTTTACTGCCTCCCATTTTGTGGAAAAGTGATGGAGACAATGATGGGGAGGTTCGTGGAGACTCTTTCTTCACAGCCTTAGTATGCACTAAGTGATACATTTGGTCATCTGTGGCCTTTACACTCTGCCCTCTGAACTCTGCTGGGACTCCTCTTGTCCACTCCACTAGTGTGTATGTCCCTGAGGTATCTGATTTTACATCCACCGCCCATGCTTTCCATTGTGGCGATATTGACATTATAAACTGCTTTGCCTCTTCCTTTTTCTGGATCCCTTCTGGGAGTTCAACAGCCACCGCCCAGGCTGGATCCACAGCCTGCTCTGCGCACCATTGTGTCACTGCCTGCGGGTCCATGCTGGTACTCCTGACCGGCTTGATTGCAGCGTGCAATATACAAGGATCCCGGAACCGAGCCCCCACGTGTATCGCCCTCACCCGCCTTCTCCCTTCTCTTTATGGCTGTATGACTCGTCTAGGGGTATCTGGGAGAAGGGGGGAGATGTACACCACCAGCTCGGCTCTCTGATGTAGTATGCAGAGATATGAGCAAAACCGTTTACCTTCGGGTCTGCATTTTAGGCCGGAGCCTCAGCTTCTCCTGTGGAGGATGATTGTCACTTCCAGTAACACGAGTTCCACACCATAAAAAGTCCAACACTGTTTTATTTGCTTTGATCAATAGGTAGGCTGGTTGAACTTTAGAAGAACAGACAGGGTGGGGGAAAGGGTAGGTCCAGGCACACTCAATGAATAAAGTCTCTCCTGTTCCGTTAAGTGCAAACAGGCTTGGCGCACAGTCGCTGCCACCGACTGTGAATTTGGTCCCTGCCACTGACCTGGGTGAATGTTGAGGCCCCTGCCACAGGCCTTAGAGAGGGCCTGCCACTGACCTGATGAAGATGGGTCCCTGCCACAGACCATAGGAACATGAAATACCTCCGTTAGGACAAACGACCCCTGTCAGAGGAAGACACCCATCCCGGACGAGCCCCCACGTATAGCGATACCCTCAGTTTAAGAGGGCTGCTTGTTTGTTTTGGGCCTTGTAGTGCACCGCTGTCAACCCCTGCCAATTGGCTCTAACCTCTCGTGGCACAGTTAGTGAAGGGGGTGGTATAATAGTACTCTATCTCTACTGTTATATGGCACAACCCCTTTATAACACAGCACAGTAATTGACACTGACAACCAATATACTTAACTATAACTTCTTTACTATTGGTAAGGGTAAAAAGGGTAAGCAGTATACAGTGTCTCATGCAGATCCCTGCAATATAAGTATGGAGAAAAATTGGGCCTTAGCCAGAGATGGCGGTGCCCAGAACCAAAAATGTTCTTACAAGCTATCAGCATGATCATTGAGGAGGAAGAGGATAGTCACTCAGCAAAACAGGATAGTCACTCAGCATCAGCATAGGCAGCCTTGAAGGGATCTGACATTTAAAAAAAAAAACATTCGGTTACATCAGCATCAGGTGCTTGGTAGCTGGTGGTGATCCAAGACTGATTCATTTTTATGAAGGTCAGTCGATCGACCGAGTCGGTGGACAGGCGCACCCTGTGATCAGTTACAAAGCCTCCAGCAGCACTGAATGTGCATTCCGAAAGAACGCTAGATGCAGGACAGGCCAGTAGCTCAATTGCTTACTGTGCAAGCTCTGGCCAGTGATCCATCCTCAAGACCCAGTAACCCAGAGGATTTTCGGTGGGAAAGGTGTTGAAGTCTAATCTTGCCCCTAGGTATTCCTGCACCATGTGAATCAGACGCTGGCGATGGTTGCTAGAACCGATCATACCTTGGGGCTGCAGACTAAAAAATTGTCTGAACGCATCGGTCAGACGGCCACCTTCTCCACCGTTCCTTATTTGACTGACCGAAGCCTCAGCAACACGTTGTCCAGGACCAGGAATTTGTAACCTCCCAGTCTCTGGGAACACGTTGCACAGACCTTTCTGCAAGGCCTCCCGAAGATGTTTCATCCTCTGCTCCCTCTGAGATGGCAAGATAAGGTCCGCAACCTTACCCTTGTAACGTGGATCAAGGAGGGTTGCCAGCCAGTAATGATCCCTCTCCTTGATAGCACGAATACGAGGATCCTTCTGCAGGCTTTGCAGGATCAGGGAGGCCATGCAGCATAGGTTTGCTGAGGCATTCGGTTAGGAGTCCTCTGGGTCACTCAGGACGTCATGATCCGCAGCCACCTCCTCCCAGCCACGTACAAGTCCATGGGTGTCTTGGGACTGTAATTGATCCCTTGAAGACTTCTGCTGATGCGGAGTGCTAGGCTCCACCTCCATGCTGACACAATCCTCCTCCTTGTCCCCTTCCTGTGTGATAGGCGGGCCAGCAGGAACACTGTCTGGATAAAGGGGGCCTTGAGAGGTAAGGAAGTCCTCCTCCCTTTGTTCTGCCTCAAGTGCCCTGTCCATTATTCCACGCAGTATGTGCTCCAACAGAGGGACAGTGTTACTGATGCATGCACTGTCACCGCTCACCATCCTCGTGGCCTCCTCAAATGGTGCCAGGACAGTGCATGCATCCCTGATCATGACCCACTGGCGTGGCAAAAAAAAACAAGCTCCCCTGACCCTGTCCTGATGCCATATTGGCACAGATACTCATTGATGGCCCTCTGCTGCGTGTGCAGCCGCTGCAGCATGGCCAACGTTGAGTTCCACCTGGTGGGCATGTCACAGATTAGGCGGTTCTTGGGCAGGTTAAATTCCTTTTGCAGGTTAGCCAGCCGAGCACTGGCATTATATGACAGGCGGAAATGCACACAGACTTTCTTGGCCTGCCTCAGGACATCCTGTAAGCCCGGATACCTGCCCAAGAACCGCTGCACCACCAAGTTAAGGACGTGAGCCAAACAGAGCACATGGGTCAGGTGTCCCTGTCGGAGGGCGGAGAGGAGGTTGGTGCCATTGTCGGAATCCACCATTCCTGGTTTAAGTTGGCGTGGCATCAACCACCTCTGAGCCTGCCCCTGCAGAGCTGACAGAATCTCTGCCCCAGTGTGGCTCCTGTCCCCGAAGCACACCGGCTCAAGCACCGCATGGCATCTCTTTGCCTGCGTACTTGCATAGCCCCTTGAACGCCTACGGAGCACTGCTGGTTCCGAGGACAAAGCACAGGAAGAGGTCATGGAGGAAGAAGAAGAGGAGGGGGTGGAGGAGAGAGGTGTGTCAGAATCACCACTAGTAGCATTTTGGAGGCGTGGTGGCGGAACAACCTCCAACACTACTGCACCCTGTCCTGCATCCTTCCCAGCTGCCAGCAGAGTCACCCAATGCGCCGTGAAAGATAGGTAACGTCCCTGTCCATGCCTGCTGGACCATGAGTCAGCGGTAATATGCACCTTACCGCTGACCGCCCTGTCCAGCAAAGCCAAGACATTGCCTTCCACATGCCGGAAGAGAGCCGGAATCGCCTTCCGTGAGAAAAAGTGGCGTTTGGGAACCTGCCACTGAGGAATCGCACATTCCACAAACTCACGGAAGGGGGCAGAGTCTACCAACTGAAAAGGCAGCAGTTGAAGTGCTAGCAATTTAGCCAAGCTAGCATTCAACCGCTGGGCATGTGGATGGCTAGGAGCGAACTTCTTTTGGTGGTGCAGCAGCTGGGGCAGGGAAATTTGACTGGTACAATCTGACGTCGTGTACCGATAGCAGATTGCCCGCAAGTACTTGGCTGGGACACACCTAATTCTACACCTTCATTCCTCTCAGTGCAGGTTTCAGAGAGGACTGAAGGTATAGTGGGGTTGGAGATCCCAGCTGATGAGGAGCAAGGAGAGGTCCGCTTTGTTCTTTGGTGTGGGTCTTTTAGGTAAGCTTGCCAATGGACTGCATGGCAGGTCGACATAAGTCTGGTCTAGCATGTGGTGCCCAAGCGGGTGATGTTTTGGCCACGCGAGATACGCCTGAGACATATGTTGCAAATAGCAGCGCTGCGATCAGATGCACTCGTCTCAAAAAAGGCCCACACCAAAGAACTTTTGGAATAATGTGCAGAGACAGCAGCGGCCTGCACATGCGGAGCTCTGCGGTGTGTCGCTGTCGGTGTGCTGCCCTTAAGCTGGCCCCTGGAGGGCATCCTGCCTCGTTGTAGATGTGCCTCCTCCTCCTCCTCCTCTCTCCTATCAGGCACCTATGTAGAGTCCTTGACCTCATCATCCCCTCCCTCCTCATCACTGTAGCAAATCTGGCAGTATGCTGCAGCTGGGGGAACATGACTGCCAGATTGCTGTCCTTCTTGGGCACCCCCTCTCTCTGGGCTCACGTTACTGACTTCCTCTATCTGGGTACCATCATAAGAGCCTTCAAAACGCTGGGCATCCTCTGGGAGCATGTACCCAACACTGTGGTCAAACAGTTTGGGGGACTCCTCAGGAGGACATGGTGGGACTAGGGAAGGAGTGACTGATGCCATTGAGCCTAGGCAAGAGGCCGCTTTGGCAGCTGCTTTGTACCCTGAGCCTGGGTGAGAGAGGATGAGGAGGATAAGGACGGCTTGGTCATCCACTCTACCAAGTCTTCAGCATATTGCGGCTCAACACGACCAGCTGCCGAAAAAAAGGACAAGCGTGTCCCACGGCCACGTGCTGGTGAGGATGCACTGTGTCCACGACCAGCACTGTTGCCTCTAGACACAGAGCCTGCTTGCCCTCTTTTATTGGCTCGTGACTGTCTGCCTCTCCTTGTTGTCCTTCCAGACATACTAATGGCCTGCAGGGAGATGTAGCTGCACAAAGCTGGGATGTATATATATACACTGATTATACTGCAGCTAGCAGAATCAACTGCCTGCCTGTAGTATGATTAGTATGAGAACACCAGCAATTGTCTTCAGTTAGCTTTAGTTGCACACTGTGAAGAGGACACAGTACACTAACTGAAAATACTGCAGCTCCCTGCTTGTATTTTATCACAACACCAGCAATTGTATTGAGGTAAGCTTTAGGTGCACACTGTGCAAAGGACACTAAAGCAAAATACTGCAGCTCCCTGCCTGTATTTTATCAGAATACCAGCAATTGTTTTGAGGTAAGCTTTAGGTGGACACTGTGCAAAGGACACTAAAGCAAAATACTGCAGCTCCCTGCCTGAATTTGTATCAGAACACCAGCAATTGTATTGAGGTAAGCTTTAGGTGCACACTGTGCAAAGGACACTAAACCAAAATACTGCAGCTCCCTGCCTGTATTTTATCACAACACCAGCAAATGTATTGAGGTAAGCTTTAGGTGCACACTGTGCAAAGGACACAGTACACTAAATGAAAATACTGCAGATAGCACAATCACCTGCTTCCTGTCAGTATAGAGAATAACAGAAACGGATCTAGCTAAACTGAATACAGTGTGTAAATATATATACAACACCTAGGATGCATACATATCCTCTACACACTGTAACTGAAGCTAACTGACTAGCCTGCCTGCTCTATCTAACTCAAATTAAATGACACTATCTTTCTCTCTCTCTCTGTCTTTAACCACCACCGCAACACACTACACAAGGCCGCCACGCAGGCGGCCTTATATAGTGTGGGGCGTGTACTAAATCCCCTGAGACATACTGGCTTTGGCCAATTATGGCTCTCCGTTTTTTCCGCACTGTGATTGGCCAAAGCATGCGGGTCATAGTGCATGCTTGGCCAATCATCAGCCAGCAATGCACTACGATGCCGCAGTGAATTATGGGCCGTGACGCGCCACTCAAATTTGGCGCGAACAGCCCATAATGTTCGAAATTCGGCAAACGGCCGAACAGACGATGTTCGAGTCGAACATGGGTTTGACTCGAACTCGAAGCTCATCCCTATTGGTGAGAGAAGATTTGCGCTTTTCAGCCTTCGTGCTTTTTTAGTCCGTTACTGCTGTTCAGTTTGTGCTTGTGGGTTCGTATCTGTTTTTCAGTGCGTGTAGTCAGTCCGTATCTGGTTTTCAGTGCGTTCTGGTCCGCTCATTTCTATTAGTTTGTTCTGACCAGCCGACCATGTTCTAGCCATGTTGCGGCTATGTACTCGTCGTAGACTTCGTGCTGTGCGGGGGCTTGGTGTTGGGGTTCTTACTTTGACCCAAACCCAGTCCATGAACAGGGTTGGGAGGAGTTCATGGACGAAGAATTGGTTGCTCCAGCGTGACCAATTCTCTCATATGCCTTTGTTTCCGGAGATCCAGGAGAATAATCCTGATGATTTCAGGAATTATCTCCGGATGACGGACCCCGTTTTTCACCATCTGTTGGCTTTGCTGTCCCCTTATATTACAAAGCAGGACACCTGCATGCGGCAAGCCATCACTCCCGAACAAAGGCTAGTCGCCACGTTGCGATACTTGGCGACAGGGAGAAGTCTGCAGGACATCAAGTTCTCGACAGGCATCTTCCCCCCAGGCTCTGGGGATCATTATTCAAGAGACCTGTTCTGCCATCATACAAGTCCTGCAGAAGAACTATATTAACCACTTAACGACCATGCACGGCATATATACGTCGGCAGAATGGCTCGTACAGGCACAATCACGTGCCTGTACATCCCCTTTAACTGCCCGACGTGGGGGTCGCGCGCGCACCGCCGCCGGCGTGCTCGTGACCCCCTGCCTTCCCCGTAAGTCGGGCCGTGGGTCCCGCGGACTCGATCGCCGCGGGGATCCCCGCGATCGTCTCACGGAGGTATGGAGCAGGGAGATGCTTGTGTAAACAGGCATTTCTCTGCTCTGCTTAGTAACAATGACACCGATCTCTGCTCCATGTACACGGAGCGGAGATTGGTGTCTTGTGACACAGAGCCCGACCCCCTCAGTAAGGAAACACAACGCAGGGAACAGTTAACCCCTACAGCGCCACCTAGTGGTTAACCCCTTCACTGCCAGTGTAATTTTCACAGTAACCAGTGCATTTTTATAGCACTGATCTCTGTGAAAATGACAATGGTCCCAAAAATGTGTCAAAAGTGTCTGATGTGTCTGCCATAATGTCGCAGTCACGATAAAAATCGCTGATCACCGCCATTACTAGTAAAAAAAAAAAATATTAATAAAAATGCCATAAAACTATTCCCTATTTTGTAAACACTATAACTTTTGCGCAAACCAATCAATAAACGGCGATTGCGATTTTTTTTTACCAAAAATATGTAGAAGAATATGTATCGGCCTAAACTGAGGAAAAAAACATTTTTTATATATATTTTTGGGGGATATTTATTATAGCAAAAAGTAAAAAATATTGAATTTTTTTCCAAATTGTCGCTCTATTTTTGTTTATAGCGCAAAAAATAAAAACCGCAGAGGTGATCAAATACCACCAAAAGAAATCTCTATTTGTGGGAAAAAAAGGACGTGAATTTTGTTTGGGAGCCACGTCGCACGACCGCGCGATTCAGTTAAATCGACGCAGTGCCGAATTGCAAAAAGGGGCCTGGTCTTTATGCTGCGTATTGGTCCGGGGCTTAAGTGGTTATGGTAAGTTTTCTCCTTTAACATCACATTCTATGTATTTAATGTTTGCTAATGTATTGTATTTATTTCATCATTCCCTAATTACCATGATTGTAATATGCTGTGAATGTCCCCTTTGTCCTCATGCATGCTGTAAGCTTTTAATGCTCCTTTTTTGGCCTACATGCATATTTGCCTTCACTAACCTCTCCTGCATGCTATCCTGGGCCCATACACATCTAGCCTAGTCACTTAACAATGTATTTTGTCAGCTCCATTGTAGTGATTTACCCTAAACACCCCCTAAAATGTGTACAAATTTTAATGTTGGCATTAAATTCAGGCAGAGTGCCAGAGGCTTTTTTTGGGGTCACAAACTCATTTGGAACCCTCCCCCCCACCCTAAAATTTTTACAATGGGCCATCAGAGGGGGTGAGTAATCTAATAAGTAGACCTTATTATTTTGTCTTTAACCACTTAAGCCCCGGACCAATACGCAGCTTAAAGACCAGAGGTGTTTTTACAATTTGGCACTGCGCTGCTTTAACTGGAAATTGTGCAGACTAGCAATGTTGTACCCAAACAAAATTTGCGTCCTTTTCTTCCCACAAATAGAGCTTTCTTTTAATGGTATTTGATTGCCTCTGCGATTTAAATTTTTTGCGATATAAATGGAAAAATACAGAAAATTTTGAAAAAAAAAAAAAGATATTTTCTACTTTTTGTTATAAGAAAAATCTAATAAGCTTAATTTTAGTCATACATTTAGGCCAAAATGTATTCAGCCACATGTCTTTAGTAAAAAAAATGTCAATAAGCGTATATTTATTGGTTTGCGCAAAAGTTATAGCGTCTACAAACTACGGTACATTTTCTGGAATTTACACAGCTTTTAATTTATGACTGCCTATCTCATTTCTTGAGGTGCTAAAATGGCAGGGCAGTACCCCCCCCCCAAATGACCCCATTTTGGAAAGTAGACACCCCAAGGAAATTGCTGAGAGGCATGTTGAGCCCATTGAATATTTTTGTTTTTTGTCCCAAGTGATTGAATAATGACAAAAAATAAATAAATACATTTTTACAAAAAGTTGTCACTAAATTATATATTGCTCACACATGCCATAGTTATATGTAGAATTGCACCCCAAAATACATTTTGATACATCTCCCGAGCACGGGGATATCATATGTGTGGGACTTTTTGGGAGCCTAGCCACGTACGGGGCCCCGAAAACCAAGCACCGCCTTCAGGATTTCTAAGGGCGCAAATTTTTTATTTCACTCCTCACTACCTATCACAGTTTCGAAGGCCATAAAATGCCAAAATAACACAAAAACCAACCAAATTACCCCATTTTGGAAAGAAGACACCCCAAGCTATTTGCTGAGAGTCATGTTGAGTCCATGTAATATTTTATATTTTGCCACAAGTTGCGGGAATATGACAAAACTTTTTTTTTTTCACAAAGTTGTCACTAAATGATATATTGCTCACACATGCCATGGGCATATGTGAAATTACACCCTAAAATACATTCTGCCGCTTCTCCTGAGTACGGGGATACTACATGTGTGAGACTTTTTGGGAGCCTAGCCGCGTACGGGACCCCAAAAACCAAGCACCGGCTATAAGATTTCTAAGGGCATACATTTTTGATTTCACTCCTCACTACCTATCACAGTTTTGAAGGCCATAAAATGCCAATATGGCACAAAACCCCCCAAATGACCCCATTTTGGAAAGTAGACACCCCAAGCTATTTGCTGAGAGGCATGGTGAGTATTTTACAGCCCCCTTTTTTTTTTGAAAATGAAGAAAGAAAATAGTTTTTTTTTTTTCAATTTTCAAAACTTTGTGACAAAAAGCGAAATCTGCAAAATACAAAATACACATGGCCGACACATGGGTCTCTTTCATGGCCATAATTTAAAAATGATAGGCTTTTTTGCATTGGGACACATCTCCCTCAATAAAAGAGGTGGAGATGCAGATCGACGTCTGCTTCAGCTAGAGGTGAAATGGATATATTCTCTTCAGGCCACCAAACATCCAGGCCTGAATATTAGTTACAAACCTTTCTTATAAGTTTGTCTGCATTACACTTTTTGTACCACTGCCATCATCATCCCATGCGTATATTGTCTTTGAACCTTGGACTTTGTTGGCAATCTGTCATGCATATCCCTTTCCTCCCATCCCTCTTATCCCTGCCACTTACCATCTATGCCACCCCTCCTAGGGGGGCTCTCATACCAACTAGACCCATTGGGTTGCCTACACAGGCGTCTATGCCTTCTCACCAGCCGGATCACAATGATGGGACCCTTAGGGGAGCCCATGTGTCCGGGCTGTTGAGATAGACATTTTTTCCCCCTTGTTGCTTTCTCGGTTTTGCCTTTTGTGACAGTGGGGTCACTTTGGACACAGGGTGAATAAAAGAAACCCCCGATATGGTCTGTGATAGCCATATTCAAGGCTGTATATACATTGTATATAGATTGGATGTATACTGTGTGTGGGGGTTAAGTAATCATTGCTGTGAGGAATTAAGTTGTTTTGCATTCTATTGTTCATTATGACTGGGGAAGGTCTGGTATGAATAGAGATTAAGTCCTTGTGTGTATTGTAAAGTGCCAGACAGACTGGCTGCCAACCCTTTGTGAGAAGATGTGTATTGGGTGGGATCTTTTGAAGCCTAGCAGACGTCAGGATGAGGTGTTGAGTCTTGGGATGTGTGGGTGGAGTTGGGCCCTTGTTCATGTTAAATCATGTGCCTTGAATTGTGTATAAAGTTACAATGTTTCTCAATAATAAATTCATTCCTACTACAGAAGAGACAGAGTGCGTCTCGTCTTCTTCCAGAGGGGTCGGCTCCTATAGGAAAGGGTCGTTTAGCTGTGGATATCGGTAGCGAGTGGATGTGTGTCTAGGAGAGGGAACATCGTAAATGGCGTTAATACCCCTTGAGATTGGGGTGCCGTTACATTGGTTGGCAGCAGCGGGATCTTCCCTCCAGTTACTGGGACACTTCAAACCACCACAGTGAAGGACCAGCTATGCAGCCTGCAGGAAAGTCACGCTGAAAGACCTACTTGAGAGCCGAGATGGACCAGAAGAAGGGTGATGCAGGACCCCGGTCAGTTGAAGATTTGTTTCAGCAACGAGTGCGGCAGCGGTTGGCATTATATGGGGCTAACCCATCAGAGACCGCCATACAGGAAGCCATTGAAGGCATTCAGCTGCAGGATGCCCGACAAGAAAGAGAACGAGAGCGACAAAAGAGAGAACTAGAGCGGCAACATGAGTGGAGAATGGCGCAAATACGGCAATCGGGAACAACGCCTAAAGAACCAGCCGCCATGGAAGAGGAATTCGGAAGGCGAGAGATGCAGGGAGGAGAAGCAGGCCATCTTCCCCCCCAACAGTTAACCAGAGCAGATGGTGCGGAGTCCCCAGCAGAAGTGCTGGCAACAGGGCAGAGTGATACCCACCTCTGCCCAGCACCGGAAACCACTGGGGAGTTTCAGGGAGCCGGGGCAGTTGGCCCCTCTCCCCAGCAACAAGCTGAGGTGGTAAAGCTTTTACCCCCAGCTGAATCACTGGCAGCAGGGCAGAATGCTACTGGCCGCTGCACACAACTGCCACTTGAGCGGATATCGGTGGATGGGACTGCGGTCTCCACTCACAGCAACCCAGCAGAAGAGCTGGCAACAGAGCCGAGCGCCACGGGCCTCGGCTCCCAACTAACAGAAGAGGGAGTTCCTGTGGTATTGGATGGGACTTCAGTCCTCACTGACACAACCCCAGAAAATGGTGTGACACTGAGACAGGAGGATGTCAGCCTTGCTTTGCAAGCACTGGGAGATTTTCACCTACCACAAGTGGATGGGACTTCAGTCTCCACTTGTATACCCCAGGGAGGCCGGGTAGTCGACCCAGATCCCCAACAGCATGACGGACTGAGCCCAGTCACCCTGTCTTCTCTCCAGCAGCAGAAAGGACTCCAGGGAGAAGGGCCAGTCCAGGCCTCTCCCCAGCGGCGGGTGTGTTCTCTGAGAGAGGCAGAGGTTGGCTGGGTAAGTGATTCTCTGTTTGGAGCAATTTGTTTGGGGTACTGTGTGGATACCGGCATTGGGGGAATAGAACTATGGACTAACTTCGGAGTCAACCCGTCTGGGGTCCCCTCCTCTGTTAGTCCCCTGCCGAAAGGGGAGATGTGTGACAGTGGGGTCACTTTGGACACAGGGTGAATAAAAGAAACCCCCGATATGGTCTGTGATAGCCATATTCAAGGCTGTATATACATTGTATATAGATTGGATGTATACTGTATGTGGGGGTCAAGTAATCATTGCTGTGAGGAATTAAGTTGTTTTGCATTCTATTGTTCATTATGACTGGGGAAGGTCTGGTATGAATAGAGATTAAGTCCTTGTGTGTATTGTAAAGTGCCAGACAGACTGGCTGCCAACCCTTTGTGAGAAGATGTGTATTGGGTGGGATCTTTTGAAGCCTAGCAGACGTCAGGATGAGGTGTTGAGTCTTGGGATGTGTGGGTGGAGCTGGGCCCTTGTTCATGTTAAATCATGTGCCTTGAATTGTGTATAAAGTTACAATGTTTCTCAATAATAAATTCATTCCTACTACAGAAGAAGACAGAGTGCGTCTCGTTTTCTTCCAGAGGGATCGGCCCCTATGGGAAAGGGTCGTTTAGCTGTGGATATTGGTAGCGAGTGGATGTGTGTCTAGGAGAGGGAACCTCGTAAACGGCGTTATACCCCTTTATATTATGTATACATTAGGGCAGTAACTGCATAATATATAATGTTAGATTTACTATACCACAATTCAGTGGGTTCATCAATTTTTTTTATGTTGGGTGATGTTTACTTGTATCTTTTCTCTTTATTTTCTCTGCAAAACAGGACATATGTCTATGCCTCGGACGTACCAAAATATTTGACCTATCCATATAGGCCAAACCCCTGCAAGGCAGTGTACTGGACATGTATTCCATCATTGTCCACACACTTAGGGCACACTGCAGGACACAACACGTTGTGTTCACACAGGTATGGGTCATTTCCCCACAGCAGTATCCACCATTGGTAGCACCCATAGGATAAAATACAGGCGCCCAGGGGCCACCATCAATATCATTCCCAGATACTGAATCCTCGCGGAGGCAAGGATGTTATGAAGGTCCAGAAGGTGTAGGCATCTGAGAGGTATGCAGCGCTTCCCACCTTGGACATGGCGATGACTAGTGATGAGCCGAACACCCCCGGGTTCGGTTCGCACCAGAACCCGCGAACGGACCGAAAGTTCGTACGAACATTAGAACCCTATTAAATACAATGGATGCGAACGTTCGGATTCTAAAGTGCTAATTATAACAACTATTATGCATGTTATTGTCCTAAAAAGGGTTTGGGAACCCGGGTTCTGCACCAGGGGACATGTATCAATGCAAAAAGAAGTTTTAAAAACGGTCATTTTTCGGGAGCAGTCATTTTAATGATGCATAAAGTGAAAAAAAAAAAGTCAAATATTCCTTTAAATATCGTACCTGGGGGGTGTCTAAAGTATGCCTGTGAAGTGCCACATGTTTCCCGTGTTTAGAACTGTCCCTGCACAAAATGACACTTCTAAAGGAAAAAAAAGCCATTTAAAACTGCTTGCGGCTTTAATGTAATGTCTGGTCCCGGTAATATGGATGAAAATCTTTAAGAAAAATGGCATAGCTACCCCATGACCCCCCCCCCCCCTACCCCAGCCCATTACCAGCCCCTTTGGGTCTTGTATGGATATTAAGGGGAACCCCGCACATAAAATAAAAAAGGCCCTATATACTCTGAACAGCCGTATACAGGCGGTGCATACAAGACAGGGACTGTAGGTTTGTTCTTATGTAGAATCTGTTTGTAATTTTGAACAGGTACATTGTTGAAGTGTAGCTCCAGCCCAAAAATCTATTTTTAAACTTTTTGGAAAACATAGGTAAGGGTTATCACCCCTGTAACATTTGTTTTGCTGTCTGTGCCCCTGTTCAGAACATTTCACCTCACTTTCCGTCCCAATGTCAACTGTTTTTGAAATGTGGTGTTTTTCTTGAAACAAGGATTGCTGATAAAGCATCAGTACAGAGGAGACACCTTTCTCCCATATTTATTCTTACAGGAGAGAATTTTCCTTCCTAGGGGTAGATTTCCTCTCACTTCCTGTTGTCTTCTTGCGTTTGCAAGTAGGAGTCGTTTGTAAGTTGGATGTTTGAAAGTAGGGACCTGCCGTATATACTCTGCAGAAATAGGCCCCTTAGTTGTTGGTGTTGGCACAACACTGTAAGCACTCACAGTTACTCTTGGTTGGTGCTGGAACGCCCTGCTGTCAACTATTATATCAGGAATTTTAATTACATATAATTGTTGAACAGTGGTAGTAAAAATTGGGCCTTTGATGGTGGTGCTGGTGCCACAACACTGTAAGCCCTCAGAGTTACTCTTGGTGGGTGCAGGAATGGGCCCTGCTGTGAATTATTAGATCAAGAATTGTAATTACATGCCCCTTTTGAACAGGGGCTGAAAAATTGGGCCTTTCGTGGTGGTGGTGGTGGTGGTGTTGCCACAACACTGTAAGCCCTCAGAGTTACTCTTGGTGGGTGCAGGAATGGGCCCTGCTGTGAATTATTAGATCAAGAATTGTAATTACATGCCCCTTTTGAACAGGGGCTGAAAAATTGGGCCTTTCGTGGTGGTGGTGGTGGCGTTGCCACAACACTGTAAGCCCTCAGAGTTACTCTTGGTGGGTGCAGCAATGGGCCCTGCTGTGAATTATTAGATCAAGAATTGTAATTGCATGCCCCTGTTGAACAGGGGCTGAAAAATTGGGCCTTAGGCACTGGTGGCACAACACTACAACCCCTCACAGATACGTTACTTGGAGCACAGCAATGAGCCCTGTTGCAAAGTATTGCTTCAAAAATTGTAATGACACGCCCCTGTTAAACAGGGGCTGAAAAATTGGGCCTTAGGCACTGGTGCCACAACACTCCAACCCCTCACAGATACTGTACTTGGAGCACAGCAATGAGCCCTATGGCAAATTATTGCTAAAAAAATTGTAATTACACGCCCCTGTAAAACAGGGGCTGAAAAATTGGGCCTTAGCCACTGGTGGCAGCACCCATAAACAAAAATGATCTTCCAAGCTATCATCATCAATCGTATCATTGAGGACTCGGAGGAGGAGGATAGCCAGTCAACATAACAGCACAGGCACTCAGCATCAGCATCAGTCTTGAAGGGATGTGACATGTTAAAATCAATTAGTCTGTTATATCAGCATCAGGTGTGTGGTAGCTGGTGGTGATCCAAGACTGGTTCATCTTGATGAAAGTCAGTCGATCAACCGAGTCGGTGGACAGGCGCACCCTGTGATCCGTGACAAATCCTCCAGCAGCACTGAATGTGCGTTCCGAAAGAACGCTGGATGCAGGACAGGCCAGTAGCTCAATTGCATACTGTGCAAGCTCTGGCCAGTGATCCATCCTCAAGACCCAGTAAGCCAGAGGATTTTCGGTGGGGAAGGTGTCCAAGTCTGACCTTGCCCCTAGATATTCCTGCACCATGTTTATCAGACGCTGGCGATGGTTGCTGGAACCGATCATACTTTGGGGCTGCGGACTAAAGAATTGTCTGAACGCAATCGGTCAGACGGCCACCTTCCCCACCGCTCCTTCTTTGACTGGCCGAAGCCTCAGCAACTCGTTGTCCAGGACCAGGAGTTTGTAACCTCCCAGTCTCTGGGAACGCGTTGCACAGACCTTTCTGCAAGGCCTCCCGGAGTTGTCTCATCCTCTGCTCCCTCTGCGAAGGTAACATAAGGTCCGCAACCTTACCCTTGTACCGTGGATCAAGGAGAGTGGCCAGCCAGTAATGGTCCCTCTCCTTGATCCGAAGAATACGAGGATCCTTCCGCAGACTTTGCAGGATCAGGGAGGCCATGCAGCGTAGGTTTGCTGAGGCATTCGCTCCGGAGTCCTCTGGGTCACTAAGGACGACATGATCCGCAGCCACCTCCTCCCAGCCACGTACAAGTCCACTGGTTTCTTGGGACTGTAAATCATCCCTAAAAGACTGCTGCTGATGATGCTGAGTGCCAGCCTCCACCTCCATGCTGACACAATCCTCCTCCTCCTCCTCCTCCTCCTCTTCCTCTTCCTGTGCGATGGGTGGGACAGAAGGAACACTGTCTGGGTAAAGGGGGCCTTGAGAGGCAAGGAAGTCCTCCTCTTCCTGCCTCTGTTCTGCCTCAAGTGCCCTGTCCATTATTCCACGCAGCGTGTGCTCCAACAGGTGGACAAGAGGTACAGTGTCACTGATGCATGCACTGTCACTGCTCACCATCCTCGTGGCCTCCTCAAATGGTGCCAAGACAGTGCATGCATCCCTGATCATGCCCCACTGGCGTGGAGAAAAAAAACCAAGCTCCCCTGACCCTGTCCTGGTGCCGTAGTCGCACAGGTACTCATTGATGGCCCTCTGCTGCGTGTGCAGCCGCTGCAGCATGGCCAACGTTGAGTTCCACCTGGTGGGCATGTCACATATAAGGCGGTTCTTGGGCAGGTTCAACTCCTTTTGCAGCTCAGCCAGGCGAGCACTGGCATTATAAGATCTGCGGAAATGCACACAGACTTTCCTGGCCTGCCTCAGGACATCCTGTAAGCCCGGGTACCTGCCCAAGAACCGCTGCACCACCAGGTTAAGGACGTGAGCCACACAGGGCACATGGGTCAGTTGTCCCTGTCGGAGGGCGGAGAGGAGGTTGGTGCCATTGTCGCAAACCACCATTCCTGGCTTAAGCTGGCGTGGCATCAACCACCTCTCGGCCTGGCCCTGCAGAGCAGACAGGACCTCTGCCCCAGTGTGGCTTCTGTCCCCCAAACACACCAGCGCAAGCACGGCATGGCATCTTTTTGCCTGCGTACTTGCGTAGCCCCGTGAACGGCTACGGAGCACCGCTGGTTCATAGGACAAACCACAGGAAGAGGCCATGGAGGAAGAAGAAGAGGAGGGGGTGGAGGAGAGAGGTGTGTCACAACCAGTAGTAGCATTTTGGAGGCGTGGCGGTGGAACAACCTCCAACACTACTGCACCTTGTCCTGCATCCTTCCCAGCTGCCAAAAGAGTGACCCAATGGGCCGTGAAAGAAAGGTAACGTCCCTGTCCATGCCTGCTGGACCATGAGTCAGCGGTAATATGCACCTTACCGCTGACCGCCCTGTCCAGCGAGGCCAAGACATTGCCTTCCACATGCCGGTAGAGAGCCGGAATAGCCTTCCGTGAGAAAAAGTGGCGTTTGGGAACCTGCCACTGAGGAACCGCACATTGCACAAACTCACGGAAGGGGGCCGAGTCTACCAACTGAAAAGGCAGCAGTTGAAGCGCTAGCAATTTAGCCAAGCTAGCATTCAACCGCTGGGCATGTGGATGGCTGGGAGTGAACTTCTTTCGACGGTCCAGCAGCTGGGGCAGGGAAATTTGCCTGCTAGAATCGGACGTCGGTGTACTGCTAGCAGAGTGGCCGCAAGTACTTGGCTGTGACACACCTAATTCTACACCTTCATTCCTCTCAGTGCATGTTTCAGAGAGGACTGAAGTTATAGTGGGGTTGGAGATCCCAGCTGATGCGGTGCAAGGAGAGGTCCGCTTTGTTCTTTGGTGTGGGTCTTTGAGGTAGGCTTGCCAACGAGCTGCATGGCAGGTCAACATATGTCTGGTCAGGCATGTGGTACCCAAGCGGCTGATGTTTTGGCCACGCGATATACGCTTGAGACATATGTTGCAAACAGCAGCTGTGCGATCTGATGCACTAGCCTCAAAAAAGGCTCACACCAAGGAACTTTTTGAATGACGGGCAGAGGCAGCGCCCTGCACAGGCGGAGCTCTGCGGTGTGATTCCGTCGGTGTACTGCCCTTACGCTGGCCACCAAAGGGCATCCTGCCTCGTTGGAGATGTGCCTCCTCCTCATCCTCCTCCTCCTCCTCTCTCCTATTAGGCACCCACGTGGAGTCAGTGACCTCATCATCCCCTCCCTCCTCATCACTGGAGCCAATCTGGCAGTATGCTGCAGCTGCTGGAACATGACTGCCAGATTGGTGTCCTTCTTGAGCATCCCCTCTGTCTGCTCTCACGCTACTGCCTTCCTGTAGCTGGGTTTCATCATCAGACCCTTTGAAACGCTGGGCATCCTCCTGGAGCATGTACCCAACACTGTGCTCAAACAGTTCGGGGGACTCCTCAGGAGGAGGACATGGTGGGTCTAGGGAAGGAGTGACTGATGATGAGTCTGACATTGATACCAGGGAAGAGGACGCTTTGGCAGCTGCTTTGCCAGTACCCTGAGCCTGGGTGAGAGAGGATGAGGAGGAGGAGGAGGGCTTGGTCATCCACTCTACCAAGTCTTCGGCATGATGTGGCTCAACATGTCCAGCTGCCGAAAAGAAGGACAAGCGTGTCCCATGGCCATGTGCTGATGACAATGCACCGCGTCCACGACCAGCACTGTTGCCCCCAGACACAGAGCCTGCTTGCCCTCTTTTATTGCCTCCTGACTGTCTGCCTCTCCTTGTTTGCCTTCCAGACATTCTAATAGATGGCCTGCAGGGAGATGGGAAAAAAGCAATAAGGGCTACCTTCAGGTGTCCTTCTCTGTCCCTTTACTTAAGGATTTCTAAATATGGTTGAGGATTATTGCTTTTGCACAGAATAGCACAACGACAATTTCCCTGACTGTCCAAAAAACAAGGATTTCAAAGATGGTTGATGAGGAATGCTTTGGCACACTATAGCACAAGGAGAATTCCCCTCACTTTCCTTCTTTGTCCCTAGAAACAAGGACTGGCACAGTGAAAGAAACTGACACTCTCCCTACCTACAGTTTTCTGTCCCTAGAAAAAATGTTTTTTTAAAGCACACTATAGCACAAGGAGAAATCCCCTCACTTTCCTTCTTTGTCCCTAGAAACAAGGACTGGCACAGTGAAAGAAACTGACACTCTCCCTACCTACAGTTTTCTGTCCCTAGAAAAAATGTTTTTTTAAAGCACACTATAGCACAAGGAAAAATCCCCTCACTTTCCTTCTTTGTCCCTAGAAACAAGGACTGGCACAGTGAAAGAAACTGACACTCTCCCTACCTACAGTTTTCTGTCCCTAGAAAAAATGTTTTTTTAAAGCACACTATAGCACAAGGAGAATTCCCCTCACTTTCCTTCTTTGTCCCTAGAAACAAGGACTGGCACAGTGAAAGAAACTGACACTCTCCCTACCTACAGTTTTCTGTCCCTAGAAAAAATGTTTTTTTAAAGCACACTATAGCACAAGGAGAAATCCCCTCACTTTCCTTCTTTGTCCCTAGAAACAAGGACTGGCACAGTGAAAGAAACTGACACTCTCCCTACCTACAGTTTTCTGTCCCTAGAAAAAATGTTTTTTTAAAGCACACTATAGCACAAGGAGAATTCCCCTCACTTTCCTTCTTTGTCCCTAGAAACAAGGACTGGCACAGTGAAAGAAACTGACACTCTCCCTACCTACAGTTTTCTGTCCCTAGAAAAAATGTTTTTTTAAAGCACACTATAGCACAAGGAGAAATCCCCTCACTTTCCTTCTTTGTCCCTAGAAACAAGGACTGGCACAGTGAAAGAAACTGACACTCTCCCTACCTACAGTTTTCTGTCCCTAGAAAAAATGTTTTTTTAAAGCACACTATAGCACAAGGAGAAATCCCCTCACTTTCCTTCTTTGTCCCTAGAAACAAGGACTGGCACAGTGAAAGAAACTGACACTCTCCCTACCTACAGTTTTCTGTCCCTAGAAAAAATGTTTTTTTAAAGCACACTATAGCACAAGGAGAAATCCCCTCACTTTCCTTCTTTGTCCCTAGAAACAAGGACTGGCACAGTGAAAGAAACTGACACTCTCCCTACCTACAGTTTTCTGTCCCTAGAAAAAATGTTTTTTTAAAGCACACTATAGCACAAGGAGAAATCCCCTCACTTTCCTTCTTTGTCCCTAGAAACAAGGACTGGCACAGTGAAAGAAACTGACACTCTCCCTACCTACAGTTTTCTGTCCCTAGAAAAAATGTTTTTTTAAAGCACACTATAGCACAAGGAGAATTCCCCTCACTTTCCTTCTTTGTCCCTAGAAACAAGGACTGGCACAGTGAAAGAAACTGACACTCTCCCTACCTACAGTTTTCTGTCCCTAGAAAAAATGTTTTTTTAAAGCACACTATAGCACAAGGAGAAATCCCCTCACTTTCCTTCTTTGTCCCTAGAAACAAGGACTGGCACAGTGAAAGAAACTGACACTCTCCCTACCTACAGTTTTCTGTCCCTAGAAAAAATGTTTTTTTAAAGCACACTATAGCACAAGGAGAAATCCCCTCACTTTCCTTCTTTGTCCCTAGAAACAAGGACTGGCACAGTGAAAGAAACTGACACTCTCCCTACCTACAGTTTTCTGTCCCTAGAAAAAATGTTTTTTTAAAGCACACTATAGCACAAGGAGAATTCCCCTCACTTTCCTTCTTTGTCCCTAGAAACAAGGACTGGCACAGTGAAAGAAACTGACACTCTCCCTACCTACAGTTTTCTGTCCCTAGAAAAAATGTTTTTTTAAAGCACACTATAGCACAAGGAGAAATCCCCTCACTTTCCTTCTTTGTCCCTAGAAACAAGGACTGGCACAGTGAAAGAAACTGACACTCTCCCTACCTACAGTTTTCTGTCCCTAGAAAAAATGTTTTTTTAAAGCACACTATAGCACAAGGAGAAATCCCCTCACTTTCCTTCTTTGTCCCTAGAAACAAGGACTGGCACAGTGAAAGAAACTGACACTCTCCCTACCTACAGTTTTCTGTCCCTAGAAAAAATGTTTTTTTAAAGCACACTATAGCACAAGGAGAAATCCCCTCACTTTCCTTCTTTGTCCCTAGAAACAAGGACTCGCACAGTAAAACACACTGACACTCTCCCTACCTATCCTTCTCTTTCCCTAAACTAAAGGAATCCAGGTTAAGCAAGAAAGAAATAAATGTCACTGTCCCTGCCTATGCTTGTCTTTCCCTGCTCCGGAACACACTACACTAGGCCGCCGTGCTGGCGGCCTTTTATAGTGTGGGGCGTGTACTAAACACCCTCAGCAATAATTGGCCACAGGCATCCTGCCTGTGGCCAATCATTGCTCTCCTCGCTGCCGGCGCTGTGATTGGCCAAGCATGCGGGGTCACAGTGCATGCTTGGCCAATCACAGCGCCTGGATGACACTCCGATGGCGTAGTGCATTGTGGGCCGTTCGCGTCACTCGAATTTGGCGCGAACGGCCCAAATCGTTCGATCTTCGTCGAACGATCGAACAGCCGATGTTCGAGTCGAACGTATGTTCGACTCGAACACGAAGCTCATCCCTAGCGATGACTCAGCCTCGCCTCTATCTAAGGCGAGATCCTGCGTCACAGGTCTGTCCAGCGCATGCGCCCAGGTCCCGGTAACATTTCCCCTCGGATACGTCACTACATAGTGCCCGGACGTATGCTGTTACGTGACTATGTCACACACGGGGCGGTCAGCTGACTGCCATACAGGAAGTATATCAAGCCCCGAGCGGCCTGCTTGTGCCGACACGAGGGGAGCTGAGGGAGCCCAGTGACATGCACAGCAGAACACAGGTAATTTGGCCACATGAGAAGCTGGTTATAGGAGACCTATTCTCCAGTATCTATAGCATATTGTCCGACGGTATCCCCCACGGAGGATCCACTTGATGTTTGATATTTTTGATTTCTCTCTTGCAGATGGCAACGGATAGACCTCTCTTTGTGCTTTAACTGCATAACCATGTACAAAATCTAGGACATCAAGGTAACTAAGCCTTTACTCCTTCTCCGACATTCATGGAACCACAGTAGATATCTGTGTTCTGTGTTTTTCATAAGCTGCAAGGTAGAGCTACATGTAATTAACACATACCTGTTCATTATTTTTTATTTTCTTTTCATTTATTTCATATATACCTTTTACTTATGGATACCAGCTACATGTGTGATCTCCAATACTTCTTTGTGTTCTGGGCTTATGCCCAGGATAACTGTGCATGACAGGCTCCCCAGCAGTGAAAACATCTCTGATAATATATATGTAAGTGTCACTTGTTCATTATCTTAGATTGATTACAAATCTTTTGGAATATCTTCTTATAATAGATGAAGTTGAGTGCTGAGGTGAATACAGACCTTAGCCATTGTTATAAAATTCTTGAACACATTTTCTCTCCTTGTTCATCTAGGCAATTTTATATGTGAACTTGAATACTTCCTTGTGTACTATTCTCCTTGGTGTGCTTTCCATTGTGATACCTTTGTGGGGAGACCCATACGCATATGCGCCCCCCCATACCATGAGAGGGCACACACCCCAGCCTGCATAGAGGATTTTTTGTTAGCCACTAGGTATTTTGTCCATGGATGTAGAGAAATGTTTGTTATATAATTTACACTGATGTTTTATTAAAATTTAGATTTGTGTATTATATATATTCTTGTGTCATATGCATCTATGTACTATTAATATATTTTCTGTATTGTGTGAGATGGGGGTTGTTTAGCTCAAGTGGTAGATGCGTTTTTCCAGCGATTCAAGCCAGTCAGGAACTATATTTAAGGGCATGGTAGCCCATTTTTATTAAAAAAGGCAAAATAAAAGTCCAAACAAAGGTTTCCCACGCAGGGGTTCTTCTCCATTAAATACACAGAACAGAAAATGCTAGCCCACCTGGCTCTCTGTAGCAGTACTTCTGCACTTTATCCTGGTCAGCCAGACCACCGGACTCCTCAAAGTAGACGGCTTCCCTTTAGCGTCCACAGCTCTGCCTCTTGCAGTCACCAACTTCTTGGCTGTCTCCTACAGCCTCTCTGACTCCTGAAGACCTCCTGTCTCTTGGTGTGGAGCCGTCTCCAACTGGGAGCCATGAGGTCTTCCCATTTATTCATTATAAGGGCTGTGCTCACCTGAGCACACACCCTGCTGGTAATCAGCAAAGTCTGGACACAGGGTTGGAGATCCCGTCCCTCCCAAGACACTGTGGAATCTCCAAACTACAAAGAATACCAAAACCTGGAGAAAGCTGCGAAAGCAGTCTTCTCCAGTCCACATCTACGCCCTGTCGTCTTGCACCTCGCAAATGTGCAGACCCTGTGTCCAGAAAACTGTTCTTTTTACCGTGACAGTAGCTCCTACTGTCACATATCTCCCCTCCATGTTTCGGACCCGAAGGGGGCGGAACACACAAGCCTGAATCCTTGATTGGGGCACCTCTGTGCCAGCTGTTCGCTGCGTAGGCCCAATCTTTTTTTCGGGTGCGTTTCCAGGCACGCCTTACCCAGGATCGCAACGGGGTCCTACCTTTCTGTATCCCCAGCCTACTCCCTCTGTCCTTGGGGTTCCTGAGCTCACGTTTCTTTTCTGGCAGCCCCTGCCTTTCCTGCTACTTCCTTTAAACTCGGTTTCTGGATTCTGTAAGGAACCTGCTCCAGACACTACGCCTGATGAGGAACCACCTTTTCCCTCACTGGTACCCGTTTTCCCCATCACAATAGGTCCCTTGGATTTACCAACTCCTTTGCCCTTGACTACCAACTCCCCAGGGCTCAACATCTGTGTATCACACTCATTTTCCAAGAAATTATTCATTTTCATATCCAGGCCATTATTTACATTAACATTCAGTAATAAGTCACCATTTCTCCAATTATCAATATCATCAGTTATTTCTTGTTCAGGGTTTGTTAGGGCCAAGCCCAAGGAGGGACAACACACAGGTGAGCAGCTATCCCCTATGAGACCTTCACAAGGCTTCACTTCACCTGTTGTCCAAATCTCTGTGGGCAGTTGTCCCAACAACTGACATTGAACAACGCATGACCCATTTCTAGCAGTACCCATCTTTGCCAACTCACACTTTTCCATGTTACAATTTTTGTTCCTCTCCATACTATATTTGAGAGCGTCTCCGGGTACACCAACTTGTACCTCTCTGCAGGTGACAGACAGAATCTCTGCTTTTGCCGCATCCATATCTGGCCCTTCCTTCTTAGGTCTAGCGGGTGAGGCAGTATCCGCTATTTACTAATCCCTGCTCAGCCGCACCTCGGACCGCACTAGCAGACATGTCCATCACCGCATCAGGCGGAGAGACCTCTGTCTCCAGCAGCCCCCCAGAGCGCCTTCCGTACTGAACCGTATCCAGAAGCACCCTCACAGGAAACCGGGAGATCATTTGCAACATTATTAGAAAGCACTGTACCAACCAGTTTCACTGGTGATTAATTTTAACCAGCACAGGTTGTACTACCTGACTCCATCCATTGGTACCATGCAGCACCACCACATCTGACTGTAATGGAGGCACCAAGGTATACAAGGACTGTGCTTTCACCATTTCAAGCAGTTCCACTAACATATCTGTAATTTCTACACACTCCACATCAATATGCAAAACATTTTTGGTGACCTTAACCTTATCAGAGACATGGAGGGGCTCATTCACTGCGGCTTGAGGGGCCGAGACATTTAAACAGGCCTCCACCTCACTGGCGGTACCCATCACAGCCTGATGCTCCTCTGGAACCCTGTCAGACGCATGTCTCCCACTCATCCCTTCCAACTCAACAATGAGCCCCTGCACGTAAACATTTGTTACATTGTCACCTTCACACTTGACATTCAGCGGCTGGGCTGTGAACACCACATCTGCCATGCATGCGCCCTGATCTGGTCCTTCCGACTGGGGGGAAACAACCCTTGTAGGGACCAACGCACCCTCAACCATCGGTCGCTCTGCGATTTCCCTGTCTGGCATAGCAGTTGTTGTATTCACACCCCTGTAGCTCAACATAGCCTTGTCTATCATGGCTAGTAATTGTTTGGTCAAACTGTCCCAATCCATTGTGCTTCCATTATGAGGGCTCAGCAGTACCTCATCATTGGCTCTAGGAGGCACCTGGGATTCTGCAGTGCAAACAGTAACTTTGTCAGTTCTATATAAATCACATTTTGACAACAAGCTTTTACTCTTTGCTAAAGCTTCATCAAACAAGGCAGGCTGCAATACACCATCACCACCTTGCCCTGGGGGCGCTAACACACTCAGCTGTGTACCTTCAGCTCTGGTCAGCTGACTTAACCCCTTACCAACTGGGTTACACATATGATAAATGGACTGCTCACACAAACTCTCACTGCATGGTGTAGACCCAGTTTGTTCCATCAGAGCAATATCAGGGCTGTCCTTAACAATCTCTGGCTCCAACACCTGGAGACCCCTAGAGATTTCCATGAACAACACTGTGGCTCCGCTTCTGGTTGCCAAGGGAGACATCCCCCTTTTCTCATTACTAAAGAACACATCACCATAAGTACATGTATCATGAGCAATACCTTTATCATCAGCATTCATAAACATAGCAGTTTCATAAGCTCTATCAGGTTTTCTTTTGTCATAACGCATGGCATGCTGCATGCCACTCAGCACACCACCCTTCCTCTCCAAAGGAATTATTTTTCCTACTAGGGCGGCTTCACAGTTGTCCTGAGAAACCACTTGCCTCACCACTGCAGGCTCCTTGGCGGTTTCCCTTGGCAACTCTGCAGCACCTGTCACTATCACTAGGGAACATGGCACACCAACTGCTTTGGTTACCCCTAGCACATCTCTCCCAGCACTCTGCTGGATTACCTTAGGTGCACACAGAGTCCACATGTCCTTTTCAGTCCTTGACCTTGCTGCAAGCTGGGTTTTAACCTGTGTCTCCCCGCTGATCTGGGTAGCACACTGCAGCAAGTAAATTTTTACACCTGCGGATCTCCCCACCGAACACAATGCCACTTCACTGGGATCAGACCCACAAATTGCAACAGTCTTACCATATCCTGTAGCAGGTAACTCTGGATTTCCAAAACCGAAGTCTACCGGTGACACTTCTCCCATCCTGGAGCATTGCTGGCGGCCCATGATACGATGGAACTCTCCTCTGAGAAGGATTTCCTCTTTAAACCTGCGGTAGTCATCCTGGTCCCCATCCATCAAATGGTAAACCGACCGGTACTCTATCCGTAACAATGTTTGCAGCAATTTTGGCCACCGGTTCCTAGGCCATTTTCTCTTTACAGCAACTTTTTCAAATCTTAGCAGGAAGTCCCCAACCTCCTCTGTAGGCAGCATGGGTTGCATATACAGGTAGTCAGAGGCCACGATCAAAGCCCCTTGTACTGCATCCTAGTCTTTGCGATTCCGCTTGAACCATCCATTCACTGTCTCACGCATCACTAGGCCTTTTGGACTGACCCTTCTAGGTGGAGACATCTTCTCAGGCCACGCTGAGCTCACTTCCACAGGTACACCACCTGTATGCAACACAGTCCATCAATTGAACTCCTGTGCAATGCAGTTCGCCTGGCTGCCACACACAGCTAGCAGCAGTTCACCGCAGAAAAAAAAATTGAGTTTTCATTCACAGGTACACCACCTGCAACACGCAATGCCTTTTGCCTGGCTGCACTTCCACACACAGCCAACAGTTCCTGACCTGAACTCACTGTGGAGCAAGGACCCGGATTCCACCGTCTTGTGCCCGCTGAGTCCACCACTTGTGAGATGGGGGTTGTTTAGCTCAAGTGGTAGATGCGTTTTTCCAGCGATTCAAGCCAATCAGGAACTATATTTAAGGGCATGGTAGCCCATTTTTATTAAAAAAGGCAAAATAAAAGTCCAAACAAAGGTTTCCCACGCAGGGGTTCTTCTCCATTAAATACACAGAACAGAAAATGCTAGCCCACCTGGCTCTCTGTAGCAGTACTTCTGCACTTTATCCTGGTCAGCAAGACCACCGGACTCCTCAAAGTAGACGGCTTCCCTTTAGCGTCCACAGCTCTGTCTCTTGCAGTCACCAACTTTCTGGCTGCCTCTTGCAGTCACCAACTTCTTGGCTGCCTCCTACAGCCTTTCTGACTCCTGAAGACCTCCTGTCTCTTGGCGTGGAGCCGTCTCCAACTGGGAGCCATGAGGTCTTCCCATACATTCATTATAAGGGCTGTGCTTACCTGAGCACACACCCTGCTGGTAATCAGCAAAGTCTGGACACAGGGTTGGAGATCCCATCACTCCCAAGACACTGTGGAATCTCCAAACTACAAAGCCCCTTTCCAGAATACCAAAACCTGGGGAAAGCTGCGAAAGCAGTCTTCTCCAGTCCACATCTACGCCCTGTAGTCTTGCACCTCGCAAATGTGCAGACCCTGTGTCCAGCAAACTGTCCATTTTACCGTGACAGTAGCTCCTACTGTCACAATTGATATAGATTTGTTAAAGTGCTTGCATCCCTGAAGAAGCCTGTATATAGGCGAAACATGTAGGACCAGCAGCATGCAACTTTGCAGGAACAAATGCATTACGGTGTATTTTTGTATTCCTTTTTTAATGATATTGTACAGTACATTTGATAATAAAATCAACATTTTTAACTGTAATTACTTTGTAACATGCATATATATTTTTGGTATTTTTTTTACATTTCTCAAAGGATAGCAATCACATTTCTCTCAATAGGCATCCCCAAAATCCCATCTCCATACCCCGTACATGGGGTTCCACACATATATTTCTCTACCAGGGATGTAGATGCCTATTGACTAATTTACATGACCAAGTGCATGCTCTGAATACCCTTTATTTTTATGCTTGTAAAAGCCGTCTAGAGGCTAATTAGCTGCTAGGATTGCTTTTACATGAAAGCCGACCGCTGGCTGAAATGAATGATACCAAGATGATGCCTAAACCCCCAGGCATCATTCTGGTATAACCATTCAAAGTCCAGCAACATACCAGTACGTTGCTGGTCCTTGTTGGACATGTATTGTAATCTTTTTTTTCATGCAGCCTGTTGGCTGAACGAAAAAAAGAGATTGATCGGTGGGTATGCCCACCATTAGAATACCTCCCTTCATCCACCCACTTCTAATGATGGCATACATGCATCATTTATATATGCCGAAGCATGGGGGCATCCTCCTGCAAAAAAGTTATGCGGCGTACACACGGTCGGACTTTTCCACGGGCAAACCTCCGTCGGAATTTCGACCGTATGTACGCGGCATTAAGAGCAAAATCGCACCTCCGCCCCTGCTGCCCCCATGCTTCGGCATATATGCTCTCTTTTTTTTTAACTGTGGTGGTGAAATCACCTCCTACAGCCTTGGAGTCACAGCTTTATGTATCGTGGGAGCAAACGCTGTTGCTGTCAAGATAAATAAATCCGCATTGCAACTGAATGGCGTACTCTGCTAAGCAAATGATGGTTAACATTAAAACAAAGTAACAATGCAGTATAACAGTAAGACCTTACCATACCATACCTGCAAAGCAAATACCAAAAAAAAAACGAGTAAAAAATAAAAAAATTTTTTAACGCAACCTGTGCCTAAAATATATATATGCCGAAGCATGGGGGCATCCTCCCGCAAAAAAGTTATGCCGCGTACACACGGTCAGACTTTTCCACGGGCAAGCCTCCGTCAGAATTTCGACCTCATGTACGCGGCATTAGGAACAAAATCGCTCCTCCGCCTCTGCTGCCTGCATGCTTCGGCATATATGCTCTTTTTTTTAACTGTGGTGGTGAAATCACCTCCTACAGCACTGGAATCCCGGCTTTATGTATCATGGGAGCAAACGCTGTTGCTGTCAAGATACCTGAAAACAAAAAATTACATACCTGAAAAGCAAGCATGATAAAACATAACAATAAAACATTGCAGAATAGAATACAGTACAAAAGAGCAGATCAATAGAGAGAGAGAGAGAACAATAAAATGACAACTATTTTTTTTTTTTTATATATTTTTTTTGTGTTTTTTTTTTTTTACGTTTTTTTTTTTTTCACACTTTTTTTTTTGTAACTGTAACAACTGTAACGGTTCTGGTCTCTCAAAATGCGGTGGCATCTTGGGAGACCCTGTGTAAGTGTGTCCTAGTCTGTGAAATGCTGTACCCTACGCTAAAACTTCACTAGTGTGTGGAAGCGTTCAAAACATTTACTAATGCACAGACCAGGATTGTCAGGACAGAGTCGACAAAAATAACGGGTGTCACGCCTAAATCCACGCTTGCTACAGACACGACATCTTTTTTGGGGGGCTCGTTGGGTAGGGGTACTCTCGAGGACATACGGAAAATAGCTCTCATGCAGCCGGCTTACTGCATTTGGTTGGGGATGGTGAGGTGCAGAACCGCCTGGATACAGGAGGTCTGTGACTATCTTATCCTGGAATTTGAGGCAGGATAAAGTCCCGCCTGAAGCTCTGTATAGCACATGAGCGTTCAGCAAAGCCAATTGAAATAAGGATAAAGTTACTTTTTTGTACCAGCTTCTCGCCTTACGGGCAATGTGATACGACGCCAACAACTGGTCGTTGAGGTCCACCCCTCCCATATTTTGGTTATATTCGTGGACACAGAGGGGTTTCTCCACAACACCAGTCGCCGTACGAATTTGGACTGTCGTGTCTGCGTGAAGGGAAGTAAGAAGGAAAACATTCTTATTATCCCTCCACTTCACAGCGAGCAAATTATTACACTTCAAGCAGGCTCTCTCCCCCAGCCTAAGACGGGAATCTACAAGCCCCTTGGGAAAGCCCCGACGATTAGGTCGCACAGTGCCACATGCTCCAATCTGATGATCAAACAAGTGACTAAACAGTGGCACGCCCGTGTAATAATTGTCCACATACAAGTGGTACCCCTTTCCGAATAAGGGTGACACCAAGTTCCACATTATCTTGCCAGCGCTCCCTATGTAATCTGGGCAGTTCTCCGGCTCTACGTGACTGTCTTTTCCCTCATAAACCATAAAGCTCCATACATAGCCTGTTGCCCTGTCACAGAACTTATAGAGCTTGACCCCATATCTGGCACGCTTGCTGGGAATGTAGTGTTTGAAAGACAAGCGGCCAGAAAATGTAATCAGGGACTCATCAACGCAGACAACTTGATCGGGAGTAAACAAGGCTGCAAAACGCTCGTTGAAGTGGTTTATGAGGGGCCGAATTTTGTAGAGCCGATCAAATTCAGGGTCTCCACGTGGATGACAAAGTTCATTGTCGTTAAAGTGCTTGAACCGCAAGATCTCCTCGTATCGTTTCCTGGACATGGAGGCAGAGAACACGGGCATATGGTCAATTGGGCGCGTGGACCAATAGGCGCGCAATGACGAGAATTTATGTGTGCCCATGTTGGTTTAAAATCTCTGGCAATAGAAGGCAACTGGGGACTAGCGGCGATGAATTGACCAGCATATAAATTACTCTGGTCCACAATAGATCTATAGAGATCTTCTGTGAAAAACAGCGAATAAAAATCAAGTGGCATAAAATCAGCTGTTTCCACCTGAATACCGGGTTGGCCAGTGAATGGGGGAAGTACGGGTTCTGCAGAAGTGTTGGGCACCCAATCAGGATAGGCGAATTCTGCAGGCAGGGCACTATGGGCACGATGGGCCTGCCTTTGTCTTCTTCTTGGTGGCAGCGGGACACTACTTGTGCTTGTCACCTTGCCAGCTTGAACTGCACTTATGGGACTCGCCACGTCACCAAGTGATACTGCAGTGCTGGATGTATGTCCAGGGTGTACTAGGGTGCTGGTGCTTGCCAGTTCACCAGAAGGAATAGCGGCGCTAGTACTATTCTGCTCCATAATACGAGAGCCCTGCGGTTCTTGCTCCTCAACAACATCAGAAGATCGGGATCGGGTACGCCTGACCTTAGCAGGGACCTCATCTTGTCGTCAGAGCTATCTGACATGGAGCCACTGTCTTCTACGGGGTTGTATTCTGAGCCGGAATCTGACAGATGCGTGACCTCCTCTTCACTATCTGTCATGCTCAGAATCTCGTAGGCCTCTTTACTAGTGTACCTTCGATTTGCCATTTTGGTCTATAAATTTAGTGGTACACTAGTAAGATTCACAGGTAAAAAAGCACCTGACTGTCAGCAAATGTATCAAACGCTACCAAAAAAACTGTTAGCGATCGCAGGGATCAGACCTGTCTCTGCGAATGCTGCAGTTATGTGTGTTGCGTTTTGTAAGTGACAGTGATCAATCGATACTGCACTTGGGTGGGCTGGGCTGGGCTGGGCGGAGAGGCTAAATGCAGGTGCTAGCAGGTATCTGGGCTGATCCCGCTAACACTGCGTTTTTGGGAACCCTAAACCACTGGGGACGCTAGTAGAGATCTGATAAGATACTATACCACTAAGGGAGGTGTATGCTTTTACACGTGGGTGTTAGCGTTACTGGCACTAACCTGACACTGCATGGGGCGATGCAGACCCTAACTGACGCTAAAACCTAATTGATATCACCTGCCGGGCGATCAGGGGGTTAAACCTTTAATGGGTTATATATACGGCGGGTGCCCTGATGCTATAAAAAGAAAACTTACCAACCAGCGTCACCCGTAACACTTATACGGTGATCATTGGTGAAAGGGTTAACTAGGGGCAATCAGGGGGTTAAAACCTTCATTAGGTAATATATGGCGCTATATAAAAATCTGACGGCTAACCTAAATAACTAAATAACTAACTGGCTAACCAGTGTCACCAGTGACACTTATACGGTGATCACTGGTGAAAGGGTTAACTCTGGGGGGTTAAAACCTTTATTAGATAATATATGGGGGTACCTGACGCTATAAAAACCTGGCGGCGAACCTAAAAAAAAACTGGCTAACTAGCGGCACCAGCGACACTAATACAGCGATCAGAAAAACGATTGCTTACTGACACTGGCGATAGGGGGTGAAAGGGTTACCTGGGGGGCGATCAAGGGGTTAAACCTTTATTAGGGGGGCTTAGGGGGCTACCCTGGACCTAAAGGGGCCTAAACCTAACTGCCCTGCAACTTTTTACTGTCACAGATGACACTAAATGCAGTGATCAGTAAATACAGTAAATGATCACTGCAATCAGTGACACTGTGACTGGGGGCTTGGGGGTGACCTGGGGGGTGATCTGGGGGTGACTGGGGGGTGAAATGTGTGCCTATGTGTACCTACTAGTCAGTGTAGTGTGCACTAACCTGATGTCTTCTCTCCTCTGCGCTCTGGACGAAAAAAGCGCCGCATGGAGTGATGACATCACTTCCTCTGCCTGTGTTTACATTACACAGGCAGAGGAAGCATTTCATTCGCCGGGAGCGATCGCGAGGGGGTGGCCAGAAACCATAGGCCGCCCCCTCATCCCGGATCGCTCCTGAAGCGATACCGACCGCCCCATGTACCAGGAGGGGGTCCGATCGAACCCCCCACCCGCACGAAGCAGGCACGTACAGGTACAAGATTGTGCCTGTCTGTGCTATTCTGCCGAGGTATATGTACATGGGGCGATCGTTAAGTTGTTAAATACTCCTTAAATTAAATGTTATACTGATGTTGGCCAAGAATGTTTGTTTGTGTCTAATCTGCTTGCAATGTTATGTGCAAAAGTACTAATTTTTATTTTATGGTTTGACTCCACAGTTTCCTTCAACACCACAGGAATGGCAGACTGTGGCTTCCCAGTTTGCCCAGCGGTGGGACTTTCCCAACTGCGGAGGGGCAATCGATGGAAAACCTGTCCACAACGTCCCACCCCCCCCTCACTCGGGGTCATACTATTATAACTATAAGGGGTTACATAGTATCGTGATGATGGCGGTGGTGTCAGCGACATATGAGTTCCTGTATGTGGACGTGGGGAAGAATGGCCGTATATCGGATGGTGGAGTCTTTGCCCAGACCGAGTTTCAGAGACGGCTCCAGAATGGTGGCTTGGGATTACCACCTGCTGAGGATAATGTGGCTGGACTGCCGTTTGTCTTTGTCGCTGATGAAGCATTTGGGCTGGGTGAACACATGATGCGGGCATTCCCCATGAGGACCACACCCCGGACCAGAGGGTTTTTAACTACCGGCTGGCCAGAGCCAGAAGAGTGGAGAAAAATGCTTTTGGGATATTGGCCAGCCGGTTCCGCCTATTCCTCACAGCTATTAACATGGCGGAATATAAACTTAATCATATTGTGCTATCATGCTGCGTACTGCATAACTTTTTACGGAGAAAAGCTCCAAACCATGTGGCCTCAGTTGGGCCTGAGGCCGGAATTCATAAACTAAATAATCTGACGGCACTGGAAGCTGGCCGTCCTGGCTTGCCCCCCCAAAGCGCCCGTGAAGTCCGGATAAAATATCTGGAATATTTTAGGGGAAGGGGGACCATTGATATGCCAGCAAATGTATATATATTTATGTAGCGATACCTTCAATTAAGAAGGCCGCAGATTTAGTTTGGGCCCTGAAAACAGCTCCGCCAACCCCCGGCAATGTACTCGACCCTTTGCTGGCACAGTTAGTTATGGCAGCAATATATATATATATATCTTATACTATATGAGTAAACCCAGACACCAGACGATAATGAAAGGGGTATAAAATTTACTTTAAGCTTTTGGTAGGAAAGGTTAACAGTGGTAACAGTTCACAGGTAATAAATTACAGAGCCCTGCAGCAATAAACATACTATGCATTAAAATGAACATTAAAGGTGCGCCGCGTGGGCGACCGTTAACTAGGCGTCCTGTGACGCAGTAACTAAATGAACTAACTGGCTGGCCAGGCCTGGCTCAGATATCTACAACTCAGTCTATAGGGGATGATGGTTTCTTCACCGGCAATTCTTTAAAGGTGGTGCACATAACAGAATACCATTTGTAATCCAGTGGGAAGGTTGTGATGAAATAAACACTTTACTGTATGAACTCTGAGTTCAGCTCTGATAAGGTTCTCCAGTAAGGGTATCAGAAATAACTTGTGGGCCACAGCAGTCTATAGGCACATTAGCAACAACAGTATATGGTCTGAGCATACGCTCGCTCACCCCCCCGGACGCGATCCCAGTCCGGGAACTTCCAACGACTGGGTCCTCACACACACAGTGTCTCCAGCGATCGGGTCCCCGATCCAACCAAGGTTGTAGACAAGCGAAGTCAGATGTAGTGATGAGCCGAACACCCCCGGGTTCGGTTCGCACCAGAACCCGCGAACGGACCGAAAGTTCGTACGAACATTAGAACCCTATTAAATACAATGGATGCGAACGTTCGAATTCTAAAGTGCTAATTATAACAACTATTATGCATGTTATTGTCCTAAAAAGGGTTTGGGAACCCGGGTTCTGCACCAGGGGAGATGTATCAATGCAAAAAGAAGTTTTAAAAACGGTCGTTTTTCGGGAGCAGTCATTTTAATGATGCATAAAGTGAAAAAAAAAAAGTCAAATATTCCTTTAAATATCGTACCTGGGGGGTGTCTAAAGTATGCCTGTGAAGTGCCACGTGTTTCCCGCGTTTAGAACTGTCCCTGCACAAAATGACACTTCTAAAGGAAAAAAAAGCCATTTAAAACTGCTTGCGGCTTTAATGTAATGTCTGGTCCCGGTAATATGGATGAAAATCTTTAAGAAAAATGGCATAGCTACCCCATGACCCCCCCCCCCTACCCCAGCCCATTACCAGACCCTTTGGGTCTTGTATGGATATTAAGGGGAACCCCGCACATAAAATAAAAAAGGCCCTATATACTCTGAACAGCCGTATACAGGCGGTGCATACAAGACAGGGACTGTAGGTTTGTTCTTATGTAGAATCTGTTTGTAATTTTGAACAGGTACATTGTTGAAGTGTAGCTCCAGCCCAAAAATCTATTTTTAAACTTTTTGGAAAACATAGGTAAGGGTTATCACCCCTGTAACATTTGTTTTGCTGTCTGTGCCCCTGTTCAGAACATTTCACCTCACTTTCCATCCCAATGACAACTGTTTTTGAAATGTGGTGTTTTTCTTGAAACAAGGATTGGTGATAAAGCATCAGTACAGAGGAGACACCTTTCTCCCATATTAATTCTTACAGGAGAGAATTTTCCTTCCAAGGGGTAGATTTCCTCTCACTTCCTGTTGTCTTCTTGCGTTTGCAAGTAGGAGTCGTTTGTAAGTTGGATGTTTGAAAGTAGGGACCTGCCATATATACTCTGCAGAAATAGGCCCCTTAGTTGTTGGTGTTGGCACAACACTGTAAGCACTCACAGTTACTCTTGGTTGGTGCTGGAACGCCCTGCTGTCAACTATTATATCAGGAATTTTAATTACATATAATTGTTGAACAGTGGTAGTAAAAATTGGGCCTTTGATGGTGGTGCTGGTGCCACAACACTGTAAGCCCTGACAGTTACTCTTGGTGGGTGCAGCAATGGGCCCTGCTGTGAATTATTAGATCAAGAATTGTAATTGCATGCCCCTGTTGAACAGGGGCTGAAAAATTGGTCCTTTCGTGGTGGTGGTGGTGGTGTTGCCACAACACTGTAAGCCCTCAGAGTTACTCTTGGTGGGTGCAGGAATGGGCCCTGCTGTGAATTATTAGATCAAGAATTGTAATTACATGCCCCTTTTGAACAGGGGCTGAAAAATTGGGCCTTTCGTAGTGGTGGTGGTGGTGGTGGCGTTGCCACAACACTGTAAGCCCTCAGAGTTACTCTTGGTGGGTGCAGAAATGGGCCCTGCTGTGAATTATTAGATCAAGAATTGTAATTACATGCCCCTGTTGAACAGGGGCTGAAAAATTGGGCCTTAGGCAATGGTGGCACAACACTACAACCCCTCACAGATACTGTACTTGGAGCACAGCAATGAGCCCTGTTGCAAAGTATTGCTTCAAAAATTGTAATGACACGCCCCTGTTAAACAGGGGCTGAAAAATTGAGCCTTAGGCACTGGTGGCACAACACTCCAACCCCTCACAGATACTGTACTTGGAGCACAGCAATGAGCCCTATGGCAAATTATTGCTAAAAAAATTGTAATTACACGCCCCTGTTAAACAGGGGCTGAAAAATTGGGCCTTAGCCACTGGTGGCGGCACCCATAAACAAAAATGATCTTCCAAGCTATCATCATCAATCGTATCATTGAGGACTCGGAGGAGGAGGATAGCCAGTCAACATAACAGCACAGGCACTCAGCATCAGCATCAGTCTTGAAGGGATGTGACATGTTAAAATCAATTAGTCTGTTATATCAGCATCAGGTGTGTGGTAGCTGGTGGTGATCCAAGACTGGTTCATCTTGATGAAAGTCAGTCGATCAACCGAGTCGGTGGACAGGCGCACCCTGTGATCCGTGACAAATCCTCCAGCAGCACTGAATGTGCGTTCCGAAAGAACGCTGGATGCAGGACAGGCCAGTAGCTCAATTGCATACTGTGCAAGCTCTGGCCAGTGATCCATCCTCAAGACCCAGTAAGCCAGAGGATTTTCGGTGGGGAAGGTGTCCAAGTCTGACCTTGCCCCTAGATATTCCTGCACCATGTTTATCAGACGCTGGCGATGGTTGCTGGAACCGATCATACTTTGGGGCTGCGGACTAAAGAATTGTCTGAACGCATTGGTCAGACGGCCACCTTCCCCACCGCTCCTTCTTTGACTGGCCGAAGCCTCAGCAACTCGTTGTCCAGGACCAGGAGTTTGTAACCTCCCAATCTCTGGGAACGCGTTGCACAGACCTTTCTGCAAGGCCTCCCGGAGTTGTCTCATCCTCTGCTCCCTCTGCGACGGTAACATAAGGTCCGCAACCTTACCCTTGTACCGTGGATCAAGGAGAGTGGCCAGCCAGTAATGGTCCCTCTCCTTGATCCGAAGAATACGAGGATCCTTCCGCAGACTTTGCAGGATCAGGGAGGCCATGCAGCGTAGGTTTGCTGAGGCATTCGGTCCGGAGTCCTCTGGGTCACTAAGGACGACATGATCCGCAGCCACCTCCTCCCAGCCACGTACAAGTCCACTGGTTTCTTGGGACTGTAAATCATCCCTAAAAGACTGCTGCTGATGATGCTGAGTGCCAGCCTCCACCTCCATGCTGACACAATCCTCCTCCTCCTCCTCCTCCTCCTCTTCCTGTGCGATGGGTGGGACAGAAGGAACACTGTCTGGGTAAAGGGGGCCTTGAGAGGCAAGGAAGTCCTCCTCTTCCTGCCTCTTTTCTGCCTCAAGTGCCCTGTCCATTATTCCACGCAGCGTGTGCTCCAACAGGTGGACAAGAGGTACAGTGTCACTGATGCATGCACTGTCACTGCTCACCATCCTCGTGGCCTCCTCAAATGGTGCCAGGACAGTGCATGCATCCCTGATCATGCCCCACTGGCGTGGAGAAAAAAAACCAAGCTCCCCTGACCCTGTCCTGGTGCCGTAGTCGCACAGGTACTCATTGATGGCCCTCTTCTGCGTGTGCAGCCGCTGCAGCATGGCCAACGTTGAGTTCCACCTGGTGGGCATGTCACATATAAGGCGGTTCTTGGGCAGGTTCAACTCCTTTTGCAGCTCAGCCAGGCGAGCACTGGCATTATAAGATCTGCGGAAATGCACACAGACTTTCCTGGCCTGCCTCAGGACATCCTGTAAGCCCGGGTACCTGCCCAAGAACCGCTGCACCACCAGGTTAAGGACGTGAGCCACACAGGGCACATGGGTCAGTTGTCCCTGTCGGAGGGCGGAGAGGAGGTTGGTGCCATTGTCGCAAACCACCATTCCTGGCTTAAGCTGGCGTGGCGTCAACCACCTCTCGGCCTGGCCCTGCAGAGCAGACAGGACCTCTGCCCCAGTGTGGCTTCTGTCCCCCAAACACACCAGCGCAAGCACGGCATGGCATCTTTTTGCCTGCGTACTTGCGTAGCCCCTTGAACGGCTACGGAGCACCGCTGGTTCAGAGGACAAAGCACAGGAAGAGGCCATGGAGGAAGAAGAAGAGGAGGGGGTGGAGGAGAGATTAGTGTCACAACCAGTAGTAGCATTTTGGAGGCGTGGCGGTGGAACAACCTCCAACACTACTGCACCTTGTCCTGCATCCTTCCCAGCTGCCAAAAGAGTGACCCAATGGGCCGTGAAAGAAAGGTAACGTCCCTGTCCATGCCTGCTGGACCATGAGTCAGCGGTAATATGCACCTTACCGCTGACCGCCCTGTCCAGCGAGGCCAAGACATTGCCTTCCACATGCCGGTAGAGAGCCGGAATAGCCTTCCTTGAGAAAAAGTGGCGTTTGGGAACCTGCCACTGAGGAACCGCACATTGCACAAACTCACGGAAGGGGGCCGAGTCTACCAACTGAAAAGGCAGCAGTTGAAGCGCTAGCAATTTAGCCAAGCTAGCATTCAACCGCTGGGCATGTGGATGGCTGGGAGTGAACTTCTTTCGACGGTCCAGCAGCTGGGGCAGGGAAATTTGCCTGCTAGAATCGGACGTCGGTGTACTGCTAGCAGAGTGGCCGCAACTACTTGGCTGTGACACACCTAATTCTACACCTTCATTCCTCTCAGTGCATGTTTCAGAGAGGACTGAAGTTATAGTGGGGTTGGAGATCCCAGCTGATGCGGTGCAAGGAGAGGTCCGCTTTGTTCTTTGGTGTGGGTCTTTGAGGTAGGCTTGCCAACGAGCTGCATGGCAGGTCAACATATGTCTGGTCAGGCATGTGGTACCCAAGCGGCTGATGTTTTGGCCACGCGATATACGCTTGAGACATATGTTGCAAACAGCAGCTGTGCGATCTGATGCACTAGCCTCAAAAAAGGCCCACACCAAAGAACTTTTGGAATGACGGGCAGAGGCAGCGCCCTGCACAGGCGGAGCTCTGCGGTGTGATTCCGTCGGTGTACTGCCCTTACGCTGGCCACCAAAGGGCATCCTGCCTCGTTGGAGATGTGCCTCCTCCTCATCCTCCTCCTCCTCCTCTCTCCTATTAGGCACCCACGTGGAGTCAGTGACCTCATCATCCCCTCCCTCCTCATCACTGGAGCCAATCTGGCAGTATGCTGCAGCTGCTGGAACATGACTGCCAGATTGGTGTCCTTCTTGAGCATCCCCTCTGTCTGCTCTCACGCTACTGCCTTCCTGTAGCTGGGTTTCATCATCAGACCCTTCGAAACGCTGGGCATCCTCCTGGAGCATGTACCCAACACTGTGCTCAAACAGTTCGGGGGACTCCTCAGGAGGAGGACATGGTGGGTCTAGGGAAGGAGTGACTGATGATGAGTCTGACATTGATACCAGGGAAGAGGACGCTTTGGCAGCTGCTTTGCCAGTACCCTGAGCCTGGGTGAGAGAGGATGAGGAGGAGGAGGAGGGCTTGGTCATCCACTCTACCAAGTCTTCGGCATGATGTGGCTCAACATGTCCAGCTGCCGAAAAGAAGGAAAAGCGTGTCCCATGGCCATGTGCTGATGACAATGCACCGCGTCCACGACCAGCACTGTTGCCCCCAGACACAGAGCCTGCTTGCCCTCTTTTATTGCCTCCTGACTGTCTGCCTCTCCTTGTTTGCCTTCCAGACATTCTAATAGATGGCCTGCAGGGAGATGGGAAAAAAGCAATAAGGGCTACCTTCAGGTGTCCTTCTCTGTCCCTTTACTTAAGGATTTCTAAATATGGTTGAGGATGATTGCTTTCGCACAGAATAGCACAACGACAATTTCCCTGACTGTCCAAAAAACAAGGATTTCAAAGATGGTTGATGATCAATGCTTTAGCACACTATAGCACAAGGAGAATGTCCCTCACTGTCCTTCCCTGTCCCTAGAAACAAGGATTAGCACAGTAAAATAAACTGACACTCTTCCTACCTATAGTTTTCTGTCCCTAGAAAAAATGTTTTTTTAAAGATGGTTGATGATCAATGCTTTAGCACAGTATAGCACAAGGAGAATTTCCCTCACTGTCCTTCCCTGTCCCTAGAAACAAGGATTATCACAGTGAAAGAAACTGACACTCTTCCTACCTATAGTTTTCTGTCCCTAGAAAAAATGTTTTTTTAAAGATGGTTGATGATCAATGCTTTAGCACACTATAGCACAAGGAGAATTTCCCTCACTGTCCTTCCCTGTCCCTAGAAACAAGGATTATCACAGTGAAAGAAACTGACACTCTTCCTACCTATAGTTTTCTGTCCCTAGAAAAAATGTTTTTTTAAAGATGGTTGATGATCAATGCTTTAGCACACTATAGCACAAGGAGAATTTCCCTCACTGTCCTTCCCTGTCCCTAGAAACAAGGATTAGCACAGTAAAAGAAACTGACACTCTTCCTACCTATAGTTTTCTGTCCCTAGAAAAAATGTTTTTTTAAAGATGGTTGATGATCAATGCTTTAGCACAGTATAGCACAAGGAGAATTTCCCTCACTGTCCTTCCCTGTCCCTAGAAACAAGGATTATCACAGTGAAAGAAACTGACACTCTCCCTACCTATAGTTTTCTGTCCCTAGAAAAAATGTTTTTTTAAAGATGGTTGATGATCAATGCTTTAGCACACTATAGCACAAGGAGAATTTCCCTCACTGTCCTTCCCTGTCCCTAGAAACAAGGATTATCACAGTGAAAGAAACTGACACTCTTCCTACCTATAGTTTTCTGTCCCTAGAAAAAATGTTTTTTTAAAGATGGTTGATGATCAATGCTTTAGCACAGTATAGCACAAGGAGAATTTCCCTCACTGTCCTTCCCTGTCCCTAGAAACAAGGATTATCACAGTGAAAGAAACTGACACTCTCCCTACCCATAGTTTTCTGTCCCTAGAAAAAATGTTTTTTTAAAGATGGTTGATGATCAATGCTTTAGCACAGTATAGCACAAGGAGAATTTCCCTCACTGTCCTTCCCTGTCCCTAGAAACAAGGATTATCACAGTGAAAGAAACTGACACTCTTCCTACCTATAGTTTTCTGTCCCTAGAAAAAATGTTTTTTTAAAGACGGTTGATGATCAATGCTTTAGCACACTATAGCACAAGGAGAATTTCCCTCACTGTCCTTCCCTGTCCCTAGAAACAAGGATTATCACAGTGAAAGAAACTGACACTCTTCCTACCTATAGTTTTCTGTCCCTAGAATTTTTTTTTTTTTAAAGATGGTTGATGATCAATGCTTTCGCACACTATAGCACAAGGAGAATTTCCCTCACTGTCCTTCCCTGTCCCTAGAAACAAGGATTATCACAGTGAAAGAAACTGACACTCTTCCTACCTATAGTTTTCTGTCCCTAGAAAAAATGTTTTTTTAAAGATGGTTGATGATCAATGCTTTAGCACAGTATAGCACAAGGAGAATTTCCCTCACTGTCCTTCCCTGTCCCTAGAAACAAGGATTATCACAGTGGAAGAAACTGACACTCTCCCTACCTATAGTTTTCTGTCCCTAGAAAAAATGTTTTTTTAAAGATGGTTGATGATCAATGCTTTAGCACACTATAGCACAAGGAGAATTTCCCTCACTGTCCTTCGCTGTCCCTAGAAACAAGGATTAGCACAGTAAAACACACTGACACTCTCCCTACCTATAGTTTTCTGTCCCTAGAAAAAATGTTTTTTTAAAGATGGTTGATGATCAATGCTTTAGCACACTATAGCACAAGGAGAATTTCCCTCACTGTCCTTCCCTGTCCCTAGAAACAAGGATTATCACAGTAAAACACACTGACACTCTCCCTACCTATAGTTTTCTGTCCCTAGAAAAAATGATTTTTTAAAGATGGTTGATGATCAATGCTTTAGCACACTATAGCACAAGGAGAATTTCCCTCACTGTCCTTCCCTGTCCCTAGAAACAAGGATTCGCACAGTAAAACACACTGACACTCTCCCTACCTATCCTTCTCTTTCCCTAAACTAAAGGAATCCAGGTTAAGCAAGAAAAAAAAAATGTCACTGTCCCTGCCTATGCTTCTCTTTCCCTGCTCCGGAACACACTACACTAGGCCGCCGTGCTGGCGGCCTTTTATAGTGTGGGGCGTGTACTAAACACCCTCAGCAATAATTGGCCACAGGCATCCTGCCTGTGGCCAATCATTGCTCTCCTCGCTGCCGGCGCTGTGAGTGGCCAAGCATGCGGGGTCACAGTGCATGCTTGGCCAATCACAGCGCCTGGATGACACTGCGATGGCGTAGTGCATTGTGGGCCGTTCGCGTCACTCGAATTAGGCGCGAACGGCCCAAATCGTTCGATCTTCGTCGAACGATCGAACAGCCGATGTTCGAGTCGAACGTATGTTCGACTCGAACACCGAGCTCATCCCATCCAGCTCGCAGTGGGGTGGAAGGCTCTTTGGTGCTGCGCAAGGTCTCAGGCTTCAGGCCTTGCACTCTGGCACATCCGCACAGGAGGATCAGTCACTGAAGTCTCGTGTCCCAAAGAGGCCGAGCCCAGCCTCGCCTCCTCCTTTTATAACCCCTCCCATGAGTCTCTGGGGTGGAAACATGCCACAAGGGATTCTGGGCAAGGTAGTCCCGAGAGTCTTAAAGGGGACCCCGCTACACACTCCCCCCACTTAAATTCTTTGGTCCCCAAAGAAACCTTAGCATACACTGCGTACAACCCCAGAAAACATTGCATAAGAGGTTGGCATAGGGAATTCCCACCAAAACCGAGGGATTGGATTCCCTTTGCCACAGGTCATACTATCCTGAGTGACCTGCCTAACTGTGCCAGAGAGTGAGTGGGGGTTGCCCTCTATCAAATGTACAGTGGAGGGGTCCAGATTCTCTACACTCCTCCTAGCAGTGATCACAGAATCTTCTGAGCTCTTCCCCATTTGTGGGTAGGTCAACTTTCTGGGAGGCCTTATGACTCTGCGGGCCCTTTGTTCCCTTGGGGTTTCCGGCTCTGGCGCCACATGCTCTTTTTCTGTAACAGGCTCAGGCAACACATCAGGCTCTGTAACATCTGCTTCAGGAGCCGAGGGATACATAGAGTCTCTAGGGTCCTGTTCAGGGTAAACATCACGGGCATCTTCCCAGTAATCAAATGAAGGGCTATAGGGGATGAATTCAACGGCTTCTGCATTCAGTCGTGTATCTATAGTGTCTTCAGAAGTTGGAAGATCTATAGCAGAAGTCCCCTGAGTTGGGGAAGGCCACAGCCAGTCAAACTCTCCCTCCTCATCTCCACTGAGTTCAGAAGCACTTATATCTTCAGTCCGAGAGGTCTGGGACCGAGTGTTTGGCCTGGGGGTATCCAGAATAGAGACTGGTTCAGGGGAGTCTCTCACTGGAGGTATCCTGAGCTTCAGCAAGTGGGAGCAGGTGGTTTTGATGCCACATCTTCAGTGGGCCTACCTTTCCTTCTGGCTTCAACTTGTAGACAGGTAGGCCCGGCAACTTCCTACAGATGACATAGGGTTCAGATCTCCATCTGTCTGCAAGTTTGTGTTTTCCAGGGACCCCAAGATTGCGTAGCAGTACTCGGTCCCCGGGCTGTAGGTCCTGTACCCGGACCTTCAAGTCAAAATGTATTTTGTTTCGAGCTCCCCTTTGATCTGAGACCGCTTGAGCTTGTTCATAGGCTACCTTCAGGCTGTGTCTAAGCCTGTCCACATATCCTTTTTGGGATGTGCCTGAGGAATGGTCTAAAGAGGTGCCAAAGGCCAAGTCTACAGGTAGTCTTGCTTCTCTCCCAAACATAAGTTGATATGGGGAGTAGCCTGTAGCATCACTGGTGGTGCAGCTGTAAGCATGTACTATAGCTGCTATGTGTTTGCTCCAATGTTGTTTCTTCTCACTTTCCAGAGTCCCCAACATGTTGAGCAAGGTTCGGTTAAACCTCTCCGGCTGAGCATCCCCCTGTGGGTGGTAAGGTGTAGTTCGAGTCTTCTTGATTCCCAACGAATCCAGGAGTTTCCGGATCAGTCGACTCTCAAAGTCCCTTCCTTGATCTGAATGAAGTCGCTGGGGCAGCCCATAATGAACAAAATACTTCTCCATAAGTACATTGGCTACTGTGGAAGCCTTCTGGTCTTTGGTTGGGAAAGCCTGGGCATACCGGGTGAAATGATCGGTTATCACCAGAACATTTCCTAGTCCACTCAGATCGGGTTCAAGGCAGAGGAAATCAATGCATACCAGATCCATTGGGCCTTGACTCTGTAGATGGCCCATTGGGGCAGCTTGATGGGGTAAAGTCTTCCTCTGAATGCAGCGTGCACACGAATGGCAGTACTCTTCTACTTCTGCCCTCACACAGGGCCAATAGAACCGACTTCTGACAAGTTGAAAGGTCCTTTCCACCCCTAAGTGGCCATGATTGTCATGTAGGGTCATCAGAACAGTCTCTCTGTGTTTTTCCGGAAGAAACAATTGCCATTTATCTTCCAGGTCATCAGAGGGGCCCCTTCGGTAGACCACTCCCTGATGCACCTGTAACCTGTCCCACTCTTTCCTCAACAGGCAAGCTTCCTTTGAGGAGTGACTCAGAAGTCTGTTTGGATCCTGATTCTCCAAAGCTTCCAGGACCAATTTCCCCATGGGGTCTTCTAATTGGTCACATCTTAGCTCCTTTTTGGACAGTTTTGGCAGATGGTCTTCCTCCAGTTGAGTTACCCCACAGTATTGTTTGGAGACTCCTACCATGATAACTCCTATCTCTCCTGCCCTTGAGCCCCCTCTAGCTTGCAATTCAGCCCCCTGACATAGGGCCCGCACCCCGTCTGGTGCCACTTGAGTCCAGTCTTCCATGTCATGGGTGGAACCATGAGATCTTCTGGACAAAGCGTCTGCATCTCGATTCCCAATCCCCGGCCTGTACTTTAGGCTGAAATTGAATCCAGACAATGTGGCCAGCCACCTGTGTCCAGTGGCGTCCAGCTTTGCTGTAGTGAATAGATAGGTCAGGGGGTTGTTGTCAGTCTTCACAGTGAACTCCGCCCCATACAGGTAGTCTTTGAGCTTGTCTACTACCGCCCACTTAAGGGCCAGGAACTCCAGCTTGTGAGTGGGGTAATTTTTCTCAGATGGTGTCAGGCTCCTGCTCACGTAGGCAACAGGCCGTAGTTGCCCTTCGTGTTCTTGATAAAGTACTCCTCCCAGACTGTCATGACTAGCATCTACGTGTAGTTCATAGGGTTTGGTTGGGTCTGCGTAGGCCAAGACTGGAGCAGTGGTTAGGCTCTTCTTCAATGCCTGGAAGGCCTCTTCACATTTCTGGTTCCACTGATTTTTGACTGACTTTCCCGGCTTCCTGGGCCCTGAGTTGTCCTCTTCTCCCTCAGTCTTGAGCAGTTCATTCAATGGTCTAGCAATTCAGGCGAATCCCTCCACAAACCTCCTGTAATAGGAGCAGAACCCTAAGAAGGATCTGAGTTCTGTCACTGTGGTGGGTCGTGGCCAGGAGGTAACTGCCTCCAATTTCTCAGGGTCTGTGGCCACCCCTTCTTCAGACGCTATGTGCCCCAGGTAGTTCACAGAAGACTGGTAGAACCGACACTTCTCAGGCTAAAGTTTGAGTCCCTCCTCACTGAGTCTCCTCAAGACTTTTTCCAGCCTCTCCTCGTGTTCCTCCAGGATTCTTCCAAAGACAATGACATCGTCCAGGTATACAAGGACTTCAATAAGGTTCATGTCTCCTACAGTCTTTTCCATGAGACATTGGAAAGTAGCTGGGGCTCCAGACAGACCTTGGGGCATCCGGTCGAATTCAAAGAACCCCACTGGGGTTATGAAAGCTGTCTTTTCCTTGTCTTCTGGGTGCATAGGGATCTGATAGTACCCACTCTTGAGATCCATAACGCTGAACCACTTGGCTCCAGACAAGCTCTGTAGGGCATCCTCTATCCTCGGAGTGGTGTACTTTGTCGGGTACGGTTCTCCTGTTAAGAGTCCTGTAGTCGATACAGAGCCTCAACGATCCATTCTTCTTCCTGACCACCACTATCGGGGAGGCATAGGGGCTTCTAGACTCCCGTATCACACCAGTCCTTTTGAGTTCTGCAAGTTGCTCCCTTAGATTCTCCAGATCCGCTAGTGGGACCCGCCTGACCCTCTCTCTGAAGGGCTTATCTTCTTGGAGGCGGATCCGATGGGTGGCACTCCTTGCACACCCCACATCGAACTCATCTTTGGAGAAGATCTTCTCCCATCTGGTCAACTGGGCCTTGGCTCTCTCTTTCCAAGCCCTGGGCAGATTTGGGTTTTCCATGGATAGTTTCTCCCAAGCATCTCCTCCTTCGCCCGCCCCCTTTACTTCTGACAAGTTGACAGGGGCAGCAGGGCTCACCTGGCCCAGCGGCATCCTGGCTGGGATTTCCACGGGGCCATCTGTATTGTTCCTAACACTCACTGGAACTCTAAAATGGGCCTTCTTCAGGGCCTTCAGCGGAATCACTTCTGGTATCACCTCCAGACCAGGGGACTCTTCCCTTGGGTCGGACTCCAACATGACAAAGGGTCCAGGCTGCTCCCAAGTAAGCTTCACAGTGGCTCTGAGACAGGTTACTTCGCCGGGCTGCAACACTATCCCTTCTCTTCCAAGTCTCCACACCTTCCCTATCCCCTCTCCAGGGGTCTTCTGCTCTAGGATCAGCCGTTGGTAAGCCGTCTTTAGCATGGGGTGGATCTTGGTGGCCGCTGACCCCTTCTCTTTCACTAGAGGGGTCAGAAGTCTTCGGACCAGGTCCGTGTTCGTCCCTATTATAAGGGAACTCTTGTTGGCTCCGGGCGGCTGAGGGCACACAACCGCCAAGGTGTCAAACACTTCGGCTTTTCCAGCCACAGATGGGTCAAAGATCAACTTGACAGGCAGATAGCCATCGTAGGGGAAATTCTGGGTTCCAATCCCACATATCTCTAGTCCCTCTATCTTCTGGATGGGCAGGTGACTCAAGTGCTTATCGTAGAAATCTCGGTATAACAGGGTCACTTGTGCCCCAGTATCCAAGATGGCTCTGGTGTAGACTCCCTCCACTTGAATGGGCACTATAGGAGATGGGCCTACCAGCTTCTCCGGATATGGCCTGGCAGGGGTCGCCTTCTTCTGACCCTTTCCTTTCGGACTCTCTCTCAAATAATTCCCTTTGGACTTTAATCTTTCTTGAGCCTGGTATGCATTGATTTCCCTCCTTTCAATGGGTGTGCGGACCCGCTGAGGGATACTATTATTCTTCTTAGGTGTGCACCCCCTCTGGGGAGTGCTGTGTCCCTTCTGAGGGGTCTTGCCCCCTTTTTCTGGGGTGTATCTCTGTTGAGGAATGTTGCGTTTCCTCTGAGGTGTTTTATCTCCTCTTTTCTTCTGCTTCACATTCAGCTTGGAGCTCACTGAAAGTGATGGGCACCCGGTTGACTCCTTCACCGAGGCCTTCTGGAGTTTCCCGCCGGCTTGCGGTTGTCTGGTTTATTTTTCTTGGGACTGGAACATGTGGCTGCAATATGGCCAATTCCTCCACAGTTAAAGCAGACTATATCTCCCCATTCTTGTAAAGATGCGGGTGCTGAGGCAATTGGGAATAATTCCTTCCTTGGTACTTCTCTCTTGGAACCCTCTGTGTCTTTTGCCATCAGAGAGGTCAACATCTCCAACATCCTGGACATTTGAGCTTTTAGAGTGTCTACCTCTGAGTCTCTTTCAGGGGTCATCACTGGATTGACTAGCACCTGTGCGGGCACAACATTTGCCTTAATCATTTGCTGGTCCTGTTGTAGCGCCTCCTCATCTCTGATGATTTTTATCAAGTCAGCATAAGTCAGCAGCGTTCCTCCTCCCGAGGTCTTCAGGTGCAGCCAGACTGGATCCGAGCGTAACGCTCCCTTTAAAACCTGTTTCATTCTTGCCGCATCTGTATCTTGGGGGCTTCATTCCCTTCTTCAACACAATCTTGCACAGCAACCTGTTCGGTCTTCTAACATACTCTGAAAGTTTCTCCTTCGGTTGTTGGAAAGTATGTTCAAATTGGTAGACCATCTCTGTCACCTTTTCCAATTGACCAAACTCTTCCTGTAGCATGGCTAGACAGTCTTGAGCCGTGCAATCTGCATTCCCAAACCGAAAACTTTTTACTGCTTCTGCTGCTGCGCCTTTAAGGCTTTCTATCACTCGTTGCCTCTTCTGCGCTTCAGGCACCTCCCATTCCTCTACTGCCTGCAATGCCTGCTCCACCCAGGTGTCAAAATCTTCTTCCCCTGCAGGGACAGGGAGCCTCCCTGAGAATGTTTTCAGTCTCCGGTAGCTAGTCTCCACATGCACCGTGTTTGTCTTCTGACACTTGGTTAGCAGATCCCCTATTGCATTTATCAGTTCTGGTGATATAGCAGTGACAGGTGCGGGCGCCACCGGAGGTGTCGCCCTGTCTCCTCTTTCAGGTGGGGTACGGGCCGCAGCCTGCGGTGATCCCGTCGGTGATGGCTCCTTCTTAATTGCGTGCGCCAACCTATAGGATCTATTATCTGGCGTCTGTATACAGTTGCGCTTACAAGCCTCTGGCATCCCGTCCAAGTATTCCACTAGTGCATACTGGTATGAGATGTCTGGGTCTGACTTTATTCCCATCACCCACGGTGTGTGATCTGGGATCACTGACTTCATTAACTCCTCTATCGTTTCAATTGTCCATTCCTCCCCTGATAGGTTGATGACCACTGACTGGCTTGGGTCTGTCTTAGCCACTTCGCACCACGCTCTTATTCCTTGCGGGTCCATGCCGGCACCTCTGGCGTTTAATTGCTGTATCAGGATCCCGGACGAGAACCCCCACGTGTAGCGATACCTTCAATTAAGAAGGCCGCAGATTTAGTTTGGGCCCTGAAAACAGCTCCGCCAACCCCCGGCAATGTACTCGACCATCTGCTGGCACAGTTAGTTATGGCAGCAATATATATATATCTCTTATACTATATGAGTAAACCCAGACACCAGACGATAATGAAAGGGGTATAAAATTTACATTAAGCTTTTGGTAAGAAAGGTTAACAGTGGTAACAGTTCACAGGTAATAAATTGCAGAGCCCTGCAGCAATAAACATACTATGCATTAAAATGAACATTAAAGGTGCGCCGCGTGGGCGACCGTTAACTAGGCGTCCTGTGATGCAGTAACTAAATGAACTAACTGGCTGGCCAGGCCTGGCTCAGATATCTACAACTCTGTCTATAGGGGATGATGGTTTCTTCACCGGCAATTCTTTAAAGGTGGTGCACATAACAGAATACCATTTGTAATCCAGTGGGAAGGTTGTGATGAAATAAACACTTTACTGTATGAACTCTGAGTTCAGCTCTGATAAGGTTCTCCAGTGAGGGTATCAGAAATAACTTGTGGGCCACGGCAGTCTATAGGCACATTAGCAACAACAGTATATGGTATGAGCATACGCTCGCTCACCCTCCCGGACGCGATCCCAGTCCGGGAACTTCCACCGACTGTGTCCTCACAGACACAGTGCCTCCAGCGATCGGGTCCCTGATCCAACCAAGGTTGTAGACAAGCGAAGTCAGATGCCACCCAGCTCGCAGTGGGGTGGAAGGCTCTTTGGTGCTGCGCAAGGCCTCAGGCTTCAGGCCTTGCACTCCGGCACATCCGCACAGGAGGATCAGTCACTGAAGTCTCGTGTCCCAAAGAGGCCGAGCCCAGCCTCGCCTCCTCCTTTTATAACCCCTCCCATGAGTCTCTGGGTTAGAAACATGCCGAAAGGGATTCTGGGCAAGGTAGTTCCGAGAGTCTTAAAGGGGACCCCGCTACATTTACATAGTTACATAGTTAGTCAGGTTGAAAAAAGACAAAGTCCATCCAGTTCAACCATAAAAATAAATAAATAAATGAATAAATAAAAAATAAATAAATAAAATAAAATGAAATAAAATAAAAAATATCGTACAATCCCATATATCCAATTCTATACCCACAGTTGATCCAGAGGAAGGCAAAAAAAAAACAGCAGAGCATGATCCAATTTGCTACAGCAGGGGAAAAAATTCCTTCCTGATCCCCCGAGAGGCAATAGGATTTACCCTGGATCAACTTTACCTATAAATGTTAGTACCCAGTTATATTATGTACATTTAGGAAAGTATCCAGGCCTTTCTTAAAGCAATCTACTGAGCTGGCCAGAACCACCTCTGGAGGGAGTCTGTTCCACATTTTCACAGCTCTTACTGTGAAGAAACCTTTCCGTATTTGGAGATGAAATCTTTTTTCCTCTAGACGTAAAGAGTGCCCCCTTGTCTTTTGTGTTGACCGTAAAGTGAATAACTCAACACCAAGTTCACTATATGGACACCTTATATATTTGTACATGTTAATCATATCCCCCTTATTCTCCTCTTCTTAAGAGTGAATAAATTCAGTTCCTCTAATCCAGGGGTCTCAAACTGGTGGCCCTCCAGCTGTTGCAGAACTACAATTCCCATGAGGCATTGCAAGGCTAAACAGTTACAAGCATGACTCCCATAGGCAGAGGCATGATGGGACTTGTAGTTCTGCAACAGCTGGAGGGCCGCAGGTTTAAGACCCCTGCTCTAATCTTTCCTCATAGCTGAGCTCCTCATGCCTCTTATCAGTTTGGTTGCCCTTCTCTGCACTTTCTCCAGTTCCCCCGATATCCTTTTTGAGAACTGGTGCCCAAAACTGAACTGCATATTCCAGATGAGGTCTTACTAATGATTTGAACAGGGGCAAAATGATATCTCTCTCTCTGGGGTCCATACCTCTCTTAATACAAGAAAGGACTTTGCTCGCTTTGGAAACCGCAGCTTGGCATTGCATGCCATTATTGAGCTTATGATATACCAAAACCCCCAGATCCTTCTCCACTACGAATCCCCCCAGTTGTACTCCCCCTAGTATGTATGATGCATTCATATTCTTAGCCCCCAAGTGCATAACTTTACATTTATCAACATTAAACCTCATCTGCCACATAGTCGCCCAATTAGACAGCGCATTGAGGTCGATTTGTAAACTGGTGACATCATGCAAGGACGTTATTCCACTGCATAGCTTGGTGTCATCTGCAAAGACAGAAATGTTACTTTTGATCCCAGACCCAATATCATTTACAAAGATATTAAAAAGTAAGGGTCCCAGCACTGAACCTTGGGGTACACCACTGATAACCTTAGACCATTCAGAGTAAGAATCATTAACCACTACTCTCTGAATTCTGTCTTTTAGCCAGTTTTCTTTTTTTTTTTGTCATTTAAGTTTTTTATTTTTCATCAGAAAAAAATCATTACAGAATCATAAATATTAAAGATGATTACAATTGACTCAACAAAAATCTCAGGTATTATTACCATAGAAACTTAGACAAATTATTATCGTAAAAACCAATACTGACAATGTTTAAACAAAAAGTAATAATATCTAGCCTCATCTTGGTCAAGTATATAATCAAGTAATCTTATAAACTGATAATAACTTATATTAAGAAAATCTAGTTCCCACAAAAATAAACCAAAAATATGAAGGGCTCCTACTCCCCTCCCCAGCCACCCCTAACGGGAACACACTGTGACTGGGAAGGAGAGAACGTCCCCTGCCCGGCCTTCCTGTCAACACCAACAATCGTCGGTAGAGACAACTGGAGAGATATAATAGAAAAAATTTCATTTGTACATGCAAAAAAAAACACAATACTCGACCTAAGTATGAAAATTAAGAGTTGTTCTCAGACTTGTTAGAGCTAAGTTCAACAGTCCAAGCCTCAAACAATAAAAAAAGGAATCTGAGCCTGAAACTATTATATTTTATCTGATGTAATAAAACAATAAACATACTATGAAATAATAAAAGCCAAAACCGAGAGAATAAAGTATAGGATAAAAATAAAGAAGAGAAAGAAAAAGAGGAGAGAGAAAGAGAAAATTTTTTTTTTTCAAAGATATGAAGTGAAAAGATTATAGAATGCCTACAAACCAAATATACATTCTAAAGATCAGTGATTGGTGTTGATGACCAAGTTATGTGACAAAGAGATTTCCATAAATCGCGCTCAAGGTTCCCATATGGCTTCAAAATTTGAGGTCTCGTCTAACAAGAAGCTAACCAGTTTTTCTTGTTCCATAATCCAGGAAACTTTTCGTTTCATGGATAATATAGATACCGAAGGTTTCATCCATGCCCTTGCAATAGTTAGTTTTGCTCCCGTTAAAATAAACAAAATTAGTTTACGAGTGGCTTTAGGAATATGAGGTAAATGTCCATTGAGTAAAGCAATTGTGGGAGATTGATGTATCGGGCAACCTGTAATATTGCGTAAAATGTGAAATACCTTATTCCAAAATCCACAAATTCTTGGGCACTCCCACCATATGTGGATCATAGTACCCAGTCCCTGACATCCCCTATAACAAAGAGGTGAAACAGAGGGGTACATAACAGTCAATCTCGTGGGAACTAGATACCATCTTGTAAAAAGTTTTATATTGGCCTCTATGAGCGAAGTATTGCAGAGGCCTGAAGTCGAGCGAGAGTAGCTTGCATGCCAGTCTACAATATTTCTATCAATTAGGAGTTCCTTCTCCCAGGCCAACATGTATGGTAGTTTCACTAAATTGGATGCCAGTGACTTGTAGATCACAGAGATCCCCCCCCCCCCTTCGCTCCACTGTCTGTCCACACCAATTTTCATAATCTGTAAAGTCTCGGGATGAATATCCAGTTTTACACCTAGAATGAATTAAATTAGCGATTTGATGAAATCTCGGTTTTTCGGATAAAGGGAGATCTAATTTGTTCATAAAATATTCAATAGGTAAAGGGCCTATAGAGGAAAAAAATTGACCAATGCGGTACAACCCCTTGTCGTACCACCATTTAAAGGTTTGAAGGTCCAAACCTTGATGAAAAAAGGGGTTTTTGAACACCGGGGTCAAAGGTTGAGCTTTAGAGACCAGCGAGGGAAGTTTCCGAAGTGAATCCCATAAAGATAAGGATTGTGAGAGTGATGGTGATAAGATGGGAGGTCTATTTCTGGGAGGGCACCACAACAGGTGTATTAGTGATGAGGATGGAACAGCTTGATTTTCAATTGATATCCAATCAGGAAGTTCTGTGTTAAAATATAAAGCAGATAGTTGTGCCAATCGTGCTGCTTGGTAGTACCATAAGAGATTCGGAAGACCTAACCCACCCTGTTTGGGAAGGTTGAATAAGCATCTGTTTGAGAGTCGTGGACCTTTATTGTTCCAAATGAATTTAGTGAGCTTACTTTGAAAAGATTTCAAATGATCTCTTTTGATTGGAATAGGAAGTGAACGAAATAAATATAAAAGCCTGGGCAAAAGGGTCATCTTGACTGAGTTAATCCTGCCAATCCAAGAAATACTGTGCGACTCCCAGTCTTTGAGATCGAGTTCGAGTTTCTTGTACATAGGAGGGTAGTTAGCTTGGTATAGATTTTCAAATTTAGATGTAACATTAATTCCTAAGTACTTAATGAATGAGCTTCTCCACTTGAATTGGTAAGTTATCTGTAAATCGGACACTATAGAATCTGGGAGAGACACGTTAAGAGCTTGAGATTTAGACATATTAATTCTGAGACCTGAAAGAGTCGAAAACTTATTAAGCAATGAGCAAACCTCCAGTAAAGAAGACCGTGGAGAAGTGACAAAAAGTAAAAGGTCATCTGCGAATAAGGCACATTTATGGGTATCTTGACCACATTGCACCCCCCTGATATTCGGATTACTACGAATGGCAATGGCTAAAGATTTGATCATAATAGCGAATATCAGGGGGGATAGGGGGCAACCCTGCCGTGTACCTCTTCCAATCTGAATAGGGTCAGAAAAAATTCCTTGCATTCTGATTCTGGCCTTAGGATTAGAATAAAGGGCTTCTAAAATTCCTAACATATTCTGTCCAAATCCCCAGCGTTTAAGTACAGCGAATAGATATGTCCACGGCACCGAATCGAATGCCTTCTGGAGGTCCAGTGACAGTAACATACCCTCCTGTTTATGACCTCCCTCCCAATTAGATTGTAGGATTGATACTAGGTCAACCGCTCTTCGCACCTGATCAGGACCTTGCCTACCGGGTATAAAACCGACCTGGTCTTTGTGAATATAAGATCCTATAAAAGAAGCAAGTCTGTTCGCTAATATCTTGGTTAATATTTTAAGATCATTATTGATTAAGGAGATTGGTCTGTAGTTTTCTATTTGACTAGTATCTTTATCCGGTTTTGGGATCACAGAAATATAAGCCATATTTAGTTGATTATTAGACATAAAATTAAAAAGTCTAGTTAGGTAAGGAGTTAGGATCTCTGAAAATGTTTTGTAATATGGTGTGGAAAAACCATCAGGTCCAGGAGCTGTTCCCCCTTTAAAGCTTTTATGACATCTGAAACCTCTTCATTTGAAATAGGAGCATCCAATTCCTCTTTATGAGTTTCTGTTAATTTCGGAATATGTAATTTATCCAAGAATTCCTCTAACTCGGTAGAGACAGAGAGATTTTCAGCCATATATAACTTAGAATAAAAATCCTGGAATGCCTTAATAATATGTTGAGAATTCATGGTAAAAGAGCCATCTGCCTGTTTAATCTTTGGGAGAGCTTGTGAACGGAATCTGGGTGAAAGTTTACGTGCCAACATAGGACCCAACTTGTCTCTCATCTGGTAAAATTTTGCCCCAGACCATTTAATGGATTTTTCAGCCTTCGCTGTTAGAGCCAAGTTAAGAGCTACTCGTGCTGCATCTAGTGTGGATATAGATACACTAGAAGGACTTCTCTTATGTTTTTTGCACAACTCAGCAAACTCTTTCTCCAATCTTTCAATCTCGACCACCCTCTCTCTCTTCTTTCTGGCCGCTATTTGGATCAACTTGCCTCTAATAGTAACCTTATGAGCTGCCCATAAAGTTTCTGGAGAGACCTCCCCTCCATCATTAAAGTAAAAATAATCCTTCAAAGCTCCCTGAATTTCCGCCACTACTGCGGGATCCTTCAATAAAGACTGATTGAGAGTCCAATGTGAGGTCTGTGTACTAGCGATATCCCTTCTAATAGCCAATAGAATCATTGAATGGTCTGACCAAGCAGCTTCCACTATAGAAGAAGAAAGAGCTAGTGGAATATGGTGAGTAGAGATCCAAATGTAGTCAATACGGGAATAGGACTGGTGCGGATTAGAGTAGTGTGTAAAATCTCGTTTTTTTGGATGGAGTTCCCTCCATATATCTGTCAATCTAGATTGAAAGATTAATCGAGCAATTTGAACACTTGTTTTATTGGGCCTAACAACTTGTGATCTTAAGGGTTTGGATTTGTCCAGACTAGAATCAAAAGCTGTGTTAGAGTCCCCCCCCCCCCATAACTATGATCCCCTCCATAGACGGTCCAATTGTTTAAAAAACTGTTTTTGTCCTCTGTTAGGGGCGTAGTAAGATATAAAGGTATATAGCTTATTATCGATAGTTCCCTTGACCAATAGGAACCTTCCCTCCTGGTCTCTGAGTTCCAACTCAAGATTGAATTTGCAATTCTTAGAAAACAATATTGCCACTCCCTTGGTCTTATCTTCAGCCTTAGACAAGTAAAAAACTGGAAAATGGGCATGAAGAAACAATGGGGTGTACCGCTGAGTGAAATGGGTCTCTTGTAAGAGTACTACATCAATATGACGGGATCTATAGGCTTGGAGGGCTTTCCTTCTTTTGACTGGGGAATTTAATCCCTGGGTGTTGTGAGACACAACACGAAGGGGTAAAGAGTTAGTGTTAGTGCCGGCCATGGAGCAAAAGGGGGAGAACTCCAAATAACCCACAGCCACCTACCTTTCTCCAGGAAGAACCAAGGGCATATAATGAAAGGTCTTTCACTATGTTAGGGGAGGATATACATAGCATCACTTCACAGGTAAATCTCAATGACATGTAGGCTGAAAAAGAAAAAAAAGTTAAAATGAAAGAAGAAGAGTAAAAAAAATATTCAAATAAAAATAATATCAGTTGTAAAACGCAGTGTAACGAAAGGCCTATAAGCGGCCCAGAATGGGAGGAGGGGTATGGCTCCCTCCCCTCATTCAGAAAAAAATAAGTAGTATAGCCCAGATGTAGGGCTATATACCTACCCCTCAGCATGGTTTACAACCAAACTGAGCGGTAGGTGGAGGCACAATGCAGCAGCACCAGCCAGTGACAGCACTCAAACTAACGATGTAATATTAAATGAACGGAACCAAACATCCCTGGATTTCCAATATAGTAGCAATTAAGAATAGTTTAACTATTAGATTTTTTCTAAACAAGAGAGAAGAAGAAAAAAAAAAAACCCCATTATATATTGAAAATTTAGCAACAGAACTATGTGTGGGAAAAAAAAAAAAAAAACATTATCTATTGAAAATTTAGCAACAGAACTATGTGTGGAAAAAAAAATAAAATAAAAAATTAACCCCCATTGTCTATTGACAGTTTAGCAACAGAACTATGTGTCAAAAAGAGTTGCACAGGAAATCCAAGAGTCAATGTAATGAATTGTGTTTCCTCCCAAGGAACCTACGGGGGGGAAGAAAAAGATGAAATACAGTAAAGTCATGTAAATCCTCTTCATGGGGGGATGTTATCCTTTACTCTCTTAATTTTGGACATCTCCCAAAGTGGCGCAGTCGGGCTCGGAGGCGATTGGCGTTTAGATGACCCCTGCATAGAGGGAGAGGTATCCATATTTGAATCCAGTGTAATGAGTCTCAAGTCAAGTAACAGGCGTTCTCCTTCTGGGAAATTGTGAAAAACATGTTGCTTCCCATTGTACGTAAATTTCAGGGCAAAAGGGAATGCCCACCGGTATTTAATATCATTTTTGGTCAGGGCTGCAAGGAGGGGTTTCAAAGATCTCCTCTTTTGGATGGTGTATGGGGATATGTCAGAAAAGATTTGAATAGAAGCACCTTGGAACTGTATCTGATCTTGTTGGCGGGATATTTTCATCACTTCTTCCTTGACAGAAAAAAAGTGGTGTTTTACTATAATGTCCCGTGGAGAGCCATCTTTCCTGAGGGGTCCCAAGGATCCATGCGCTCTATCCAATTCCAGTTTATTAGCTGGAATCGAAGGGAGTAAATTTTTAATAAAATCTTTCACAGTTGTATGAACATCAGTGATTGATTCAGGCAGTCCTCTAATGCGAAAGTTTTCCCTTCTTGAACGATTCTCGAGGTCGTCTATTCTGGCTTGAGCGGTATCAAGCTGATCCTGCAAGAACTGCAAGTGCTCAGAATTTTGGTTTGTCTTAGTTATAATAAAATCCAACTTATGTTCAATATGCTCTATTCTGCTTCCCAGGTTCTGAAAGTCTGCTTTAATTTCTCCTGTTATCCTGTCAGCATTTAAAGCTAACCTTTTGTCCAGCATATCAGAAATCCTGTTAAAAAGTTCAGTCATATTAAAAGACATATCAGGAGCCTGTTCAGGATGTGTATTGAGAGAGCCTATGTGAGGTAAATTCACTTCATGAGGTGGATGGCCCTCAGATCCCACATAGTTCTCCTTTAGGTTTAATTTAAGTTCAGAAGGTTGTAAGGTAGCAGAGGAGTCTAAGCTCAATGACTGTGAGCTAAATGGGAGAGTTGCAGGCTGAATAACTTGCCTGCTAGTTGAGGAGACATCATTAGCAGTCTGTATCTTATTCTGAGGTGCGGCAGCCATTTTGGATTTCTCCCGTTTTTCAGAGAGCTTGTAGTTCTGTTTCTGCACTTTTTTATATGCCTTACCTGGCATAGGTAGGTGCCTGGCACTATTCGCTGCCTTTCCCTGTAGTTTTTAACCGCAATGTGGCTTCTTTTTCCGCCGCTATTAGCGCTGTTTAGCTGGTGCTGAGCAGAGCTCCGGTCCTAAGCCTCCATCACAGGAGTCCCCGCCCACTCCTCTCTAGCCAGTTTTCTATGATTCTTTTTTTTAAAACCACTTGACAACTGGGCACATAACCCCCTTCCTGCCCAGGCGAAATTTCAGGTTTCAGCACTGTCACGCTTTAACTGACAATTGCGCGGTCGTGCGAAGTGTCTCCCAAACAAAATTGACGTCCTTTTTTTCCCACAAATAGGGCTTTCTTTTGGTGGTATTTGATCATTTCTGCATTTTTTATTTTTTGCGCTATAAACAGAAATAGAGAGACAATTTTGAAAAAAAACACAATATTTTTTACTTTTTGCTATAATAAATATCCCAATTTTTTTTTTAAAACAATTTTTTTCCTCAGTTTAGGCCGATACGTATTCTTCTACATATGTTAGGTAAAATAAAATAAAAAATCGCAATAAGCGTATAGTGATTGGTTTGCACAAAAGTTATAGCGCCTACAAAATAGGGAATAGAATTATGAATTTTTTTTTTATTATTATTATTTTTTTTTTTTTTACTAGTAATGGCGGCGATCTGCGATTTTTATTGTGACTGCGATATTGCGAGGGACACATCGGACACTTTTGACACTTTTTTTATGACCATTCACATTTATACAGCGAACAGTGCTATAAAAATGCACTGATTACTGTATAAATGTGACTGGCAGTGAAGGGGTTAACCACTAGGGGGCGGGAAGGGGTTAAATATGTTCCCTCATGAGTGATTCTTACTGTGGGGGGAGGGGACTGACTGGGGGAGGTGATCGATGGTTGTCCCTATGTACAAGGGACACACCATCCGTCTCCTCTCCCTAGCAGGACGTGGATCTCTGTGTTTACACACAGAGATCCACGTCCCTGCTCTGTGACAGCCGATCGCGGGTACCTGGTGGACATCGCGGCCGCCAGGCACGCGCATCGGCACCCGCCTGACACGGCGAGCACAGCTTTTCCCCGATGCGCACCCGCGGTGGCGCGCATCACGGAAGTAAATAGGAGGACGTCCATGGACGTCCTCTCAGCAATTGAGAGCCGCTTTGCGGACGTACTTTGACCATGGCCCAGGCGCCAAGTGGTTAAATAAATATTTTTTTGAGATCTGAAATAATCTTGGATTTGATTTACTGCTTGTGTTTCTTTTAGCTGTCTTCTATGTTCTCCTAGGGAACTTGTAGTGCCAAGTGGATTTTCCTTTATTAAATAACCCCAATTTTCACTGTAAACACCAAATTACTTCAAAAACTGGTATTGAGCATTGAAAGAAGAAGCCACACATTGTTTAGTAGAAAAACTTTTATTCCGTGAACATTCACATGTGCGTAAATAAAAAAAAAAAAAAATCCTCGAGAAATAATAATAATAACAAGAAATAAGTTTGTCAGAACTCTGTGTGAATGTCAGAGAAGCTAGTAGACCAGACTGTGTGACTGCACAGAGGAGGCCAAACGGATGTAGGTGAAAATATAATAATTTATTAAGATCAATGAACAAACACAAAACCACCTCCAACAGAACAATAATAAATCAACCAATAAACAGTGACTATAGACAATATGTACAATAATGGGAGATACCAAAATCGTAGTAAAGCCAGGTCGAGGTCATACACAAGGGGATGTCAGCAGATGGATAAGGACGGGAGACAAAAAGGAACAGGGAGGGGACGGATGGGTAGGCTGCAGAGCAGGGATCCAAAGTACTCAGTTAACAGGAGGACAGGTGACCGTGGTTCGCAGGAGACAAGAGGGACAGGTGCAGGATGGACTCAGGATAGGGATCGGGTCGGATCGGGTCAGGTAGGATGCAGGCTCAAAGTCAGGATCACAGGTTGTAGGTCAGGGAGAGAGATACCAGGGAAAGGTATGTTTATACTTGCCAGGTATAAATAGGAAGGCTTGTAATTGGCTTCAAGTCACACCTGAGCGCAGCAAGAGCAGTTCGCTCCACACTGCCAGGATCCATCTGCTGGTGGAGACCAGTACTGCGTCCAAAGGATAATATAATACCAGCAGGGAGAAATTCTCCTGACAGTTCCACACTGCCAGGAGACACCTGCTGGTGGACCACAGTACTGCAAGCCAAATAATAAATATCACCAGTGGATGGAACCTTTCCTGACAGTACCCCCCCTCAAAGGAGCGGCCTCCGGATGCTCCAACTAACTGTTGCTGGGGAAAGTTCATGGCAACAAGCTGGGCAACAGGCAAAGTCACATCTGCGCAGACAGCGGGCACATCCGGGCAGGAGACAGGCACATCAAGCTGGGCAGCAGACAGGGGCAAATCAAGCTGGGCAGCAGACAGGGGCAAATCAAGATGGGCAGCAGACAGGGGCAAATCAAGCTGGGCAGCAGACAGGAACACACCAGGCTGGGCAGCAGGCAGGAACAAATCAGGCTGGGTAGCAGGCTCCTGGTCATCGAGCTGGGCCGCAGGTTCCGGGTCATCGAGCTGGGCAGCAGGCTCCGGGTCATCGAGCTGAGCAGCAGGCTCTGGGTCATCGAGCTGAGCAGCAGGCTCTGGGTCATCGAGCTGGGCAGCAGGCTCCGGGTCATCGAGCTGGGCAGCAGATAGAGGCTCCGCAGGCCAGGAAACGGGCACCACAACCTCAGGCCGGGAAACGGGCACCACAACCTCAGGCCGGGACACTGGCTCTAGCTCTTCAGGCTGGAATGCTGGTACTGGTTCTTCAGGCTGGAACACTGGCACCCCGGGCTGAAACACTGACATCTCGGGCTGAAACACTGGCACCAGGACATCGGACTGGAAGGCAGGCACCAGGACATCAGACTGGAAGGCAGGAACGAGGACATCAGACTGGAAGGCAGGCACCAGGACATCAGACTGGAAGGCAGGCACCAGGACATCAGACTGGGAGGCAGGCACCAGGACATCAGACTGGAAGGCAGGCACCAGGACATCAGACTGGAAGGCAGGCTCCAGGACATCAGACTGGAAGGCAGGCACCAGGACATCAGACTGGAAGGCAGGCACAAGGACATCAGACTGGAAGGCAGGCACCAGGACATCAGGCTGGAAGGCAGGAACCAAGACATCAGACTGGAAGGCAGGCACTGAGACTTCAGGCAGAGACACGGGCACCGGATCTTCAGGCCGGAACACAGGCACAGGGACATCGAGCTGGAACACGGGCACAGGAACTGCAGGCTGGCAGACTGGCACAGGACCTTTAGGCTGGCAGACTGGCACAGGAACTTCAGGCCGGCAGACTGGCACAGGAACTTCAGGCCGGCAGACTGGCACAGGAACCTCAGGTTGGGTAAAAGGCACTGGGACGTCAGACTGGGTAGCAGGCATAGAGTTGGCAGATTTAGGTGGGTCATCAGGTTCAACTGGCATGAACGCAGGCTGGAGCAGGTTGGTGGGTGTGGAGGCAGGTTGGGTTACTGGTAGGATTGTGTAGATCGGAAAGTACTTCTGCTTCTTTTTAGGCTTAGTCGCTGCAGATTTGTAAATAGCAGGAGGGATGTATGAAAAGGATGGAATTGAGTAAGAGGAAGGACTGGAATGCAGCAGAGACACGGTAACAGTGGCTGGAGGAGGTTTTTGTGGATTTGTTACAGGTGGAAGGGAAGAAGCAGGTGGATTGAAGGCAGGGTAGGTGCGACAATTAAGCTGTGTAAACTGGGCTGTAGCTGGGGTTGCCATAGTCGATGGGCGGATAGGTTCTTGGGAAGGCAGGTGATTAATGGCAGGGCTGGAATGTTGTGGCTTGGCTAAATTCAGGAGATCCGACCATGCCTCTAGCACAGGTTGAACAAACATTGGTTCACAAACAGCCTGTCTGACCAGGGATTGCACTGAATGGATGCAATCAGACAACACCTGCTGGGAACAGGAGGAATAACGTTCACTAAAATAGGCTGGATCATCCTCTAATAACCATACCAAAGATTCAACTTGGTCGTAATTGAAAAGGGGTGAAAAATCGTCACTCCCATTGGGAATAAATGACAGGGCTGGCTTTACACATAACCGGATTAACGGCTGAACATCCTCAAAGATATATAACCCTGATCCACTAGGGAATGAGCTCATTGGATAGTTTCCATCAGCTGGTCACTGGTCCAATCTTTTAAAATCTGACGACAATATTCACCATCCTCTGCTGCCAGCAGAGAATAATAAATGGTTTCATTGATATCCATATTAACAAGACTTAACAAACCAGGATGGTTCCTCAATGCAGCCACGTCTGGTTTAGGGATGGCCCTGGCAGTGGTGGCCCGTCCATAGGGGGCGCATGGGCACCGCCCCCCCCCCCAAAGCCACTAACAAGAAAAAAAATGAAAAAATAATAATAATTTGGCCCTTTAAGAAAAAAAAAAGTTCCTTTAAGTGTTATGTTCGGGGCGGGGGCCGGGCAAAGTGCACTATTAAAGCGTCATGAAGCGTTATGCCAATGCAATGCAGGCAAGACGCTTCATTTGCAAGTTTTTTTTAAGCTCTGTGGCGCTTTACAGGGCGCCTCTCCAGCCACTCTCGATGGGTCCTGAGCCTCTCCAGCCACTCTCATTGGGTCCTTCTGCACCGCCGTAGGAAATGGGTGGTGCTTTCCCCGGGCGGCTGTGTCACTTTCGGTTTTGGCTCTGTGGCTCCAGGACCAGGTAGGTAACATTCTTCAACCCTTTATTTGTCTTATTTATTGTCTGTCCAGTGTCCAACCCATCCATATACAGTAGCACCTTGTGCTGTATGTATTCTCAGCCTGTGATCGGACTGAGAGTGGAGAGTGGAGGGGGGTGGGAGGGGGGAGGGAGCCGTGCTTCACCCGACAATCTGCTGGAGCCTTCATTACAAATCTCCTGTATCTGTGAGGACTCCCAGCACTGCGTCCTACAGCCCTGCTTTACAGGTCTCTTATCTCTATCTGTCTCTCTCTCTCTCTCTTTATATATCTATCTATCTGATAATCAGACAGATAGATAATCAGATAGATAATCTATCTATCTGTCTATCTGTCTCTATCTATCTGTCTGATTATCTATCTGTCTGATTATCTATCTATCTGATTATCTATCTATCTGATTATCTATCTGATAGATAGATAATCAGATAGACAGATAGATAATCAGATAGAAAATCAGATAGATTGATAATTTATCTATATCTATCTATCTTATTATCTATCTATCTGTCTGTCTTTCTGATTATCTATCTGTAGCGCCTGCCCCTCTCCTCTCTCCGTGCGGCTCGCACTGTCTCTCGTCTGGGGGTATCTGGTAGGGTGGAAAAAGAGAGCGGGTGGGCTACGCCTAGCCTCCACCACATGGGAATACCTGTGGTATCAGCAATGTCCTGTTTACCTTCGGGTCTGTGCTGTGCACCCGGATCCTCCCTCCAAGAGTCTCCGTGAACTTCGTCCGCCAGGAAGTGAGCCTCACACCATTAAAGTCCAACACTCCTTTATTAGAACACACCATACATGGACTCCCTTGATCGATAGAACAGGAAAGGAGGTGTGAGTGTGAATAGGCCCAGACACAAATTCGCTCCTCCACTCTCCTCCTGGAGAGTGGGATATGGTCTCCGCACGAGAGGAAGGGGATCCTTCTGGACGGTCGCCGACAAGAGACTCACCCGTCACCGGCAGTCTGCTGCACCGGGTCTTCGAGTGAGGAGCTCTTCCCGGTCCATTGCGTCTTACTCAGATTCAGGCCTCCATCCCCGAAGTGCCTTAGGACCCTTCCCTCGCGGAACTCAGTGTTGGGCACTGAGCTCCGGACCTTCTTGCAAGTACCTCACCCCAGGGCTGAAGGTGCCTGGGGTGGAACACGATCTCCGGTGGTCCCCTAGGCCGAGGCCCTCCTAGGGGACTAGCACGAACCCACAACCGCAAGCTGAAGGTGCTTGGGACGAAGACCCCGTGACCAAGATGGCCGGCCCCTTTATCCCCTCTCCCAGCAAGCATGGCGGGTTCCCCGCCCCACCATACCGCTACCGAGAGAGGACAAAAAGGAGGCTCAACACACAGTGAGATTCGTCCCTCCAGCCACGGTGACAGCGCCACCTGGTGGACCGCAGGGAACATAGCACTGATGTCACAGCTAGATTCAAAAAATGCACCCGGGAAAGTAAGTACCCGCTACACATTCACCTCTGTCTTTTGACACTGGACCCCAGTGTCTGGAGTGAATCACCCCCTCAACGGCTGACATAACCCAATCCAGAAACCAACTAACAATTTAAAAAAACAAAATTTTTTAGGAAACTATCCTAACGGAGAAGTTGTGTCTGAGCCCCTGCAACAAAAGAGGAGTGAAAGACAACATTTAAAACATTATACTTTTCCCTCCCATCCTAACTAAGAACCACCCCAGGTTCCATAATCTTGACGGGACGCTCTCCTGCAGAGGGAAGAGAAAAGAAACAATAAAACCCTGACACATGTGTATGTGTGAGAGAAAAAGAAACTCCTCCGAAGAGAAATATCTTTCCCCCCAGTGTGAGTGTGTACAATGTGTAACGTTGCACGAGACTGCCACCTGGTGACAGCCTCGCGGTAACTGCACCCGTTGAACCATCTTCTCTTTTCTTGCTGCTTGACTCCGGGCCCTATCTACCCCAAAGTCTGCAACTTCTCACCGGAGAGGAAAGAACAACAACGGGAACAGTTCTTCCTTGGAATGACACAAGCACCCCTCATGCGGGGCAACACTGATTATAGCACCAACAAGAAAGTCAAACAACAAAGTTCAGGGGGTGCAAGGTCCTTTTGAAACAAAGCAAACAAATGGAGTCTCTTTCTCCTCAGAGGTAGAAGCGGGGATGCCATGGTCTCCAAATGGTACTCCACATCCTCACCTTCTTTGCGTCGGATCAACACCTTATCCGCATGGATGTGTCTTCCCCTCATCCACTCTGCCTTGCAGTCTTTGAACCGCTGAGATGTCTTTGGAGAGCATGTCAAATACCTGCGGGCGTGTGGAACCTTAAGGTGGGTCCACACGAAGTCATTATACCAGCGCTCTCGGTACACCTCCACTTCGTAGAGTAACTCCTTGGGAAGGTACGGGTATTCCCACCCGTAGTCAGCAGCAACTTTCTGGCCGAAGAGTCTCTGAAGCCTTGACAGCGGAGGCATTGTGGCTTTGTCCCCTTCGCCGGGTAGAACTATAGAGTCCGGATGGCGAGGGGCCTTAACCACTTCTGGTTGGGGCATGGGTGCCCGTAGTATCAACTTCTGCTCCCCAGTACCTGATGCAGGCGGCACCGGAGATGTAGAGGTGGGCTGGGGACAGGACCCTTGTTCAGGCGCTGGAGCCTCCACCCGGGGTGTACTCTCCCCCGTGGACATGGGTGAATCTCGAGGCCTTCGGAACAAAGCTAGCGGCACTTTGTCCCAGCCCTTTTCTGCAAACAGTTCGTCAATGGCTGTGTCATCTCCCACATCAGAGAGCGACTCCAGATCCGAAGTATCACACTCCTCCGCGGGTATGTAGCCCGTTGTAGAGACAGAGCTAACACCTCCCGCGGACATACTGGGCCATGCCTTCCCGGCATCTCCGCCCACACACCAAGTCTCTTTGCCCGGCTTACCTCGGCCTTTACTTGAAGCGGGACGTCCGGAACACTCGTCAACGGATCCATCTAGGCCTGGCGTAAGCTGGCGAGATGGTCCACCACCACCACTGGTCGGGGCCACCATGCTGGTTCTCTTCTTCAGTGGTGGACGCTGTGAAACAGTGGTGACCGAGTCAGCATCCTCGGATTTCTCCCGTTGAGTTTTAACGACCTCCTCCTCGGTCGCTGCAGTGTGCGCTGGGATGGCTTTTACAGCAATAATTCCTCCTCTGCGAGTAGTGTTACCTGAAGCCCGGCCTGGGTAGATGGTTCTCGGCCTTTCAACTACCGGATCCACCTCGAACAGGAACTCCCCACAGGCCTCACATTGTCCGAAGGGCTTCAGGTGGCACACCAGTCCCGAGCACCCGGGACAAATTACACCCAGGGCCTCTACGTCCATGCACGAATACAGGGCGAATCGACCCCTTGGCTTCAGCCGGATCCCGGTATCCGTTATCGGAGCAGCAGCAGTCATAGTGGTAGTAGCAGGGTGAGCTGGAATCCATGATGTATGTCCAAACATGGTGACTTGTTGCTGGTCCATCGCACACTGCAGAGTTTTCGCGCCAATGTCCCACGTGTAGCCCTCTCACGTATTGGACTCCTCCCCTTTGCTCCAGTTCGCTGGCTTTTTCACTTTCTTTGGATGAGCCACGCCCACGAACTAAGCGGCGGGGGTTGTGTCTGTTGGCACAGTGCAATTAGAAGCCCCCACGTGTAGTACCTCACACGGCTGGGCCCCCCCCCCCCCGTTCACCGCTCTTCCTGTGCCGGCCTTTCCCTTGTCTAGGGTCAATTCCACGACTTTGAGCAGGGCTGCACTTTGGCCTATTCAGTTAACTCATCCAGCAGACTTGTTCAGTACTGTGATGCACAACGCAATCCTGGACCCGAGCCCCCACGTGTAGCGCCTGCCCCTCTCCTCTCTCCGTGCGGCTCGCACTGTCTCTCGTCTAGGGGTATCTGGTAGGGTGGAGAGAGAGAGCGGGTGGGCTACGCCTAGCCTCCACCACATGGGAATACCTGTGGTATCAGCAATGTCCTGTTTACCTTCGGGTCTGTGCTGTGCACCCGGATCCTCCCTCCAAGAGTCACCCTGAACTTCGTCCGCCAGGAAGTGAGCCTCACACCATTAAAGTCCAACACTCCTTTATTAGAACACACCATACATGGACTCCCTTGATCGATAGAACAGGAAAGGAGGTGTGAGTGTGAATAGGCCCAGACACAAATTCGCTCCTCCACTCTCCTCCTGGAGAGTGGGATATGGTCTCCGCACGAGAGGAAGGGGATCCTTCTGGACGGTCTCCGACAAGAGACTCACCCGTCACCGGCAGTCTGCTGCACCGGGTCTTCGAGTGAGGAGCTCTTCCCGGTCCATTGCGTCTTACTCAGATTCAGGCCTCCATCCCCGAATTGCCTTAGGACCCTTCCCTCGCGGAACTCAGTGTTGGGCACTGAGCTCCGGACCTTCTTGCAAGTACTTCACCCCAGGGCTGAAGGTGCCTGGGGTGGAACACGATCTCCGGTGGTCCCCTAGGCCGAGGCCCTCCTAGGGGACTAGCACGAACCCACGTCCGCAAGCTGAAGGTGCTTGGGACAAAGACCCCGTGACCAAGATGGCCGGCCCCTTTATCCCCTCTCCCAGCAAGCATGGCGGGTTCCCCGCCCCACCATACCGCTACCGAGAGAGGACAAAAAGGAGGCTCAACACACAGTGAGATTCGTCCCTCCGGCCACGGTGACAGCGCCACCTGGTGGACCGCAGGGAACATAGCACTGATGTCACAGCTGGATTCAAAAAATGCACCCGGGAAAGTAAGTACCCGCTACATATCTATCTGTCTATCTATCTGATTATTTATCTGTCTATCTGATTATCCATCTATCTGTCTCTATCTGTCTCTATCTATCGATCTATCTATCTGTCTGATTATCTATCTGATTATCTGTCTTATTATCTGTCTGTCTGATTATCTATCTGATAATCAGACAGATAATCAGATAGATAGATAATCAGATAGATAGATAGATAGATAGATAGATAATCAGATAGATAGATAGATAGATAGATAATCAGATAGATAGATAGATAGATAGATAGATAGATAGATCTATCTGATTATCTATCTATCTATCTATCTATCTGATTATCTATCTGATTATCTATCTGATTATCTATCTGTCTGTCTATCTGATTATCTATCTGATTATCTATCTGTCTGTCTATCTGATTATCTATCTGATTATCTATCTGTCTGTCTATCTGATTATCTATCTGATTATCTGTCTGATTATCTATCAGATAGATAATCAGACAGATAGATAATCAGACAGATAATCAGATAGATAATCAGACAGATAGATAGATTGATAGATAGAGAGACATATATACAGATAGATAATCAGATAGATAGATAGATAATCAGATAATCAATCTATCTATTTGATTATCTATCTATCTGATTATCTATCTATCTGATTATCTATCTATCTATCTATCTATCTATCTATCTATCTATCTATCTATCTATCTATCTATCTATCTATCTATCTATCCATCTGTCTATCTGTCTCTATCTATCGATCTATCTATCTGATTATCTATCTGATTATCTATCTGATTATCTGTCTGATTATCTATCAGATAGATAATCAGACAGATAATCAGATAGATAATCAGATAGACAGATAGATAATCAGATAAATAATCAGATAGACAGATAGATAATCAGATAGACAGACAGATAGAAAATCAGATAGACCGACAGATAGATAATCAGATAGACAGATAGATAATCAGATAGATAGACAGATAGATAGATAATCAGATAGATAGATAGACAGGTAGATAGATAATCAGATAGATAGATAGATAGATAGATAGATAGATAGATAGATAGATAGATAGATAGATAGATAGATAGATAGATAGATAGATAGATAGATAGATAGATAATTTATCTATATCTATCTATCTATCTAATTATCTATCTATATCTATCTATCTATCTATCTGATTATCTATCTGTCTATCTATCTATTTAACTATCTATCTGTCTATCTGATTATCTATCTGTCTGTCTATCTGATTATCTATCTGATTATCTATCTGATTATCTATCAGATATATAATCAGACAGATAGATAATCAGACAGATAATCAGATAGATAATCAGACAGATAGATAGATTGATAGATAGAGAGACATATATTCAGATAGATAATCAGATAGATAGATAGATAATCAGATAATCAATCTATCTGATTATCTGATTATCTATCTATCTGATTATCTATCTATCTATCTATCTATCTATCTATCCATCTGTCTATCTGTCTCTATCTATCGATCTGATTATCTATCTGATTATCTGTCTGATTATCTATCAGATAGATAATCAGACAGATAATCAGATAGATAATCAGATAGATAATCAGATAGACCGACAGATAGATAATCAGATAGACAGATAGATAATCAGATAGATAGACAGATAGACAGATAATCAGATAGATAGATAGACAGGTAGATAGATAATCAGATAGATAGATAGATAGATAGATAGATAGATAGATAGATAGATAGATAGATAGATAGATAGATAGATAGATAGATAGATATAGATAAATTATCTATCTATCTAATTATCTATCTATATCTATCTATCTATCTGATTATCTATCTATCTGTCTATCTATCTATTTGATTATCTATCTGTCTATCTGATTATTTTTTCTGTCTGTCTATCTGATTATCTATCTGTCTGTCTATCTGATTATCTATCTGTCTATCTGATTATCTATCTGATTATCTGTCTGATTATTATTATTATTATTATACAGGATTTATATAGCGCCAACAGTTTGCACAGCGCTTTACAACATCAGGGAAGACAGTACAATCACAATACAATTCAATACAGAGGGATCAGAGGGCCCTGCTCGATAGAGCTTACAGTCTAGAAGGGAGGATCACGTGAAACAAAGGGTATTGGCTGTGGGGGATGATCAGGTGGACAGAATGGAAATATAGTTATTAGGTGTGGGTGGGATAGGCTTCTCTGAAGAGGAGGGTTTTTAGGGATCCTCTAAAAGCTAATAGAGAAGGAGATAGACGGACCGATTGGGGTAAGGAGTTCCATAGGCTTGGGGAGACTCTGGAAAAGTCCTGGAGTCGAGCATGGGAGGAGGTGATGAGCGAGCTAGAGAGCAGGAGGTCTTGAGAAGAACGAAGAGAACGATTAGGTTGGTATTTAGAGACTAGGTCAGTGATGTAGCTGGGGGCAGTGTTGTGGATGGCTTTGTAGGTGGTCGTTAGTATTTTGAATTTAATTCGTTGGGTGAGTGGAAGCCAGTGGAGGGATTGACAGAGAGGGGAAGGAGACACAGAGCGGTTGGTAAGGTGGATGAGTCTGGCAGCAGCATTCATGATGGACTGAAGGGGGGTTAAAGTTTTCTGAGGTAAGCCAATGAGGAGGGAGTTGCAGTAATCGAGGCGAGAAATGACCAGGGAGTGGATAAGGAGCTTTGTTGTGTCTTTGCTTAAAAAGGGGCGTATTTTGGAGATGTTGCGGAGGTTGATGCGGCAAGATTTGGACAGTGATTGGATGTGAGGATTAAAGGAGAGTTCAGAGTCTAGAACTACTCCTAGGACCTTGGCGTGTGGGGATGGGCTGATAGTTGTGCCATCAATTTTAACAGAGAGATCGGGGGAGGAGGCACGAGGGGGAGGAAAAATGACCAGTTCAGTTTTGGATAGATTAAGTTTGAGGAAGTGGTATGACATCCAAACTGATATATCTGATAGTAAATTAGAGATACGTGAGGCGAATGAAGAAGTGAGTTGAGGGGCAGAGAAATAGATTTGAGTGTCGTCAGCGTAGAGGTGGTATTGGAAGCCGTGGGAGGCTATCAGCTGACCCAGGGAGGAGGTGTAGATTGAAAATAGGAGAGGTCCAAGAACAGAACCTTGGGGGACCCCAATTGAGAAAGGAAGGGGAGAGGAGGAAGTAGAGTTGTAAGTAACACTAAAGGTGCGGTTGGATAAGTAGGTAGAGAACCAGCGAAGAGTACAGTCGCGGAGACCAAAGGCATGGAGATTTTTTTTGAGGAGGGGGTGGTCAACCGTATCGAAGGCAGCGGAGAGGTCCAGGAGTAGGAGTACGGAATAGTGTCCCTTAGTTTTGGCCGTTACTATATCATTTGTTAGTTTTAGGAGGGCAGTTTCTGTGGAATGTTGAGGACGAAATCCAGACTGAAGGGGATCAAGAAGGTTATTATCAGCAAGGTGGACGCTCAATCGGTTGTAAACTAGACGTTCAAGGAGTTTGGATAAAAAGGGGAGCAAGGAGATAGGGCGCAGGTTGTCAAGATTGGATGGGTCCAGAGAGGGCTTTTTAAGTATGGGGCTGACTAGTGCATGTTTCAAAGAGTTAGGGAAGATGCCAGAAGTGAGGGAGAGATTGAAGATGTGGGTTATAGAGCGTAGAATAGAGCCAGAGGGTGAACGTAGCATTTGCGAGGGAACAGGATCCAGAGCGCTGGTGGTAAGATGGACATTAGCAAGTAATTTAGCAACTTCGTCTATAGTGGTGGGATTGAAAGAGGGAAGTAAAGATTGTACCTGTGGGCATGAGGTGTATAGCATAGGGGGCATCTGAACCGTACAGATTTCCTCGCAAATTCTAGCAATCTTCTGTTTGAAGTGATTGGCAATCTCCTGGGCAGTGAGTGAGTTAGGGGGCGGAGGCAGTGGGGGACGAAGGAGCGAGTTGAAGGTAGAGAAGAGTAGACGGGGACGGGATGATAAGTTTTTAATGAGGGTGATGAAATAGGTCTGCTTGGCAGTGAGGAGGCTGGAATTGTATATTTGGAGGGCAGATTTATACTGGCCGAAATCTTTCTGGGACTTAGTCTTACGCCATAGGCGCTCGAGAGCACGGCTGTGCTTTTTCAGACTTCTAGTATCATCTGTTTGCCAGGGTTGAAGGGGGCGGGGCCTTATTCTGCGTGTAGTGAGGGGGGCCAGTCTGTCCAGTGATGCTAGATTATCTGTCTGATTATCTGTCTGGGTTGGATCGGGTCAGGTAGGATGCAGGCTCAAAGTCAGGATCACAGGTTCTAGGTCAGGGAGAAAGATACCAGGGCAAGGTATGTTTGTACTTGCCGGGTAAAAATAGGAAGGCTTGTAATTGGCTTCATGTCACACCTGAGCGCAGGAAGAGCAGTTCGCTCCACACTGCCAGGATCCATCCACTGGTGGAGACCAGTACTGCGTCCAAAGGATAATATAATACCAGCAGGGAGAAATTCTCCTGACAGTTCCACACTGCCAGGAGACGCCTGCTGACCACAGTACTGCAAGCCAAATAATAAATATCACCAGCGGATGGAACCTTTCCTGACAGTGAATATCAGCAGCAAACCCACTTCATTATTCTAGCATTATGAAGAAGAAAAGAATGCGCTGCATTAAAAGATCCAAAAATTTGCAGTGTGACGAAGGCGCCATCTCCATTACGAACGCTAGTTTTACCAGACCGAGCGCTTCCGTCTCGTACTTGATTCAGAGCATGCATGGTTTTTGGTGCACCGGAATTGCATACAGACAATCGGAATTTCCGACAAGAACTTTTGTTGTCGGGAAATTTGAGAACCAGCTCTCAAATGTTTGTGGGTGGAAATGTCTGATGGAGCCTACACGGTCGGAATTTCCGACCAAAAGCTCACATCGGACATTTGTTGTCGGAATTTCCAATCGTGTCTACGTGGCATTACAGAGGATTGCTCTATTGGGCCACAGATAATCACTGTATATTTGTAGACTACTAAAAATGATTGGATTTTAGTTGATTAAAGTTATTTTGGTGCTTGAACTCAGTGTGCTATATTTTGCTTTATTACAGTATTGGCGGTCGTTTCCAAGCCACTGAAAGAGAGCTGCAAGACCTGTGTGATGCATTAGATTATCCCTTTATCTTTTGGATGTATTTCATTCGCTCTGTTAGTTTATAACAAAGGTTAGAATTGTTTGCATGCTTAATAAGTCATTATGCATTGTTCTTTTAGATTGTACATGAGGCTGTTTATCCGGGTTAAAACAAAATGAAGGTCGTTATGCTCTAAGTTTACTCCTGTGATGATGAATTTTGCTGAAATTGGGTCAATTATGTTCTCTGTTTACATCTGTGATGATGTGTTGCCTGTGGCAAAATAGAGTATTGGAATATTTTATCAGATAGCATAATTTTTCATGTCTAATCTATGTGTAGCACCCTGGTGTTTAGGCGGGGTTGCTCCCAAATTTACCTGCCAGGTATAGCTTCCTTGGCTAATTGTTGAGGATCAATTGATTTCAGTCTAAGTCTGGAATTGCTGCACTTCTCTCTTTTGCTGCTTGGTGGCCAGGTACCTGGTGGCATTGAATATGAGAAGGGCACTGCAGGGTCAGATTGTGGGTATATGGGGCATCTCAGTCAATGGGCAGGTTTTTTTTTTAAATCCCTTGGCCTGCTGGGAGAACCTATATATTCGGTTGGAGTCAGGTGATCAATGTTCTGTGTCACCTCGACCACTGTCTGGGTGGACGTGTGTTGTATTGCCTGGGCTTCTAGGCCAGAGATTGGGTCTATCCCGGCACATCTGGCTGCTAGACTGTCTGAGGGCCTATCCAGAAGCAAGACATCTGCGGTTCTGCCAGCCGAGAGCTTGTCATGGTCAGAGGTAAAGGGGAAGCTGTCGCCACTAAGGGACCAACCACCTTATTACCAGAGACCACAGTGAGTAACTGAAGTAAGTACCAGAGCAGTATTCTCACCAACTGGGGACGGTGAAGAATCTGTAAACTTCAGTGGGTATCAGGCCAGGGACCCAGCCAGTGGAGGTGACGCTTACAGAGCAGTAGGGATGAGCCGAACAACCCCCGGTTTGCCTTAGAACATTCGAACGGACCGAAAGTTTGCACGGACTCGAACATCAAAAATCTAAAGTGAAAATTTTACAGGCTAATATGCAAGTTATTGTCCTAAAAAGGGTTTGGGGACCCGGGTGCTGCCCCAGGGGACATGTATAAATGCAAAACAACGTTTTAAAAACTGCTGTTTTTTCAGGAGCAGCAATTTTAATGATGCTTAAAGTGAAAAAATAAAAGTGAAATATTCCTTTAAATTTCATACCTGGGGGATGGGGCGTGGCCTAGCACGGGATGTGATCAGACGTGTTCCTGAGCAGCTCCGGTATCTCCCTACACAATCCTGCTCCATCCTGATCACACGGGGTGAGTCTCCTGCATCCCCGGAGGGCATTTTGGTGGATGGGATAGCAGCGCGCAAAGAAACAATCTCCGCCGAGGATGAACATCACCACTCGCTCTGGCCAAGATGGCCGCCGCAGCACTGTCCTCGGGCCTAGTGCATCGCCAGCCTCCACCCCAGACCTCTTTGGGGACAGCCAGGAGGTGTCCCCGCCGCCCTCACCGGAGTATCCGGACCCCGCAGCTGTCCCAGTACAAGCAACCCCGGCCCCGGGGGGCGCAACCGGCGGTAAGGAGCCAACTCTGGCGGAGGTTCTGGCCATCATTAAGGTAAACCACGTGGACCTGGTGGGGAAGGTGGATGGGCTAAAGATAGACTTTGCTATTCTGCGGCTGGACATGCACAACCTGCGGGGTCGGGTCACTGAAACTGAGCAACGCATTAGCAACTTGGAGGACACGGTAGCTCCTATCCTGCCCCAATCTTGCTACATATGGGGGGAAGATTGCCAGTGCCACCCTGGAAGATAAGGTCGATGACCTCGAGAACCGCTTGCACAGGAATAACCTACGCCTGGTGGGATTACCGGAGCGGGTGGAGGGATCTGACCCTGTTTCCTTCCTGGAGAGCTGGCTTGAACAAGAATTTGGCCGGGACCAGCTTTCCCCCTGCTTTGTGATTGAGAGGGCTCACCGGGTGCCTGGACGCCCCCTCCCTGAGGGCCCCCCCCCGCACGATGGTGATCCATCTTCTTAACTACAGAGACCGGGACTCCATTTTGGGGGCCATCAAGAGGAAGGGCAGTCTCCGGATTAACAACGCAGCGGTGTCCCTCTTCCCTGACTACTCTGAAATGGTCCGCAACCGTAGAGCCTCCTATCAGCGTGTCAAGCAGAAGCTCCGGGAGCAAGATATTCACTACTCCATGCTGTTCCCTGCCACGCTCCGGGTCACCTACCAGGGTAAAGCTTATTTTTTCCAGTCTCCACATGATGCCCTTTCCTGGTGGGAATCACTGCCTCGTCCTCCTAAACCTCCTGCCTTATGTTGACCCTGCTGGATCTGATGTTTCCGTGTCACCCCTGGTTTTTGTGGTTGTTTTCCCACTGACTTTTCTTTTTCATGTTTTGGTTCTATATTTTGCTGATTTATTGCTGCCGACTGTGGGTGATCGGACCACTCTCCTGAGGGAGAATACCTGGCCTTGGTCCTCCTGGCCTTGACCTAGCTGCCTTGGGGTTTTTACCCCCCCCTCCTTTTTTCCTTTTTGGAACATTGACTCTGAACACTGTTTTTTGACTTTTGTTTTTTGCTTTGACGCTCTTTTGCTTTCTGCAATAGGCCATGCGCCCCTCGCATGGTTTAAGTTTGGGGTATAGGCCCTCTCCTCTTTTTCGGAGCAGGGCAGGGGTACTGTTGCCTTTTTTGGGCGCCTTTTTTCTTGTTGAATTTGGTTGTGTTTTTGTATGTATGGAGTGTGTATGGATGTTTGTGTGTGCAGCACTGCGGCCTTCTTTTGTCCCTGTGTCCGTGACCGGTGGTGGGGTGCTATCCGACTACCCCTTCTCTCTCCCTTCCCTCCTAGGCCCGGGGATTTTACGGCCGAACCTATGGCTGAGGTAACTATTTGCTTGTGGAATGTCCACGGACTGAACTCCAAATTTAAAAGAGCGTTTGTTTTTGAGGCACTGAAGCGTGTTAAGCCTCATGTTCTATGCCTCCAGGAGACCCACCTCATGGGGTCCAAGGTGATGGCCCTCAGGAAACACTGGGTGGCTCATCACTATCAATCCACTTACTCTAACTATGCCCGGGGGTGGCTGTCCTTGTCCGTAGGGGTTACCTTTCCTATGTCACCAAGTTATCCTTGACCCTAAGGGTCAGTATGTCATCCTCCATGTATCCATCCATGAGACCGCCCTGATCCTGGTCGCGGTGTATCTCCCTCCTCCGGTCATGGCTGCAGTATTTTCTGAACTTAGTGTCCATTTTACCTCTCTGCCTACTTGCCCTATGTTAATCCTTGGGGATTTTAATTCAGTACTGAAACCTGAGTTAGATAGGCTGAAACCTTTACAGTCTGAATCCAAGTTGTTTCGTGAATGGTGCACTACTTATGGATATGTAGATATATGGCGCTGGAAGTATCCCACTGCTAGAGTGTACTCCTGCCAGTCTAGGTCCTATGCCGCCCTCTCCAGACTTGACTACGCTCTGGCCACGGGGGACTTTCTCCCCTGTGTCCGGTCCGTGGACTACCTGTCCCAGACAGAATCCGACCACTCTATAGTACAGGTGGGTTTAATTTTGGGTCACCGGCCCTCGTTTCAGACATCGCGTCTCAGTCCTCTCTGGATTTCCACGCCAGAGACCTCTGAGGCCATTCCGATGGACATGGCTGTCTACTGGTCCCTGAATCTGGGCTCAGCTTCCGGAGGCCCTACCTGGGATGCCTTTAAGGCGGTAGTTAGGGGCTCTTATATCTCCCGGATTAAAAGCTATAGATCCAAGGGGCGGGAGGCGCAGAATGCCCTCCAAAAGGCTCTTGAGGAGGCTCGCACCCGCCATACGGGGGCTCCTTCCTCCGAGACTCGGGGTATGTTGATGGATGCCCACCGGGCGCTTCAACTTCACATGGTAGATCTGACTAAGAAACAGCAGCTATACCTCTCTGCTCGTATCCACGAGCATGGAGGGAAGAACGGTAGGCTCCTTGCGTATCTTGCCCACACTGATTTCCAGGATACCTCGATTGCCTGCATCCAACTTCCCGACGGCTCGACCACTTCTGACGCTCTAGTCATCAACCAGACTTTTGCAGACTTTTATTGCACGTTGTACAGGAGTCCAGTCACCCCTTCCGAACCTGACTTCCTAGGTTTTTTTGAATCCCTCGACCTCCCGATACTCAGCTGCTCCCAAAAGTCTCTCTTAGATAAGCCCATTACTCTGGAGGAGGTCACTGCGGCCATAGGTCAATTGCCTTCCAATAAGACCCCGGGCTATGACAGCCTCCCCTCGGAGTGGTATCAGGCCCACGTAGAGGTGTTGGCCCCCAGGCTCCTCAAGACATTTCAGGACTCCCTTGAATTTGGAAAGCTCCCCGACTCTATGAATGAGGCCCTTATTGTGGTGATACCTAAGCCCGGTAAGGATAAGTTGCACTGCACTTCATATAGACCCATCTCTCTCCTTAACAGTGACGCTAAACTCCTAGCAAAAATACTTGCCCTTAGACTTCAGACGGTCATTCTGTCCCTCATACCCCCGGATCAATCTGGATTCATGCCTGGCAGGAGTACATTCGATAACATCCGCTGACTGTTCCCGCACATCCACAGGGCTGCACACGCAGAATGTAGTGGTTTGGTCCTCTCCTTAGACATACTAAAGGCTTTCGACACTGTTAGCTGGCCCTTTCTTTGGGAAGCTATGGCTAGGATAGGGATTGGACCAGGTTTTCTCAAATGGGCCCGTCTGTTGTATGCGGACCCGAGAGCTAGGGTCCGCACTAACAAGGATATTTCATGTTCATTCCCTCTGGGTAGGGGCACCAGACAGGGGTGCCCTCTCTCTCCACCTCTGTTCGTGCTGGCCATTGAGCCCCTGGCTCTGGCAGTGCGGCAGACTTCCGAGATTGGGGGCATCCGGTCAGGCCTGTTGATAGAGAAGATTTTCTCTATGCAGACGATGCCCTGGTATATTTGGATGGCAGGGAGAGCTCCTTTAATAAATTGCTACAGGTGGTTGAGGAGTTTGGCGCGGTCTCGGGTCTCCGGGTGGGCTGGGAGAAATCCCAGGCATTTGCCATCAGCCCCCCGTGCTCAGTTGAATACTTAAGGAGGTCACATGTTCAGCTATAGTCTTCTTTTAAATATCTGGGCATACAGATACATGCTGACCTCTCTAGGTATGAGGAACTCAATGTCACCCCAATAGTTCAACAAATGATGGTCAAATTCCGTACCTGGTCATCGTTGCCCCTTAATCTAATTGGACGCATAAATATCTTTAAAATTATGTTTTTGCCGAAATTCCTTTATTGTTTCCGAGCCTTCCCAGTTTTTCTCTCCCAAATTTTTTTTGCAAAACTTGATTCCGCCCTCTTTGCTTTCATTTGGAACGGTTCCCAGCCCCGTATAGCCCGGTCCTCCCTACAAGCAGCCAAGGCTGTGGGTGGACTGGCTTGCCTAAACCTGCAACACTATTTTCTCGCCTCCCAGCTCACCTTTGTTCATGACTGGATGCACTCGGACCCTCAGACCCCTGCCACTGCTCTCCTGCTCTCCTTGTTCGAACCTTCTACTTCACTACGGGATGAATTACACAGATCTAGGATGGGAAAGAGGGAGCCGCTCAGGTGTGGAAATCCCTGACAATACCTCCTCCCAGCAGCCAAGGGTGCAGGCAAATGCAATTATGATCGAAAAGAAAAGAAAATCACTTCTGGAAGCAGCACTCCGATTAAAAAGCCTTTATTCCAAAAGGTTCAGGAAACAAAAAACACACTGCACGACACGGCAAACTGGTCACATCTAGCTGACGCGTTTCACACTATTATAGTGCTTACTCATAGCTTACAGATCTAGGATGGTTGGGGGCTCTAGACTCTCCCCTGTGGAGGTGGGTTTTATGGCCTGGAGGGAGGGGGGTAAAACACTGTCCCAATCCTCCACGGGGGTTTCGCCGCAGACTCCCCTGTGGCGGAACCCGAACTTCCTGAGCTCTTTGGCCATCCAGATTCAGTGTGGTGGGCCCGTTTTGGGGTGACACGTTTATCTCACGTAATTACAGGGAATTTACTGTTGTCATTTGAGACACTCAGGCTTAACTATGGTCTTGAAAATAATTTTTTCTTTAAATATCTCCTATTGAGGCATGCCCTGCAAACACAGTTCGGGTCGTTGACCATAGAGCTCACGGACTCTTCCATTGAAGACCTCCTGTCGTTTCCAGAAATGACCAAGTTAGTGACGTCCTTTAATGGCCGCCTCCAGGGGGTGGCAGCAGATCCGTTTCAGAATTCTCACCGCAAATGGCTGTTGTATATGCCTGAGCTTTCTGCAGAGGATTGGGAGGAGGTAACGGAAATATGCTTCCAGGATATTATTAGCACTGCCGATCTATTGATACAGTTTAAGTTCATCCATCATTTACACTATACACCAGCTAGGCTGGTTAAGATGGGGCTGGGTCATGATGTTGCATGCGTTAGATGTGGTACAATTGATGCTGATTTCTTTCATATGTTTTGGACGTGCCCGGGTCTCTCCGCCTTCTGGAAGGATTTATTTGCCTTTTGTGCTGACAAATTGCACCTGCCAATACCCCACACGCCGGAGGTTGGGTTGTTGGGGGTGCTGAATGACTATGTGCCTCGTGCTCATGCCAGGACTTTGCTACGCCTACTATTATTTTATGCACGGAAAACCATTCTACTGCACTGGAAGGACGCAAGCCCCCTTTCGGCTCACGCAGTCTTTCGACTTGTTCATGGTCTCCTCCCCAGATTCAAACTGATCTACAAGAGTAGGGCATGTCCTAAGAAATTTGCTAAGGTCTGGCAGCCATGGCTGGATGTCTCGAAGGACTTCTGGGGGGGTCCTATCCTCACAGCTTCCTCAGTAAAATATTGTGCGGGTTACTAATCATACATTTGGATGGCACTCACTGCACGAATCACGGGGGTCATGTGGTCTGCTGACCTTTAGTGATGTGATGCTGTTAAGAGGTCGTAGTTGCTGTAAGGTTGTATGTTTTTGTGTGTGTGTGTGTGTGTGTGTGTGTGTGACTGGTTCTTATGTTTGTTTGTCTTTGGAGAACCTCTGTTACTGCAGTATGCCTATGCGCTCCTCCACACTTTATGGCTGGTTTCATGTACTAGCTCAATTGTCAGACTGTACTGCTTTGTTTTATTTTGTATTGTTTCTTTTGAAAATTTGAAAATAAACACCTTTAAAAAAAAATCATACCTGGGGGGTGTCTGTAGTATGCCTGTAAAGTGGCGCGTGTTTCCCGTGTTAAGAATATTCCCTGCGGGGGCGCATGCGCGGCGCGATGCTGGACGGACGCTGCTGAGCTGAGCTCCGTCTGACTAGGCCTGCCAGGCAGGATTCCCGGGGCCATCCACGCAACAAATCTAGCCAAAACGAATCTAGCACCCCTGTGAGACATCCGGGTACATGCCAGCAAGAAAGAAAGACCGGAAAACTCGTTCCCAAGGCTCACTGACCAATTTTCTTCTGGGGATTGAGCGCTCTTGCACTACAAAGATGACCCAAAATGGTGCCGGCTCACACGCGGCCCCCAGCAGCTCCATGCAGGCTCAGACACCTATCGCCTCAAATAGTGAGTACAATCTCCCCTTAACTTAGGCTGTACTTGATGCCAGCCTCACAGCCATATATGAGAAGCTGGCAGAGAAGCTGGAGTGTGAACTGTCTAAATCTACCAGCGCCCTATCACAGGAGATAGCCAGCATAGGTGGGAGAACTGATATTTTAGAGACCAAGCATGATGAGCTCTCCTTGGCCCACAATGATCTCAGAAAAGATTACGAGACACTTGCAGACAGCTTCTCCATAATGCAAGCTCACGTAGAAGATTTAGACAACAGGAACAGGAGACACAATATTAGACTGCGTGGTGTCACTGAAACAATTACTGATCTGAACCAGGCCAACACCAAACTATTTCATAACCTTGTCCCAGACAAGCCTCTTTCTGCTTTTGCTTGCGACAGATTACATAGAGCTCTGAGGCCCAAACCAACTCCTGATAAACCTCCTAGGGACATAATCATGTGTATGAAGGATTTTGTCACCAAGGAAAACATCATGAGAGCGTCTAGAAACTCTCAGAATATAGAAATTGATGGAGTCAGGATCCAGATCTACCCAGACATCTCCCCTGCGACCCTGGATAGACGCCGCAGAATGAAGGAGGTCACTAGTATCTTACAATCTGCTAGAATCAAATACAGATGGGGATTTCCCTTCAAGTTATCAATTATGCACAATGGCACAACGTATTCTGTATACAATGTCATTGAAGGGAAAGATCTGCTGGTCAAAATGGGCCTTTTGGATCAGGCCCCCCAACGCCGATCCCCTTCTACACCTAGATCATCACCCATCTGGTCCACCCCCAGACGCTCACAAAGAGATCACAGAGACCATAATGACCAGAGGAGATGGAACCCACCCTCCCCAAACCAGCCTGCATGATTCTGCGAGTTCATGGTCTATAAACTGACCACACTGATCATTCGAGACTCCAAATGTTGCTCAATCTCTGCATTTAAATCCTATTTTTTTTTTGTAGCTAATGCACATCTTCCTGACACAAGGTGCATTCACTGTTTTATTATTAAGCCCTATTTCTAGTTGGCTGTTCTCTTCCTCTCTGAACCCCTCCTATTTGACATTTGTTTGGGAGCACAATTTTTGTATGCCTCTAAATGACCCCCCCCATGAAGAGCAAGTGATTATCTAAAGTTGGCTTTGTGTACGGTCAAGATGTTCCTTGAATAGGACTCTCCTCATCCTAAACAATGTGATACCTAAGAAAAAAACTACCTACAAAGACCCTTAACATGAACCCCTATCCTCAAATGATTCAATACCCATTTGATCTAACCCAGGGATTTCATGATCGGATCGGTAACTCTAAGTAGGGAGACTCAACCTTCCCCAAACTACTCGGAAAGACCATATCCCATAAACTGACCACACTAGCCCCTCATAATTTCATCTTTGTTACCTGGTTATTTTTATTTTATTTTTCTTCGAGGACTATACTGTATATGTCCTTCTAATACCCAATACTTCTTGGGTTTTTTCAATATTTACTCTTTTTATAGGTTTATACACAATACGGAGCGAAGGATCCCAAATGAGCCGATACTCATGAGAGTCTCATTTTCCACGTATGACTTTCCTTCCCTTCCTCTTTATTGGGACCCTTCATGGGTTACCACTACCCCTTAATCTTTTATGTATTGTTCCTTACACTGCAATTTTCAATTATTACCATGTACCTTTAAATGTTATATTTTTATGCTTTCAATTGCCTGCTGTGTCCGAATTCGCTGGATTGTTCCCCACTCTGCCCCCGCGGTTTGCCCCTCATCCCATTGAGATGATGTGGCCGACCTCGTTGGCAGATCTAGGACTGTTTCGTCCTCAACACACTGTTTCTGGTCAAGGTGACTCCCGGTCCCCTGACCCCCTGTTTTTTCTTGTTTATTTTTTAGCTGCTTTCGCCCTTTTTTCCCTAAATTTTTTTAAAAATGTTTATGGAAGACCACGGATGACCTTTCTCTGTATTTTCACTAGGATGATTACTTTATTAATCGCCATAAGTTATATAATGACATCTATACTTCTACATGCCACTAAAATACATATCTGGCACCACACAACTTTTCTACAAAATGTACCTTTTATAACGTTGTTTGGATACCTCCGGAATCATTACTTGTTAGTGGTGCCCAAGCTATCTTCTCACTACACCCATATCTCACATAACAGGACCCACCCCCTCCTAAAACAATGGGTATCAGAATAATTTCCCACAACGTTCAAGGGTTCAACTCTCCAAATAAACGTAAGAAAGCATTTAAACATTACAAAAGACTAGGTGCCGACATTATTTTACTACAAGAAACACACTTCGCCCAAAACAATCACCCACAATATTTTGACAAATCATTCAATCAATTCCATTATACCACCTTTACAAACAAAACCAGAGGGGTCGCCATCTTTGTCAAAAACTCAACTATCTTCGAAATCCAGAATATTTACAAAGACAAAGATAGCCACTTCATTATTCTTAAGGGTACTATAAACAGACGTTCCATCACTATAGCATCAGTTTATGCCCCTAACGATTTACACTCAACCTTTTTTAATAATTTTTTCTCTATATTAGATCAATACACTTCGCCCCACATGATTGTGGGAGGCGATTTCAATCTAGCTGCTCACCCCTCATTAGACAGAAGTAACACAACCCCCTCCTCTAAAGCCTTCTCCAAAACCATTAACCAATCTCTAAACAAATCCCAGCTGATTGACACATGGAGATCCCATAATATAGGTGTTAAAGCATTTACACACTACTCTCATCCACATGATTGTTATGCCCGCCTTGACTATATCTTTAGTACCCCAATACTCTTGGCAAACTCATCCCCAGCTCAAATCCACCCCTGCCCTTGGTCAGACCACGACATGGTTGCCTTTGATACCTCGCACATAGGAATGGCCCCAACTACCTTTAACTGGTGCCTAAATGATTCATTACTTACAGACCCCGCCACTGTCCAACAAATACATTCCCACATAGACAATTTCTTCAAAGAAAATATAAACAATGAGACTCCTCCCACATCCATATGGGCCGCTCACAAGGCTGTTCTTAGAGGTCACCTCATCAACATTGCTGTGGCAAAGAATAAAGCTAGAATTGCAGACATTAAATGTCTTACTAAAGAATTAAATGATTCATATATTAAATTGAGTTACTCAGTCTCCCCGGAATTAACTAACTTAATTCAATCCAAACGTCAAGCATTGAACACACTCTTATCCGGTGACACTGAAAAATCATTACACTTTTCCAAAGCCAGATTCTTACTATTCAGCAATACTGCCTCAGCGATGTTTGCTAAAAAACTTAAACAAGACTCTAATCCTACACATGTCTACAAATTACGTAACCAAAAAGGCAACCTTGTGACCCACCCCCAGGATGTACTCCAAATCTTCACAAACTTCTATAAAAACTTACTCTCAGGCCCCCAAACAACGTCTAATCCTCTTGTGTCCCCCTAGCCCTGGGAACCTGCCCTGGACAGTGCAGGAGTGGGATTGGCCAGCATTGATCCCGGGAAGGCCCGCGGCCGGACATCGCGGACTAGGCCGAAGCCGGGGACTCGCTTAGAATCCCGGCCCGAAGCTCCGCGGGGCCGGCGCGGTACGACTCATCTGATCCCTCTCTCCTGTTTCCCCCCAGCCTGGGGACCCTATCCAGACGGTGGTGGAGTGGGGATGGTCGGCTGTGACCCCAGGAAAGGCTGCAGATCGGGAATTGCTGACTAGGCCGAAGCCAGGGACTCGCCTGGAGTTCCGGCCCAGACATCCGCAGGGCCGGCGCCGTAAGACTTTCTGCTTGTGGGCATAAGACCCCTCCGGCCTGTCTCTCGAGCTGAGGTCAAGGAACCGGAGCTGTCGAATCATCGAACCGGAGCTGTCGAATCATCGAACCGGAGCTGTCGAATCATCGAACCGTCGAAATTGTCGCTCTAGCTGGCTGCTGCTGCAGGGACGGCCGTGAGAGGACTGGGATCTCCGCTGCCGCGCTGTCTTGTCTGCCTTACCTGTAACCGCCCGGCAGCCATCCATCCATCCATTTGCTGCACTGGAGGAGGGGGACTGGACACAACTTCTGGTGGTTTCGCTGGTTAGAGAGGTCTGCCGTCTGAAGTTGGGGAGTGCGCCGACATTATACATCTGCGGCCCGATGACACCCTGAGACCCCACGCTATTCCAGAATCAGAGAGGACGGCCGCATCATCATAGCCTCCCAGGTACACTCCTTTTTCTGTGTTTGTACCCCTAAAAGTAGCGGACCGCATAGGTGCTAGCTGGAGATTGGTCTAGAGGTTTTGCCCTAGACGAAGCAGTGCTTCTTTGGTCGGTTACTGTTTTAGGAAAGGCCGCGGCTCCGGCCTACTCCTGGAAGTTGGCGGCCATCTTGCTACACCCAGACTCCCAGCCAGCCAGCCCTTGATTTCAGCCTCCTCTGACACATAGCTCTTTCCCTTCGGCCCCCTTAGTTGAATTTTGTTATACCGGCAGTCAGCAATAACTATTTACTTTTTCATGTGATTATGAGACATTGACAAACAACAGAAAACAAGGAAATATACCTTGGAGATATATACCTGGATTTGTGTTTTGGCTCTTTTGCGGATGTATGTTATGGTCGGACAACACTTTTATTGAACCATGATACAATACCCAGTGGTAGTATTTATAAAATCATTGAAAAAGCATATTTAACAGAAATAATATTAGTAAGACTGTATGGTTGATATGGACCTGAATAACTATATGTTCCATTCTATGTGGTACATATGTTGCTAAGCAGATAAAACTGAGGGGTGCTCCACTCAGCATTCAGCCTTAAAGCTCCAATTATGCCAACAAAGATATCCAAAAAAAATCGCTCTGTCAGCTCTAAAAAAAATAGTAATCAAGTTGCTGCTAGCTCTATACAGCGCTTCCTGGTTACCAGTGGAAACGGCCCTAACGCTTGCAGCAGTCAAACTAGATACACGAGACGCAACGCATCTCTCGCTTCATTAGCAATTGTTGAAAAAAAAGCTCACCTGCATCATCTTGCTGTTTAGATCTCATGGAAGAACCTGAGTCCCCCACGGGTTCAGATATGTCGTCTCTGCTGACCGGCATTAGAAAAGAGTTAGCTGGGATGTTCCATGGACTTGAAACATCAATAAAAAAGGAAATAGCGGGGGTGAGAACAGATATGGCGCATATCCTCGAAAGGGTAGAGGACACAGAACAGAGACAAGACACTCATGAAACAGCTATAAGAGAACTACAAAAGACTGTCACACAGATAGCCTGTGCTCATCGTGCCTCACTATATAAGCTTGAGGACCTCGAGAATAGAAATCGCAGAAACAACTTGCGAATCAGAGGTTTGCCCGAAGCGACTGGTGATAAGGATCTGGAGTCGTCAATTACCGGTATATTTAACTCAGTGTTGGGAAATGCACCCACCGATCCACTACGATTTGACCGAGTTCATCGGGCTTTCAGGCCACGTAACATAGTCACTGAGCAACCTAGAGATGTAATATGCCGCCTACATTACTATACAGATAAGAATGCCATAATGGCCAAGATATGGGGTACTCCCAACATTGACTTTGATGGAGCGACTCTTAATATCTTTTCGGACTTGTCTAAAGAAACCTTGGATCGTCGCAGAGTTCTTAAACCACTCTTGGAACATTTACGTTCTAATGGGATCACTTATAGATGGGGTTTTCCGGCGTGCCTCATTGCTAACAAAGATGGTCGCTTTCATACCCTCCGGTTCCCAGAGGAACTACCACAATTTCTAAAGGTCCTTAATCTTCCATCAATAGATCTCCCGAACTGGCAGGATCCGATCCCTAAGTTCTCGCATATTCAGGACTCTCATTGGCAAAAATCTCCTACTAAAAAAGGGCGCTTTTCCGCACCAAGCACTGAACAACAACATAGATGAGTAAAGACTAATTAGGCTAATATGCGTTTTTTCTCTCTGACTGAAAATATCTGTAAGCTATTATGTCGAATGAAATGAGATTTAGCCGTTAAAGTTAAATGTCCTAAAAAGATCTAATGCTCATGGTCTGTTGTGTATTACTGGAGCAAAAAGTATTTTTCTGCTCACTATTCTACGCACAGCTGAATGCTGGTGGAGCATAATGCTCCTATGTGTTGTTTATACAACACGTTCCCCTTTCCTTCTTTCCTTTTGGGGTTGGGGAGAGCGGGTAGCCCTTGAGTTTTTTTATCCGTTCTCCTAAGGGAGCTCTGGATGGCTGCCCGGTCTCTCTTCCCCCACAGGGACCACCGCAGATATCTGCGTGACAAATTAAGGTTTCCCACACGTGTCCGTATGGACATTTTTGTTGTTTATGTAAATTTGTTTCTTTTTTCCTCTTTCTTTTCAATATATACCCGTTTCTTTTTTATTATCTTTCCCCCTCTCAGACCGGCATGCATGGATAAGTAGGCTTAAGGGTTACGCTCTACTGAGACAATGACCACACTCAAAGTCACCTCCTATAATGTAAGGGGTTTAAACGTGGCGGCTAAACGACATCAGGTCACCAGTGAATTACGGAAATTGGCTTCTTCTATTGTGTATCTTCAGGAAACACATTTAACCCATACTACGCAGGTCAAATTGAACTCTGTATATTTTCCTCAGTGGTACTATAGCCTTTCAGATACAAATAAGGCGAAGGGTGTGGCCATTGGTTTTAGTGGTAGTGTACCCTTTCGTTTTTCAGATATGCAAGCGGATGACCATGGCCGTTTTCTTTTTTTAAAGGGTTTCTTGGGCACCACCCAATGTACCTTAGCAAACATATATTGCCCGAACCAAAACCACTACTTTTTTTTCTCAAACTCTTACTGATATATCACTCTTTGCCGAGGGACTAATTGTACTGGCAGGGGACATAAATATGTCGCTAGATCCTGTTTTGGACACATCCCATGGTCGTTCTAATATCTCTTTTAAGCGTCTGTCTTTTGTTAAAAAGAGACTTATAGACTGGCAATTGATAGACGTGTGGCGTATCTTACATCCAAAAGAAAAAGATTTCTCCCATTTTTCAAAGACTCATCAGTCTTATTCCCGAATAGATAATATTTTTTTAGATCACTATCACCTCCCACTATTAAAATCTGCGGATATAGGCACAGCGACATTATCAGATCATGCACCTGTGTCGATGACAATGGCCATGCCCACTTTACCTCAGTGCTCCAATAATTGGAAACTCAACGATTCTCTTCTCTCTAATGTAACAGAGGTTTCAATGTTTGCCTCTCATATATCACAATATTTTAGAGACAACAAACCTTCTGAGACATCCCCTGCTATTATATGGGAAGCTCACAAGGCAACTATGAGAGGCCGATCATAGAACTTGGGGCAAGGAGGAAAAGAGAGCATGGTCAACAACTTGAGCAGGTCCTTCATCAAATAACTGAACTCGATAAACAACACAAACTCACCTTACACATATCCCATTTAGAAGCACTTACGCTGAAACTAGAAGAACTAAATAATCTGCTTAATCTAGACACAGCTCGGAAATTCCAACGTTATTCGCAAAAACTCTATGAGTGGGGGGGATAAACCTAGCAGACAACTAGCAAGATCCCTTAAAGAAAAACAGACTAGATCATTTATCCCTAAAATAAAACTATCTAATGGTAACTTAGTCCACGCGACTCCTCATATTGCTAAAGCTTTTAGGGATTATTATGCAGATCTTTATAAAGTGCAGTGTGATTCTCCGTCTCTGACTGTGAAGGAGAGACGTAGCCTCATGTTAGCATACTTAAAAGAAGCGAATTTGCCTAAAATTCCAAATTCATCCCTCAGTGAACTTGAATCTGAATTTTCGGTGGAGGAATTTCAGGCAGCCCTGAAATCTTCACCGATAGGTAAGGCTCCGGGACCGGACGGTTACACTACTCAATACTACAAAACATTTAGTGACGTTCTCTTGCCCCAGCTTACTGCCTATGCCAACTCAATTTCACAGATCTCGGGATTACGCCCGGAATCTCTCACATTTCAGTTATTCTTAAAGCAGATAAGGATTCTACTCAATGTAGTAGCTACAGGCCAATTTCCCTATTGAATGTTGATATCAAATTATATTCAAAGGTAATGGCTAACAGACTACTCCCCCTTATACCCAGTTGGATTTCTACGGATCAGACGGGCTTTATCCCACATAGAGAAGCCAAGGATAATTCTCTCCGGGCGATATCTCTTATACAATACGCTCAAAGGTCGTCCCAGTCCACCCTATTTGTATCCACAGATGCAGAAAAAGCGTTTGATAGGGTGGACTGGGATTACTTAAAAATGACCCTGCGACATTTTGGGTTGGGACCCAAGATGTTCTATCGTATTATCTCCCTTTACTCTAATCCCACGGCACAAATCCGCATAAACGGCACTTTGAGTGAGTAATTTCAACTATTCAATGGGACTAGACAGGGCTGTCCCCTTTCTCCCCTTTTATTTGCCCTTACCCTTGAACCCTTTCTGGCAACTATAAGACATATTATAAATATACATGGGATTCAAGTAGGTAATAAAACTCACAAATATGCGGCATATGCGGATGATATTTTATTTTTTATTCAGCAGCCCCGTATCTCGCTTCCTAATTTAATGACAGCTTTTTCTACTTTTCAGACACTTTCTAATTTTAAAATTATTATTTCCAAGTCCGAAATTCTAAATATCAACCTACCAGGAAGGGAGGTGGAAAGTTTAAAACCCCTCTTCCCTTTTAGATGGGTTCAACGTAAAATGAAATATTTGGGAGTGAATCTTACGCCTCACACTCAGTCTCTTTTTAAATATAACTATATTCCATTATTGAATAATATTAGAGAGGATCTACAAAAGTGGAATACGCTGACACACTCATGGCTGGGTAAAGTAAGCATAGTTAAAATGAACATTCTGCCTAGAGTACTTTTTTTTTTTCAAATGATCCCATTGGGTGTACCTATAGGTTTTTTTTCCCTATTACAGACCATGGTCTCCCGCTTTATTTGGAAGAAAAGCCACCCCAGAGTATCCAAGGAAGTGTTATTTCGCTCCAAGGATGCGGGGGGACTGGCCCTTCCAAATTTTAAGACTTATTATAATGCTGTTATTCTATCTAGAATTGCCGAGTGGAAATATGCCGCTAATTCCAAACTCTGGGTGAGCTTGGAATATGCTCTTAGTAACACAGACCTAGCAACTATACCCTGGTTACCATGTATACACAGACACCTTGCTCCAAGTACCTCTATATTAACCACTTCCACTCTTGATGTATGGGATGCCTTACATAGGAAGATTTCATGGTCATATGCTTCTCCTTTGCTACCACTTTTGGACCACGATTATTTCTTACCTGGTCTAGTAGACCCGGGATATAGGATGTGGTCGCCAGAAGGACCTCTTTTATTACATCAGGTTCTGCGAGCAAATGCTCTTAAGCCTCTTGAGGAAATTCTCGGCCTCAAGCCGATTACGTTTTTGGACAAATGGAGATATAATCAGTTACAGGGCTTTCTTAGAACCTTGCCTCAGCCGCTCAAAGGAATACAGGACTTAAATAGTATTGAGGAAATCTTCAATTCAACGGAGTCACCGGAACATAGTATCTCGGTATTTTACAAATCACTTATCAAGCTCCAAGGAGACACTTACCCTCCCTTCTTTGCTAAGTGGGAGGCAGACCTGGAATCCAGTATCCCAGATAGCCAAAAGGACAAAGTCCTGCAGTTGTCTCATATCTCTTCAATAGCATCAAAGATGGCTGAGGTCAATTACAAATTGCTAACTAGATGGCACTATACCCCATCAAAGCTTCATCAGATGTTCCCTGCCAACTCCCCATTGTGTTGGAGGAACTGCGGGAACAGAGCAACTCATGCTCAAATATGGTGGTCGTGCCCACTTATCCGCCCCTATTGGGCTAGCATTATTGGCATCATCCAACAAATATCCAGTATTAATCTTCCTGTTGATGCATGGACCATCCTCTTTCATGCTACTAAGGAGTCTGTCAGAAAATATAAATGTTCTCTAGTTCCACATCTGCTTAACACGGCTAAAGCACTTATACCTACCCTTTGGGGCCAGCCTGAGATTCCATCCGTGAAAAAGTGGTTTCAAAAAATATCAGAGGTACATCTCATGGAAGAAATTACTCATCGTAACAAGGACACTTTCCAACGACATATCCTAACTTGGACTCCGTGGATGGAATTCAAGGACACCACAACCTATAGAGAGATACTTGCACAATCTCACTGAGACTCAATCTATATTTACTGAATAAGCTATTAATATCTTAAGGCTGATTATTTGGGGCTATTGTCGGGCCTACTCCTTAGGAGTCTAAAATGTACTGAGACATACATATTACTAGATACCATGCATGCCGGCCTATTTTTCCTCTCCCCCCCCCCCCCTTTATCTTTTCCTAATTTCTCCCCCCCTCCCCCCTTTTTTTGTTATATTTAGAGAGAGAATTTAACGAAGTTGTGATAAATTATTTACGATCAATGCACATAGGGAAGAGGGGGGGGGGTGAATTTTTTGTGTATAAGTTTTTTTTTTTTCCCTTTTTTTTTTTCTCTCCTCTCTCTTTCACATATAAGTTGGGTCACTTTATCAATATAGCCAATTGTAAATTTATTTCCTAGTTTTTTTTAGATAGTCCATTAATGGACCTTAACACCAGGGTTTTTGGTGTGAAGTAGTTTTTGGGATCACCTCACTTTAAGGGGCATCAATATTGGTGTCTCATCACATAAGATATCAGGGGGAGAATAAGGGGATGTTATTCCCCTATCCCCCCTCCCCTCCTTAATTTTTCACTCCCCCCCCCCTCCTTTTATTTTTTTATTCTCTTTTTTTTTTTTCCTTCTTTTCTTCCCCATTGTCACATATTGGTGAGGTCACTTATCCCTGTCACTTTTTATCTTTACATATATGTTTTGTCACTCCGTCAACACAGCCATTTGCAAATTCATCCTTCAGTCATTTATATAGCCCACTTCTGGACTCTAATATTTGGGGCCCCCTTTTCTTTTTTGTTTTTTTTTTTGTTTGAAGAAGTTTTTGGAACCACTTTTTGTCACCTCACAATAGGTACTTTCACTTAAAAGGGCACTAACATTAGAGTTTTTACACATAATAAACCTTAAAACACTTAGGGGAGAAAACGAGGGACTGTATCCTCTCCTTCCCCTTCTTTCTTCCCTTTTTTTTTCTCTCCCTCTTCTTCTCCTTCTGTGCACCCCTTTCCCTCTTCTTTGCACAGCCCTGATTCCCCTAGTCAGTATGGAGTGTGGGGTTTTTATATAGGAGCATAGATTATTGTTCTCATTTTTAGGTTGTTTTTTTTTTTTTTTTTTTTCTCTTTCTTTCTTTCTTCGGGAAATATTGAGTATATGTGTTTTTATGTATTGTAAAGTGTGTTATATGTTGAAAAATTAATAAAAAAGAGATATTAAAAAAAAAAAAAAAAAAACAACTCCTAATCCCTCCTCTTTATTGTGGCTGGACAACCTTTCAATCCCTAAACTTAGTGATCAACAGACCTCTTCCCTTAACATACCCTGCACAGATGACGAAATTCTGAACATAATCAAGTCTCTTAAAACATCCACAGCCCCAGGTCCAGACGGTTTTTCGTCCTCTTACTATAAAAAATTTGCCCCTCTATTAGTACCTAATCTCACTAGACTGTTTAATCACATCCTAAATGGAGGTCAATTCCCGGATGAGATGCTGCTGGCTAACCTCTCCCTAATTCCAAAGCCCCATAAAGATCACTCCCTTCCACAAAATTATCGTCCCATATCTGTCCTCAATAATGACTAAGCTTTTTGGCAAATTGCTAGCCAAAAGACTTGCTTCTGTAGTTACCTCCTTAGTACATACTGACCAGTCTGGCTTTATCCCAGGACGTCAGATTACAGACAATATTAGACTGGTCTCCAATGTTATTCAAGATGCTAACCTCCATTCCCGCCCAGTCTGTCTTTTAAGCCTTGATATACACAAGGCATTCGACAGTGTTAGCTGGTCATACCTTAATCACCTCCTTCCCAAATTCGGTATCTCAGAAAAATTTATACATGGTTTTAATGCCCTTTACCACTCTCCACAGACTAGGATCAAAATTCCAGGTACTAACTCTGAATTTTTCCCCTTAAGTAAAGGCACTAGACAGGGCTGTCCACTTTCCCCCCTATTGTTTGCCCTTGCAATAGAGCCCCTCGCCATTGCTATCAGGCATAATGCCAACATTAAAGGATATCAGAAAAACGCCTCACAATTTAAAATTAGCCTATACGCTGACGACGCTCTATTATTCTTGACAGACCCAATCATCTCCATTCCCAACCTTTATTCTGAACTCAACTCCTTCCATGCAATCTCAGGCCTATACATAAATACCAACAAAAGCTCTGCCCTACCAATAAATTATCCCCCAAACATGCAGACCACACTGCAAAATAATTTTAGTTTTATCTGGCCTCCCAGCTCAATCAAATATTTGGGTGTCTATATTACCCCAACCCACGTATCTCTGTATAAAGCCAACTATATCCCCCTATTCTCCCACATAAGCTCATTACTTAAATCATGGTCCAACCATCACATCTCCTTTTTAGGCAGAATCTGTGCTTTCAAAATGTCTATCCTTCCCAAACTCCTTTATTATTTCAGAGCTCTCCCCATTAATGTACCCAAGACCAGAATAATGGCCCTACAAAGGGAAATCAACAAATTTATCTGGGACAATAAAAAACCCAGATGTAGCTATGTTCTTATGCATAACTCACAAAATAAAGGCGGTTTGGGCCTCCCACACCTATGGCACTACTATTTAGCAGCTAGACTCTCACACATGGCCCAATGGCATTCCCCCACTGCACATATCCCATGGCTGATTTTTGAATCTTCATCCATCTCCCCTTTATCATTAAGGGGCATACTGTGGTCTTCTATAACACCACACCGCTCTCTTCTTAAAAAAAAACATAATAGTTGCCCACTCTTTACAACTATGGAATACAATTAAAGAATATTATGTCTTGTCCTCACCCACCCCTCCCTTGGCTAACTTCCATGGCGACCCCAGATTTACCCCAGCGTTCCCAAACTATACCCTATTCCAAAACTGGATTCAACTCAATCTAACCACCCTTAAATCATTGATGATTAACCTAAAATTTCCACCTTTCACATCCCTCCAATCCCGTCACAAACTCCCTGACTCAGAACTCCCCCAATACCATCTAATTCAAAACTTTTTTGCCACTTACTTCTCCCTTTCCATTGACACCCCAGGGACCATTTTTGAGCGTATCTGCACATCCTCTTGTAGAGATAAAGGAATTATCTCTCAACTTTACAACTATTTAAACAATTTACACCAACCTGAAAAAACGAGCTCTATGATACGTTGGGAAACGGACTTGAATTGCACTTTCCCTATCGAAACTTGGTTAAAGAGGATAGACAACCTTCGCAAGAGCAACCGAGCAGCAGCTTTTAGGGAATCTCCTCTTAAATTGTTTGTCAGATGGTATATGACCCCTGCCAAAATACATTCCTTCTACCCCTCAGTCTCTCACACCTGCTTTAGAGGTTGCCCTGAAGAGGGAAATTATCTCCACATCTTCTGGAGCTGCAAACTCCTAGAACCCATATGGCAGGCAGTAATAACGATACTAGAACCCTCACTCAAAAAAAAAATCTCCCTCTCCCCACTAATCTGCATCCTTTATGCAGACATCCCAGATATCCCCTCACCATGTAACAGACTGCTACACTCACTCATAAGCTCCGTCCAATGGATGATTGCCCTAAACTGGAAATCAAATAACTTACCCTGGTCCCAGGTCTTATCCAGAATGGAGGCCCTCAGACTATCTGAGAGAATCCACCACACCCTCTTTGACAGTATACACACTTTTAATGGAAAATGGATGTTTTGGCCTCCAACTCAATAGGAAAAACACCTATATATCAACTCAAATAGAAGTTCACCTCCCACTCCTCTATTATAACATAGACTCATTCTGTTTAAACCTATCACTGAGATTTCCCCCGATAACATACATATTCACACTACTTTTCTTCAATGCCCAACTGCTATCTTACTCTCTTTATTGGTACTGAAAACCTTTTGTTTTAACCTTTATTGCCATGTTCATGTATACACTCTGTAGATTCTAGCATTACTGTATTTTACACATTGCTTTATAATGAAGTATGTCATGTTTTCTTGTCTTCCAAATAAAAATTTTGTAAACAAAAAAAAAAGACTATTCCCTGCACAAAATAAAATTTCTAAAGGAATAAAAGTCATTTAAAACTGCTATTGGCTGTATGTAATGTTGGGTCCCAGCAATATGGATGAAAATTATTGAGAAAAACCGCATGGGTAACCCCCCAACCCAATACCAGGCCCTATTGGTCTTGTATGGATATTAAGGGGAACCCCGCACCCAGGTTTGTCTAAAGATCTTTTTTTTTTTTTTTTTAAATAACAAACATGTTATACTTACCTCCACTGTGCAGCTCATTTTGCACAGAGTGGCCCCGAACCTGGTCTTCTGGGGTTCCTCGACGGCTGACTCGGCTCCTCCCCGCAAGAACTCATCACCTTCATGCGAGCGAGCTTGCATGGTAGTGAGTGATTGCGGGCGCGCTCCAGTGATACAGGCGGCGGCCATAGCCGCTCACTGTATCACTTGGCCTTGGCGCGCCGCGTCATTGGATGTGATTGACAGCAGCGCAAGCCAATGGCTGCGCTGCTTTCAATCAACCAATGAATGAGCCGAGAAGCCGGCCGAGATGCCTGCGCGTTCACGGCGCGGGACTTTCGAGGGGTCAGGTAAGTAAACAGAGGGCTCGGGGGCCGCTAATCCAGAGATGTTTTTTCACCTTAATGCATAGAATGCATTAAGGTGAAAAAACTTTTGCCTTTACAACCCCTTTAAGTTGAATCTGTTTGTAATTTGGAACCATAGGCGTGCGCACGGGGTGTGCCGGGTGTGCCTGGGCACACCCTAATCACCCGTGCAGTGTTTGTGTAGCCCCATGCTCTCCCGAGATCTGCCCACTGGGCTGCTGTGAAATGCTGCTTCGAATTGCCGTGCTGAGACAGTATCACATTGAGCGGATATTGGGGATTGTAAGATCCGCTCAGTGTGTGACACTGTCCTCCTGTATTGTAACTGCTTGTAGGGAGACAGAGGATCTGTCAGATTTCAGAGTTGACGTCGGGGTGGGCGGGGCCTAGCAGCTATCGAACCCCAGCCAATAGGAGGAGGAATGGGCGTACCGCTACTTATGTGGTCCCGCCCCTTTTCTTAAACAGCTCAATAATGGCTTATGTTCGATGGCTGCTCAATCCCGCCCACCCCCATATCACCGCAGAATTATGAAGCTCCTCTCTCTCCCAACAAGCAGTTACAATAGATGACAGTCTCATCTATTGTAATTGCTTGTAAGGAGAGAGAGGAGCTTCATTATTCTGCTGTGATATGGGGGTGGGCGGGGACTGAGCAGCCATCGAACATAAGCCATTATTGTGCTGTTTAAGAAAAGGGGTGGGGCCACATACGTAGCGGTACGCCCATTCCTCCTCCTATTGGCTGGGGTTCGATAGCTGCTAGGCCCCGCCCACCCCGACGTCAACTCTGAAATCTGACAGATCCTCTGTCTCCCTGTAAGCAGTTGTAACTGTTACAGGAGGACAGTGTCACACACTGAGCGGATCTTACAATCCCCAATATCCGCTCAATGTGATACCCCCCTCTCCTATGTCAGTGCTTCCAATCCGTGTCACCAGTCAGTGACAATCAGTGCCACCTGTCAGTGCCAGTGCCGCTTGTCAGTGCCAATCAGTGCCACCAGTCAGTGCCAATCAGTGCCACCAATCAATGCCAGTGCCGCTTGTCAGTGCCACCAGTCAGTGTCAATCAGTGCCAGTGCCGCTTGTCAGTGCCAATTAGTGCCACCAGTCTGTGCTAATCAGTGCCACCTGTCAGTACCAGTGCCGCTTGTTAGTGCCACCAGTCAGTGCCAATCAGTGCCACCAATCAGTGCCAGTGCCACTTGTCAGTGCCACCAGTCAGTGTCAATCAGTGCCACCAGTCAGTGTCAATCAGTGTCATCAGTCTGTGCCAATCAGTGCCACCTGTCAGTACCAGTGCCGCTTGTTAGTGCCACCAGTAAGTGCCAATCAGTGCCGCAAGTCAGTGACAATAAGTGCCAGTGCCGCTTGTCAGTGCCAATCGGTGCCAGTGTCGCTTGTCAGTGCCAATCAGTGTCAGTGCTGCTTGTCAGTGCCAATCAGTGCCACCTGTCAGTGCCAGTCAGTGCTTCCAATCAGTGCCACCTGTCAATGCCACCTGTCAGTGCCAGTCAGTGCTACCTGTCAGTACCACGTGTCAGTGCCAGTCAGTGCCAATCAGTGATTCCAATCAGTGTCGCCTATCAGTTCCATCTGTCAGTGCCAAACAGTGCCTCCTATCAGTGACAATCAGTGCCGCCTATCAGTACCTCCAATCAGTGGCCACCAGTCAGTGCCCATACGTGCCAATTAGTGCTGCCTATCAGTACCCATCAGTGCTGCCTATCAGTGCCCATCGGTGCTGCCAATCAGTGCTTCCAATCAGTGCCACCTGTCAGTGCCATTCAATGCCGCCTATCAGTGCTGCCAATCAGTGCTCATCAGTGCTGCCTATCGATGCCCATCAGTGCCACCTATCAGTGCTCATCAGTGTTGACTATCAGTTCTGCCTTTCAGTGCCCATCAGTGCTGCCCATCAGTGCCACTAAATGCTGCCAATCAGTGCTACCGATCAGTGCCAAGCAGTGCTGCCTATTAGTGCCAATCAGTGCAGCCTATCAGGGCCCATCAGTGCTGCCAATCAGTGCTGCCAATCAGTGCCCATTAGTGCCACCTATCAGTGCCCATCAGTGCTGTCAATCAGTGGTGCCTATCAGTGCCAATCATTGCTGCCAATCAGTGCAAGAGTGCAGGGATGGGGAGATGAACTCAGCAGACAGGCACATTGTCCATGGGTTGCCGGCCTGGTGAGGCACAACTGAATTCTGTTGATGTTTATTAATGCCACATGCCGATCTTTAGTATAATAGGTAATCACCACACTACTATTTACAATAATCTACTGGAGGTAAAATAAAAAAGTGTCAGTAAAAGGCCTGCCACTAAGCACTGATATGTGTTCCCACACCACAAAAAAAAAAGTGCATCGCTAACCTACTAAACAATTACTTAACAATAATGGTGGAACCCTCCAATGTATGAAAATCTCAATAAAATTCAATATTACCACAATACCGGTCTCTGTGATATGTAACAACACATATAATACACAGCACACTGAAAATAAGACATACTGTATAAGGCCCCTTTCACAAGGGCGGACCGTTCAGGTCCGCCTGTCAGTTTTTTTTGCGGACCTGAACGGGCGCTCCATACAACTCTATGGAGCGTCAGATGATAGCGGTGACTGGGATGTCATTAAAGTTCATGTGTGTGTAAAGGCAGGTGTCCCAATACTTTTGACAATATAGTGTGTGTGTGTATATATATATATATATATATATATATACACACACACACACACACACACACACACACAAACGTGTGTTTGAGCTTTGGGTGCACACCCTAATGCAATAGGCTGCGCATGCCTATGTTTGGAACAGGTACATTTTGTAAGTGTAGCTCCAGCCAAAAAATCTATTTTTAAGCTTTTTGGATAACATGGGGAAGAGTTATATCACCATTGTAACATTTATTTTGCTGTCTGTGCCCCTGTTCAGAAGATTGCACCTCACGTTCTGTCCCAATGACAATTGGATTTAGAAAATTTGGGGTTTTTAGGGAAGCAAGGATTGGTGGTGATAAAGCATCAGTGGAGGAGACACCTTTTTCCCATAATAAGCCTTACAGGAGAGAATTTCCCTTCCTAGGGGTACATTTCCTCTAACTTCCTCTTGTCTCCCTCAATTTGTAAGTAGGAGTCGTTTGTAAGTCGGATGTTTGAAAGTAGGGGACCGCCTGTATATACTATACGGCCTACCCTATATACTCTGCAGAAAATAGGGCCTTAGGTGTTGGTGGGTGGTACCAGAACTCACAGTAACTCTTGGTGGGCGCTGGAAAGGGCCCTGCTGTGAAATATTATATCAAGAATTGTAATTACATGCCCCTGTCGAACAAGGGCAGAAAAATTGGGCCTTAGGCACTGGTGCTGGTGCCACAACACTGCAACCCCTCAGGGATTCTCTTGTTGAGCGCAGGATTGAGCCCTGCTGCAAAAATTGTAATTACGCACCTGTCACGGAACTAGTAGACCAGACTGTGTGACTGCATAGAGGAGACCAAAACGCATGCAAGTGAAAAAAAGTTATTTATTAAAAAGGTGACAAACAAGTGAAAACAACCAGTGCAACAACCAACAACAAATAGTATATACAAATAAAGGGGAGATACCGTAATCGCAAACAAGCCAGGCTGAGGTCATACACAAAGGGATATCAGCAGATGGATGGGAGAACAACAGGACAGGGAGAGGATGGATGGACAGGCTGCAGGGCAGGGATCAAATGCAAACAGGTAACAGGTCCAGGATGGGCTCGGGATAGGGATCAGAACGGATCAGGTCGGGTCGGGTCAGATGCAGGGTCGGGTCAGATGCAGGCTCAGGGTCAGATGCAGGCTCAGGGTCAGATGCAGGCTCAGGATCAGGATTGCAGGCTCAGGGGACGTACTGTCTAGGGGACGGACGCTCTGCTTTTGCACCCTGCTCCCTCTTCTGCTGTGCTGGTGGCTCTGTGCGACCACCGCCTCTTCCTCCGAACTACACTGGTCATCTACATAACATTGATTCCATGTAGGGTCGAGGACCTCATCGTCGTCCACATCATCTTCCACCCAGTCTTCACCCCTGTCCTTGTTGGTCTGCACAATTGCGAAAGCAGCAGCAGTTGGCACCTGTGTTTCGTCATCATCCGAGACGTGCTGCGATGGTCCTCCCATGTACTCATCATGAAACATAAGTGGTTAGGCATCGGTGCACTCAATCTCTTCCACTTCTGGGGCAGGGCTAGGTGGATGGCCCTGAGAAACCCTGCTAACAGAGTAATCGAAAAGCAGAAGAGACTGCTGCATGATTTGGGGCTCAGACTGCTTGGCTGATTTGTAAGGGGGTGAGGTGAAAGACTGATGGACATCGGCTGCAGGTGCCAACTCTGATCTTTCATCAGAAGACTGGGTGGGAGACAATGTGAAGAAACCGGAGGCACTGTCAGCAACCCAATCTACTATTGCCTGTACTTGTCCTGGCCTCAACATTCGTACAGCCTCATTAGGCGCAACAAAATACCGCTGCAGGCTCTGTCGCCTACTCGCACCTGAGGAAGGAGTTTCACTTGTGCGTGTAGCTGGCACAGATCGACCATGTCCTCTCCCTGCAACAGGAGCTCCACCAGCAGCACCACGACCGGGGCCACGTCCCTTTGACGTTCTCCTCATATTTTTCAAATTTAGGATCTTGCCCTAAATGGGTGTTTTTGTAAGAGCAGAATACACACACACAGTATGTAAACGGTGTATCTCACACCTACAGAACTGCAGAAAATGCTATTCCAAAAAAATGTTTTTGTCCTAAAATGTTTTTTTTAGAATAGCACAATAGAAGAAAAACATATAAATTGTTTATCTCACACACCTCCAGATATGCAGAAAACACTGCAAAATATTTTTTGTGGCCCTAAATGGGTGTTTTTGGAAGAGAAGAATACACCCACAGTATGTAAACGGTGTATCTCACACCTACAGAACTGCAGAAAATGCTATTTAAAAAAAATGGTTTTTTCCTAAAATTATTTTTTTAGAATAGTACAATAGAAGAAAAATATATAAATTGTTTATCTCACAAAAACACTGCAAATTATTTTTATTTTTTTGCCCTAAATGGGTGTTTTTGGAAGAGCAGAATACACCCACAGTATGTACAGGGTGTATCTCAACGTAAAATATGCAGTGCTGGTGCACTGAGCTTGCAGATAAAAGTTTGATTTTCTCTGGCACTGGGCTCATGGCAATTAGGGATGAGCCGAACACCCCCCTGTTCGGTTCGCACCAGAACCTGCGAACAGACAAAATGTTCGTGTAAACTTTAGAACCCTATTAAATACAATGGACTCGAACGTTCGAAATCTAAAGTGTTAATTATAAAGGCTAATATGCAAGTTATTGTCCTAAAAAGTGTTTGGGGACCTGGGTCCTGCCCCAGGGGACATGTATCAATGCAAAAAGAAGTTTTAAAAACGGCCGTTTTTTCGGGAGCAGTGATTTTAATAATGCTTAAAATGAAAAAATAAAAGTGAAATATTCCTTTAAATTTCGTACCTGGGGGGTGTGTATGATATGCATGTAAAGTGGCGCATGTTTCCCGTGCTTAGAACTGTCCCTGCAAAAAATGTCATTTTTGAAAGAAAAAAAATGCATTTAAAACTGACTCGCGGCTATTAATGAATTGTCGGCTCCCGGCAATACATACAAAAGTCATTGAGAAAAAAAAAAAAAAAAAAGCGTGGGGGTTCCCCAGAATTCAATTACCAGGCCCTTCAGATCTGGCATGGATTTTAAGGGGAACTCCACCCCAAGTTTAAAAAAAAAATGGCGTGGAGTCCCCCTAAAAATCCATACCAGACCCCTTATCCGAGCATGCAACCTGGCCGGCCGCAGGGGAAAAGGGGGGGACGAGAGAGCGGCCCCCCCTCCCTCCTGAACCGTACCAAGCCACATGCCCTCAACATGGGGAGGATGTCCCCATGTTGATGGGGACAAGGGCCTCATCCCCACAACCCTTGCCCGGTGGTTGTGGGGGTCTGCGGGCGGGGGGCTTATCGGAATCTGGAAGACCCCTTTAACAAAGGGGACCCCCAGATCCCGCCCCCCCCTATGTGAATTGGTAACGGGTACATTGTACCCCTACCATTTCACGAAGAAAGCGTAAAAAAAATGTTTAAAAAAACACACAAACACCTTGAAAAAGTCCTTTATTTAAAAAAATAAATAAATAAACATTCCAGCGGTGAAATCCAGTGTCCCGCGGCGATCCCGATGTCCAGCGCTGTCCTTCATTGGTTGTGCCTGAGCGGACCTGATGGGGAACTCCCTCTCAGTATTTTAAATGTATAGACCCGCCCCTTCTAATGTTCCCCATCAGGTCCGCTCAGCGGACGAGATGCAGAACATGAGAAGGGGCGGGTCTATACATGTATTACCAAAGTGAGAGCAGTTCCCCATCAGGTCCGCCCCCTCGGTATGTCAGACCCGCCTACGTCATTGGCTTGAGCGGGGAACTTCCTTCACTATGTAAATTTAAATTTACATAGTGAAGGAAGTTCCCCGCTCAAGCCAATGACGTAGGCGGGTCTGACATACCGAGGGGGCGGACCTGATGGGGAACTGCTCTCACTTTGGTAATACATGTATAGACCCGCCCCTTCTCATGTTCCGCATCTGGTCCGCTGAGCGGACCTGATGGGGAACTTTAGAAGGGGCGGGTCTATACATTTAAAATACTGAGAGGGAGTTCCCCATCAGGTCCGCTCAGGCACAACCAATGACGGACAGCGCTGGACATCGGGATCGCCGCGGGACACTGGATTTCACCGCTGGAATGGGTTTTTTTTTTTTTTAATAAAGGACTTTTTCAACGTGTTTGTGTGTTTTTTTAAACATTTTTTTACGCTTTCTTCGTGAAATGGTAGGGGTACAATGTACCCCTTACCAATTCACATAGGGGGGGGCCGGGATCTGGGGGTCCTCTTTGTTAAAGGGGTCTTCCAGATTCCGATAAGCCCCCCGCCCGCAGACCCCCACAACCACCGGGCAAGGGTTGTGGGGATGAGGCCCTTGTCCCCATCAACATGGGGACATCCTCCCCATGTTGAGGGCATGTGGCTTGGTACGGTTCAGGAGGGAGGGGGGGCCGCTCTCTCGTCCCCCCCTTTTCCCCTGCGGCCGGCCAGGTTGCATGCTCGGATAAGGGGTCTGGTATGGATTTTTAGGGGGACTCCACGCCATTTTTTTTTTAATTTGGGGTGGAGTTCCCCTTAAAATCCATGCCAGATCTGAAGGGCCTGGAATGGATATTTGGGGGAACCCCACGTCAATTTTTTTTTATTTGCGGCGGGGTTCCCCTTAATATCCATTCCAGACCTGAAGGGCCTGGTAATTGAATTCTGGGGAACCCCCACGCTTTTTTTTTTTTTTTTTTATCAATGACTTTTGTATGTATTGCCGGGAGCCGACAATTCATTAATAGCCGCGAGTCAGTTTTAAATGCATTTTTTTCTTTCAAAAATGACACTTTTTGCAGGGACAGTTCTAAGCACGGGAAACATGCGCCACTTCACATGCATATCATACACACCCCCCAGGTACGAAATTTAAAGGAATATTTCACTTTTATTTTTTCATTTTAAGCATTATTAAAATCACTGCTCCCGAAAAAACGGCCGTTTTTAAAACTTCTTTTTGCATTGATACATGTCCCCTGGGGCAGGACCCGGGTCCCCAAACACTTTTTAGGACAATAACTTGCATATCAGCCTTTATAATTAGCACTTTAGATTTCTCCCATAGATTTTTCGAATTTGCCGCGAACACCCCAATTTGTTCGCTGTTCGGCGAACGGGCGAACAGGCAATGTTCGAGTCGAACATGAGTTCGACTCGAACTCGAAGCTCAACTGTAATGGCAATGTAAAAAGACTGTGCACTGCAACCCAACCAGGTAAATCTATGCAGACTGCTGAGTTATTAGATCTCTGAATCTGGACTCCTAGATAAATCTCTCTCCCTGAAAGCAGCAACAGGAACCTTGCCCTACACTGTCTCTATCTTTTCTCTCAGTAGATTGCAGAATCAGGACTAGGGATGAGCTCGGTGTTCGAGTCGAACATACGTTCGACTCAAACATCGGCTGTTCGATCGTTCGGCGAACATCGAACGATTTGGGCCGTTCGCGCCAAATTCGAGTGACGCGAACGGCCCACAATACACTGCGCCATCGCAGTGCAATCCCGGCGCTGTGATTGGCCAAGCATGCACTGTGACCCCGCATGCTTGGCCAATCACAGCGCCGACAGCTAGGAGAGCCATAATTGGCCACAGGCAGGTTGCCTGTGGCCAATTATAGCTCAGGGGGTTTAGCACACACCCCACACTATAAAAGGCCGCCAGCGCGGCGGCCTTGTGTCGTGTGCTCCGGCGCAGGGAAAGAGAAGGATAGGCAGGGACAGTGTTGATATTCTTTGTGCTATTCTTGTGTGCAGGGAGAGAGAAGGATAGGCAGGGAGAGTGTCAGTGTCATATTATTTTCTAAACCTTGTGTGCAGGGAGAGAGAAGGATAGGCAGGGGACAGTGTCAGTGTCATATTCTTTGCTAAACCTTGTGTGCAGGGAGAGAGAAGGATAGGCAGGGGACAGTGTCAGTGTCATATTCTTTGATAAACCTTGTGTGCAGGGAGAGAGAAGGATAGGCAGGCGACAGTGTCAGTGTCATATTCTTTACTAAACCTTGTGTGCAGGGAGAGAGAAGGATAGGCAGGGAGAGTGTCAGTGTCATATTCTTTGATAAACCTTGTGTGCAGGGAGAGAGAAGGATAGGCAGGGGACAGTGTCAGTGTCATTGTTGCTAAGCCTCCTGCACAGTATACACCTGAAGCTAGCCCTTATTGCTGTGTTTTCCTGGTGTGTTACACTAACAGGCATTTGCAGCACTTACAGCAGGCGGACTGTGCCTCCTGCACATTATACACCTGAAGCTAGCCCGTATTGCTGTGTTTTCCTGGTGTGTTACACCAACAGGCATTTGCAGCACTTACAGCAGGCGTAGTGTGATTCCTGCAAAATATACTCCGGAAGCTAGGCCTTATTGCTGTGTTTTCCTAGTGTGTTACACCAACAGGCATTTGCAGCACTTACAGCAGGCGTAGTGTGATTCCTGCAAAATATACTCCTGAAGCTAGCCCGTATTGCTGTGTTTTCCTAGTGTGTTACACCAACAGGCATTTGCAGCACTTACAGCAGGCGTAGTGTAATTCCTGCAAAATATACTTCTGAAGCTAGCCCGTATTGCTGTATTTTCCTGGTGTGTTACACTAACAGGCATTTGCAGCACTTACAGCGGGTGGAGTGTGCCTCCTGCACATTATACACCTGAAGCTAGCCCGTATTGCTGTGTTTTCCTGGTGTGTTACACCAACAGGCATTTGCAGCACTTACAGCAGGCGTAGTGTGATTCCTGCAAAATATACTCCTGAAGCTAGGCCTTATTGCTGTGTTTTCTTAGTGTGTTACACCAACAGGCATTTGCAGCACTTACAGGAGGCGTAGTGTGATTCCTGCAAAATATACTTCTGAAGCTAGCCCGTATTGCTGTGTTTTCCTAGTGTGTTACACCAACAGGCATTTGCAGCATTTACAGCAGACGTAGTGTGATTCCTGCAAAATATACTCCTGAAGCTAGGCCTTATTGCTGTGTTTTCCTAGTGTGTTACACCAACAGGCATTTGCAGCACTTACAGCAGGCGTAGTGTGATTCCTGCAAAATATACTTCTGAAGCTAGCCCGTATTGCTGTGTTTTCCTGGTGTGTTACACTAACAGGCATTTGCAGCACTTACAGCGGGCGGAGTGTGCCTCCTGCACATTATACACCTGAAGCTAGCCCGTATTGCTGTGTTTTCCTGGTGTGTTACACCAACAGGCATTTGCAGCACTTACAGCGGGCGTAGTGTGCTTCCTGCAAAATATACTCCTGAAGCTAGGCCTTATTGCTGGTTTTCCCATCTCCCTGCAGGCCATTAGAATGTCTGGAAGGCAAACAAGGAGAGGCAGACAGTCAGGAGCCAATAAAAGAGGGCAAGCAGGCTCTGTGTCTAGGGACAACAGTGCTGGTCGTGGACGCGGTGCATCGCCATCAGCACGTGGCCATGGGACACGCTTGTCCTTCTTTTCGGCAGCTGGACGTGTTGAGCCGCATCATGCCGAAGACTTGGTAGAGTGGATGACCAAGCCCTCCTCATCCTCTCTCACCCAGGCTCAGGGTACTGGCAAAGCAGCTGCCAAAGCGTCCTCTTCCCTGGTATCAATGTCATCATCAGTCACTCCTTCCCTAGACCCACCATGTCCTCCTGAGGAGTCCCCCGAACTGTTTGAGCACAGTGTTGGGTACATGCTCCAGGAGGATGCCCAGCGTTTCGAAGGGTCTGATGATGATACCCAGCTAGAGGAAGGCAGTAGCGTGAGAGCAGAGAGAGGGGATGCTCAAGAAGGACACCAATCTGGCAGTCATGTTCCAGCAGCTGCAGCATACTGCCAGATTGGCTCCAGTGATGAGGAGGGAGGGGATGATGAGGTCACTGACTCCACGTGGGTGCCTAATAGGAGAGAGGAGGAGGAGGAGGATGAGGAGGCACATCTCCAACAAGGCAGGATGCCCTCGGGGGGCCAGCGTAAGGGCAGCACACCGACGGAATCACACCGCAGAGCTCCGTCTGTGCAGGGCGCTGCCTCTGCCCGTTATTCAAAAAGTTCTTTGGTGTTAGCCTTTTTTGAGTCGAGTGCATCAGATCGCACAGCTGCTGTTTGCAACATATGTCTCAAGCGTATATCACGTGGCCAAAACATCAGCCGCTTGGGCACCACATGCTTGACCAGACATATGTTGACCTGCCATGCAGCTCGTTGGCAAGCATACCTTAAAGACCCACACCAAAGAACAAAGCGGACCTCTCCTTGCACCGCATCAGCTGGGATCTCCAACCCCACTATACCTTCAGTCCTCTCTGAAACCTGCACTGAGAGGAATGAAGGTGTAGAATTAGGTGTGTCACAGCCAAGTACTTGCGGGCACTCTGCTAGCAGTACACCGACATCCGATTCTAGCAGGCAAATTTCCCTGCCCCAGCTGCTGGACCGTCGAAAGAAGTTCACTCCCAGCCATCCACATGCCCAGCGGTTGAATGCTAGCTTGGCTAAATTGCTAGCGCTTCAACTGCTGACTTTCCAGTTGGTAGACTCGGCCCCCTTCCGTGAGTTTGTGGAATGTGCGGTTCCTCAGTGGCAGTTTCCAAATGCCACTTTTTCTCACGGAAGGCGATTCCGGCTCTCTACCGGCATGTGGAAGGCAATGTCTATGCCTTGCTGGAAAGGGCGGTCAGTGGTAAGGTGCATATTACCACTGACTCATGGTCCAGCAGGCATGGACAGGGACGTTACCTTTCTTTCACGGCCCATTGGGTCACTTTTTTGGCAGCTGGGAAGGATGCAGGACAAGGTGCAGTAGTATTGGAGGTTGTTCCGCCGCCATGCCTCCAAAATGTTACTACTGGTTGTGACACACCTCTCTCCTCCACCCCCTCCTCTTCTTCTTCCTCCATGGCCTCTTCCTGTGCTTTGTCCTCGGAAACCAGCGGTGCTCCGTAGGCGTACAAGGGGCTACGCAAGTACGCAGGCAAAAAGATGCCATGCCGTGTGTTTGGGGGACAGGAGCCACACTGGGGCAGAGGTTCTGTCAGCTCTGCAGGGGCAGGCCGAGAGGTGGTTGACGCCACGCCAGCTTAAGCCAGGAATGGTGGTTTGCGACAATGGCACCAACCTCCTCTCCGCCCTCCGACAGGGACAACTGACCCATGTGCCCTGTGTGGCTCATGTCCTTAACCTGGTGGTGCAGCAGTTCTTGGGCAGGTACCCGGGCTTACAGGATGTCCTGAGGCAGGCCAGGAAAGTCTGTGTTCATTTCCGCAGATCATATAATGCCAGTGCTCGGCTGGCTGAGCTGCAGAAGGAGTTGAACCTGCCCAAGAACCGCCTTATATGTAACATGCCCACCAGGTGGAACTCAACGTTGGCCATGCTGCAGCGGCTGCACACGCAGCAGAGGGCCATCAATGAGTACCTGTGCGACTACGGCACCAGGACAGGGTCAGGGGAGCTCGGTTTTTTTTTTTACCACGCCAGTGGGGCATGATCAGGGATGCATGCACTGTCCTGGCACCATTTGAGGAGGCCACGAGGATGGTGAGCAGTGACAGTGCATGCATCAGTGACACTGTACCTCTTGTCCACCTGTTTCAACATACACTGCGTGGAATAATGGACAGGGCACTTGAGGCAGAACAGAGGAGGACTTCCTTGCCTCTCAAGGCCCCCTTTACCCAGACAGTGTTCCTTCTGTCCCACCCATCGCACAGGAAGAGGAGGAGGAGGAGGAGGATTGTGTCAGCATGGAGGTGGAGCCTGGCACTCAGCATCATCAGCAGCAGTCTTTTAGGGATGATTTACAGTCCCAAGAAACCTGTGGACTTGTACGTGGCTGGGAGGAGGTGGCTGCGGATCATGTCGTCCTTAGTGACCCAGAGGACTTCGGACCGAATGCCTCAGCTAACCTACGCTGCATGGCCTCCCTGATCTTGCAAAGTCTGCGGAAGGATCCTCTTATTCTTCGGATCAAGGAGAGGGACCATTACTGGCTGGCCACTCTCCTTGATCCACGGTACAAGGGTAAGGTTGCGGACCTTATCTTACCGTCGCAGAGGGAGCAGAGAATGAGACAACTCCGGGAGGCCTTGCAGAAAGGTCTGTGCAACGCGTTCCCAGAGACTGGGAGGTTACAAACTCCTGGTCCTGGACAACGAGTTGCTGAGGCTTCGGTCAGTCAAAGAAGGAGCGGTGGGGACGGTGGCCGTCTGACCGATGCGTTCAGACAATTCTTTAGTCCGCAGCCCCAAGGTATGATCGGTTCCAGCAACCATCGCCAGCGTCTGATATACATGTTGCAGGAATACCTAGGGGCAAGGTCAGACTTGGACACCTTCCCCACCGAAAATCCTCTGGCTTACTGGGTCTTGAGGATGGATCACTGGCCAGAGCTTGCAAAGTATGCAATTGAGCTACTGGCCTGTCCTGCATCCAGCGTTCTTTCAGAACGCACATTCAGTGCTGCTGGAGGATTTGTCACGGATCACAGGGTGCGCCTGTCCACCGACTCGGTTGATCGACTGACCTTCATAAAGATGAACCAGTCTTGGATCACCACCAGCTACTAAGCACCTGAAGCTGATATAACAGAATAATTTATTTTTAAATGTCACATCCCTTCAAGACTGATGCTGATGCTGAGTGACTATCCTGTTATGTTGACTGACTATCCTCCTCCTCCTCAATGATCCGATTCATGATGAAAGCTTGGAAGAACATTTTTATTTCTGGGTGCCGCCACCAGTGGCTAAGGCCCAATTTTTCAGCCCCTGTTTAACAGGGGCATGTAATTACAATTTTTCATGCAATGCTTTGCAGCAGGGCTCATTCCTGCACTCCAACTAGAGTATCTGGGAGAGGTTGCAGCGTCGTGGCACTAGCACCAGTGCCTAAGGCCCAATTTTTCAGCCCCTGTTTAACAGGGGCGTGTAATTAAAATTTTTGATGCAATACTTTGCAACAGGGCTCATTACTGTGCTCCAAGTACAGTATCTGTGAGGGGTTGCAGTGTTGTGGCACCAGTGCCTAAGGCCCAATTTTTCAGCCCCTGTTTAACAGGGGCGTGTAATTACAATTTTTGATGCAATACTTTGCAACAGGGCTCATTGCTGTGCTCCAAGTACCGTATCTGTGAGGGGTTGCAGTGTTGTGGCACCAGTGGCTAAGGCCCAATTTTTCTGCCCCTGTTTAACAGGGGCGTGTAATTAAAATTTTTGATGCAATACTTTGCAACAGGGCTCATTGCTGTGCTCCAAGTACAGTATCTGTGAGGGTTTGCAGTGTTGTGGCACCAGTGGCTAAGGCCCAATTTTTCAGCCCCTGTTCAACAGGGGCATGCGATTACAATTATTGATCTAATAATTCACAGCAGGGCCCATTCATGCGCACACCAAGAGTAACTGTGAGGGCTTACAGTGTTGTGGCACCAGCACCACAGGCCCAATTTTTCCTACCACTGTTCAACAATGGCATGTAAATACAATTCCTGCTATAATAGTTCACAGCAGGGCGTTCCAGCGCCCAACAAGAGTAACTGTAAGGGCTCACAGTGTTGTGGCAACACCAACATGTAAGGGGCAAATTTCAGCAGAGTATATACGGCAGGCCCCTACTTTCAAACATCCAACTTACAAACGACTCCTACTTGCAAACGGAAGGAGACAACAGGAAGTGAGAGGAAACCTACCCCTAGGAAGGGAAATTCTCTCCTGTAAGAGAGTTAATATGGGAAAAAGGTGTCTCCTCTCTACTGATGCTTTATCACCAATCCTTGTTTCAATAAAAACCCCACTTTTCAAAAACAGTTGTCATTGGGACGGAAAGTGAGGTGAAATGTTCTGAACAGGGGCACAGACAGCAAAACAAATGTTACAGGGGTGATAACCCTTCCCTATGTTTTCCAAAAAGCTTAAAAATATATTTTTGGGCTGGAGCTACACTTAACCACTTAACGACCGCTCACTGTATATATACACATCGGCAGAATGGCACCGACAGGCACAATCACGTAGAGTGTACGTGATTGCCTTTGTACAGTTGGGGGGTCCAATCGGACCCCCCTTCTGTACAGTGAGCGGTGGCTAAGTGTCCGGGAGCGTTCCGGGATGAGGGGGCAGCCATTCGTTTCTGGCCACCCCCTCGCGATCGCTCCCGGCGAATGGAAATGCCCCCTCTGTCTGTGTCAGACAGAGGGAGCAGGAGGAAGTGATGTCATCTCTGGTGCGGCGCTCACATATACCGAGCGCCGTACAAGAGAAGACATCAGGTCAGTGCACACAACACTACACTGACACCAGGACACATAGGGACATAAATCGCCCCCCCAGGCCCCCCCAGATCACCCCCCCAGCCCCCAGTCACAGTGTCACTGATTGCAGTGACCATTTATTTAGTGATCACTGCAATCAGTGACATTTGTGACTGTAAAAGTGTCACCAAAGTTTAGTCTTAGGTCCAGTGTAGCCCCCTAACCCCCCCTAATAAAGGTTTAACCCCCTGATCACCCCCCAGATAACCCTTTCACCCCCTATCACCACTGTCACTAAGCGATCATTTTTCTGATCGCTGTCTTAGCGTCAGTGATGCCGATCGGCAGCCAGTAATTTTTTTTAGGTTCGCCGCATGTTTTTATCGCGTCAGGTACCCCAATATATTATCTAATAAAGGTTTAACCCCCTTGATCGCCCCCCAGGTAACCCTTTCACCCCCTATCACCACTGTCGCTAAGCAATTGTTTTTCTAAACGCTGTCTTAGTGTCGGTGATGCAGATCGGTAGCTGGTAATTTTTTTTAGGTTCGCCGCAGGTTTTAATAGCGTCAGGTACCCCCATATATTTTCTAATAAAGGTTTTAACCCCCTGATTGCCCCTAGTTAACCCTTTCACCAGTGATCACCATATAAGTGTTACGGGCGACGCTGGTTAGTTAGTTTGCTTTTTATAGTGTCAGGGCACCCGCCGTGTATATAACCCAATAAAGGTTTAACCCCCTGATCGCCCGGCGGGTGATATCAATTAGGTTTTAGCATCAGAGAGGGTCTGCGTCACACCCCAGGCAGCGTCAGGTTAGTGCCAGTAACGCTAACACCCACGCGTGAAGCATACACCCCCCTTAGTGGTATAGTATCTGAACAGATCAATATCTGATCTGATCAGATCTATACTAGTGTCCCCAGCAGTTTAGGGTTCCCAAAAACGCAGTGTTAGCGGGATCAGCCCAGATACCTGCTGGCACCTGCGTTTTGCCCCTCCGTCCAGCCCAGGCCACCCAAGTGCAGTATCGATCGATCACTGTCACTTACAAAACAAAAACACACATGCAGCGTTCGCAGAGACAGGCCTGATCCCTGCGACTCCAGTGCTGTAGGAGGTGATTTCACCACCACAGATAAAAAAAAAAAAGAAAATATGCCGAAGCATTGGGGCAGCAGGGGCGGAGGAGTGATTTTGCTCCTAATGCCGCGTACATACGGTCGAAATTCCGACGGAGGCTTGCCCGTGGAAAAGTCCGACCATGTGTGTGCGGCATAACTTTTTTGCGGGAGGATGCCCCCATGCTTCGGCATATATAAATGGTGCGTGTATGCCCATCATTGGAAGTGGGTGGATGAAGGGCGGTATTCTAATGGTGGGCATACCCACCGATCAATCTCTTTTTTCGTTCAGCCAACTGGCTGCATGAAAAAAAAAGATTACAATACATGTCCAACAAGGACCAGCAACGTACTGGTATGTTGCTGGACTTTGAATGTTTATACCAGAATGATGCCTGCGGGTTTAGGTATCATCTTGGTATCATTCTTTTCAACCTGCGGCCGGCTTTCATGTAAAAGCAATCCTAGCGGCTAATTAGCCTCTGGACTGCTTTTACAAGCAGTGGGAGGGAATGCCCCCCCCGGATATAAAAAGCGCCATTGGGAAATTGGGAAAGCATTTTATCACACCGATCTTGGTGTGGTCAGATGCTTTGAGGGCAGAGGAAAAATCTAGGGTCTAGAAGACCCCAGTTTTTTAAAAAAAAGAGTACCTGTCACTACCTATTGCTATCATAGGGGATATTTACATTCCCTGAGATAACAATAAAAATGATAAAAAAAAAAATACTTGGAAGGAACAATTTAAAAATAAAATAAAAAAGCAAAATTAATAAGAAAAAAAAAGAAAAAAAAAAGCACCCCTGTCCTGCCCTGCTCTTGCCCAATGGCGAACGCAAGCGTCGGTCTGGCGTCATATGTAAACAGCAATTGCACCATGCATGTGAGGTATCACCGCGAAGGTCAGATCGAGGGCAATCATTTTAGCAGTAGACCTCCTCTGTAAATCTACTGGGGTAACCTGTAAAGGCTTTTAAAGGCTTTTAAAAATGTATGTAGTTTGTCGCCAATGCGCGTTTGTGTGAAATTTTAAAGCATGTCGTGTTTGGTATCTATGTACTCGGCCTAAGATCATCTTTTTTATTTCATCAAACATTTGGGCAATATAGTGTGTTTTAGTGCATTAAAATTAAAAAAAGTGTATTTTTTAACCCAAAAAATGCGTTTGAAAAATCGCTGCGCAAATACTGTGTAGAAAAAAAAATGCAACACCCACCATTTTAATCTGTAGGGCCTTTGCTTTAAAAATATATATAATGTTTGGGGGTTCAACATAATTTTCTTGCAAAAAAAAAATGTTTTCATGTAAACAAAAAGTGTCAAAAAGGGCTTTGTCTTCAAGTGGTTAGAAGAGTGGATGTAAGCTTCCTAATGTTGTGTATAAAATGCCAGAACAGTTCAAAACCCCCCCAAATGACCCCATTTTGGAAAGTAGACACCCCAAGCTATATACTGAGAGGCATGTCGAGTCCATGGAATATTTTATATGTTGACACAAGTTGCGGAAAAACGACAATTTTTTTTTTTTTTTGCACAAAGTTGTCACTAAATGATATATTGCTCAAACATGTCATGGGCATATGTGGAATTACACCCCAAAATACATTCTGTTGCTTCTCCTGAGTACGGGGATACCACATGTGTGAGACTTTTTGGGAGCCTAGCCACGTACGGGACCCCAAAAACCAAGCACCGCCTTCAGGCTTTCTAAGGGTGTAAATTTTTGATTTCACTTCTCACTGCCTATCACAGTTTCGGAGGCCATGGAATGCCCAGATAGCACAAAACCCCCCCAAATGACCCCATTTTGGAAAGTAGACACCCCAAGCTATTTGCTGAGAGGTATTGTGAGTATTTTGCAGATCTCGCTTTTTGTCACAAAGTTTTGAAAATTGAAAAAAAAAAAAATATATATATATATTTTCTTTCTTCATTTTCAAAAACAAATTAGAGCTGTAAAATACTCGCCATGCCTCTCAGCAAATAGCTTGGGGTGTCTATATTCCAAAATGGGGTCATTTGGGGGGGTTTTGTGCGATTTTGGCATTTTATGGCCTTCGAAACTGTGATAGGTAGTGAGGAGTGAAATCAAAAATTTTTGCCTAGAAATCCTGAAGGCGGTGCTTGGTTTTCGGGGTCCCGTACGCGGCTAGGCTCCTAAAAAGTCCCACACATGTGGTATCCCCGTACTCAGGAGAAGCAGAAAAATTTATTTTGGGGTGTAATTCCACATATAACCATGGCATGTGTGAGCAATATATCATTTAGTGACAACTTTTTGTAATTTTTTATTTTTTTTTGTCATTATTCAATCACTTGGGACAAAAAAAAATATATTCAATGGGCTCAACAGGCCTCTCAGCAATTTCCTTGGGGTGTCTACTTTCTAAAATGGGGTCATTTGGGGGGGGGGGGGTTTGTACTGCCCTGTCATTTTAGCACCTCAAGAAATGAGATAGGCAGTCATAAATTTAAAGCTGTGTAAATTTCAGAAAATGTACCCTAGTTTGTAAACTCTATAACTTTTGCGCAAACCAATAAATATACGCTTATTGACATTTTTTTTACTAAAAACATGTGGCTGAATACATTTTGGCCTAAATGTATGACTACAATTGAGTTTATTTGATTTTTCTTATAACAAAAAGTAGAAAATATCATTTTTTTTCAAAATTTTCGGTCTTTTTCCGTTTATATCGCAAAAAATAAAAATCGCAGAGGCAATCAAATACCATTAAAAGAAAGCTCTATTTGTGGGAAGAAAAGGACGCAAATTTCGTTTGGGTACAACATTGCATGTCCGCACAATTTACAGTTAAAGCAGCGCAGTGCAAAATTCTGAATTCACCTCTGGTCCTTTAGCTACCAAATGGTCCGGGGCTTAAGTGGTTAAGCAATGTACCTGTTCAAAATTAAAACACAGATTCTACTTAAGAACAAACCTACAGTCCCTGTCTTGTTTGCACCGCCTGTATACTGCTTTTCAGAGTATATAGGGTATTTTTTACTTTGTGTGCGGGGTTCCCCTTAATATCCATACAAGACCCAAAGGGGCTGGTAATGGGCTGGGGGTGATGGGGTAGCTATGCCATATTACCGGGACCAGACATTACATTAAAGCCGCAAGCATTTTTAAATGGCTTTTTTTCCTTTAGAAATGTCATTTTGTGCAGGGACAGTTCTAAACACGGGAAACACATGCCACTTCACAGGCATACTTTAGACACCCCCCAGATACGATATTTAAAGGAATATTTGACTTTTTTTTTTTCACTTTATGCATCATTAAAATGACTGCTCCCGAAAAACGTCCGTTTTTAAAACTTCGTTTTGCATTGATACATGTTCCCTGGGGCAGAACCCGGGTCCCAAAACCCTTTTTAGGACAATAACATGCATATTAGTCGTTATATCTAGCACTTTAGATTTCGAACATTCGCGTCCATTGTATTTAATAGGGTTCTAACGTTCGCCGCGAACTTTCGGTCCGTTCGAAGGTTCTGGTGCGAACCGAACGGGGGGGGGGGGTGTTCGGCTCATCCCTACTCACCAGATAGGCTAGATTATGCGCCTTTGGTTCATAAGGATAACCACTCCGTCAACCAGACTTGTCAGCGGTTCCTTCCAATGTACCGATGTTGAATCTTACTCTATGATTGCTCATGGAATACATTTCTTTGTTTGTTTATTTTAATTTGCTTGTGCAAAAAATAAACATAGCTGTTGTATGGTAGGTTGGCTGGTATTTGAACTTGTACCATGAGAGCTGTGGAGACATCTGAGCAGACCGCTAAGCCATTGTGCTAAGTACAAGATCTGCATAATAGTGTAGTATGATTAAAGAATGAACATAAATAATTACCGCTTTATAGACACCTAAATTAAAAAAAAAAAAAAAACATGAAAAGAACAACATACAACAAATAGGTAACCTAAATGTTTAATACATGTAACTTTACAGAACAACAGACATTACTATGGAATAATCATTCATAACTGCATTCGTTAGCAAAAGAAGGACAACAACTAGGAATACTAATTGCAATATACATCAATAGATGTACGAGGTAGAGCACATCTCACATAAAAATGTTTCTTTTACATACATGGATCATGGGTACAGTGCAGTGCTATATAATAATTTAGTGGAAATTGGCATTTGCATGTACGCGGATTCGCTAATTAGCGCTGATTCCATATTTACTAACACTTGTTTGCTGCTAATAGCGCTCTTTTTCATTCGCAAATTTGCACGTTGAATTTTTAATTGGCCAAAATGGGAGCTATTATTTGGGGTAGTAAATTACCCCCTTTGTGTATCCCATCAACTCCAGTTACATTAACTTTAATATAAAAAAATAAAAATATTAAAAAATCCAGCAGTCCCTCATAATGGACACAGCTAGTGTGCAGACCTGGGAACTCATCAACAGAGCCCCCAAGAGAAGAGACTGTCAAATGTATTAACACTTCAACATCTCCAAAATATTGAAATATGAGTTTTTGGGTGGATTGAACCTTTTAATGAATTAATTGACTGTAAAATGTCACTAAAACCATCATCAAGATTTTTGTGGGCCTAAAGCTAAATGCATCGCATACTAGCCCATTATGTGACACCTATCTGCAAAAGAATCCAGCGCTGTCCCCTGTGCAGGTTACGTCCATCTTCTCGCTCTTCTTCCTTCCGGGCCGCGGACTCCGGCTCTGTGATTCGCCGTAGCCGCATGACGTCACTCCCATGTTTGCGCACGGGAGCTTCCAGTAACGGCACACCCTAGGGAAGAAATGGCACGGAGGTTCATTTCTTCCCAGCGCACACGCGACGTTTAGATTATCGGCGCACTACAAGTGAAATACCTCCTAAACGGCGCACGTTTAGGAGATATTTCCACTACCTATAGGTAAGCCTTATTCTAGGCTTACCTATAGGTAGAAGTCACAAAAAAGAGTTTACAACCACTTTAATAGTAATATCAAGTTATATTTCGTGCATCTTGCAATATATCCAGCTCTTTGAAAAAATAAAAGTCTACCGAGCTATTCAAAATTTTGACAGCTCTACTATGAAGAGTAAAGTGGGGGGTCACTATGGTCCATATGGACCACTAAGGTATTTATACATGGTGATCATACCACCCCCCTCACATAGCCTTTTCTCAAGAGAGAATAAATTCAGTTCCTCTAATCTATCCTCATAGCTGATCTCCTCCATGCCTCTTATCAGTTCGGTTGTCCTTCTCTGCACTTTCTCCAGTTCCCTGATATCCTTTTTGTGAACTGGTGTCCAAAAATTCATAGAAATTAAAGAATTAAAAAAATTATTTTGCTTGCTTTGGAAACTGCATTAATTAATGATGAAAATGAATTGCTATTCTTATCACACCTAAAAGGAGTTATCAGCATTATAAAAAATGGTCCACAGATGACCCTCTTACCGTCTTATTGTGCTCCTGTGTCCTGGAGGCACAACAGACAAACCACACAGAGCAGATATGCTAACATGTTTCCTTTTCTGGACAGAAATTTTAACAAATTTTACACTTATGCTATCAACTCCCCTTTATATTATCATGTGACAACCCAGTCACGCTCTCCTCTTACTCAAACCACCAGTGGAACACGTCTCATTATCGAAAACCTTTATCTTTCAGCTCAGCAAATAAAAAGTTGAAAACTAGGTTCTCCAGGAGATATTTGGCTGTGTACATTACTCAGCATGTAAAAGCCTGCATATTACAAGGTCACCTTTAACATATTAAAGAGGTTATTACTACTGCCTTAAAGTTTATTACAGGGCAAAATAAAAATACATTTAAAAAGATCATTACAAAAAAAAATCAGTACATCTGCAATTTATGCAATTTTCCATATGTTTTATACCTACAAAAAACAAAACAAAAATCTGCAAGTAGATAAAATTAAAACCTGCTGATCTGCCAAAAATCCAGCGAATTCCCGAATTCTGTAGTGAACTTGACAATGCTCCCTGTGCTGCATAGAAATCCCAGCATTGGTAGTCCTTCTCCACATGTACACGTTGATTATTTTTTTTCTGGCAAAACAATTATTATTATTATTATTTTTATTATTATTTTAATTATTTCCTAAAAGCCTGCTTCCAGATTTTGTATAGAGAAAAGAATCTTAGGAGATGTAGTTCTGGGGGCATGCTTGTGTAAGTTTGAATTGATCTCCCAGCAGCTGTTCCTATAAGATTTTTTTTTTTATACCTAGTAATGACACGAGAGGAAGAAATTGTAAATGCTTATCGCAACAGGAACAAAGTAAAATATAATATGCTGCAATGCTGGAATGTCCTCTAGTGGGAGTGAGGGGGGTAGAGGGGTTGGGGCTAAATTTGGGTCAAAACCTGGAGATCACTGTTAAAGTTTAGCTATGGCTTTAACTATTTTTTGGATAGCAAGGAATAATTAAATTAATGTACTTATGCTTAAATTATTCTTCCACCAGCACGCCCCCTTCCAAGTCTTATACTCGTGTAGCACACAGACCCTTCCGCTCCATCCATTTCTTTTGCAGTAAGGCACACCTGCTACTTGCCCGGTATCCCCCCTTATGTGTAGAGTGGGGAGAGCGGTGTTAATATTTTTGGGTCTTGCGGCGAGTTACCTCTCCAGAGTGGATTCCTGGTCTCCGTTGTCCAGGTGGAAGTCCCTTTGTAATAAAGCCAATGTCCACACAGGTGTAAAACCTAAGCAGCAAGGTTTTATTATTTTGTTGAGGTAAACTTGGAAGAGAGAGTGTAGAAACGACAGAGTAGGGGAAGGTTCAGGCACGCAATACTTAAGCAATACTCGTCGCCACTTAAGCCTGAGTGGGTTTTGCTCACCCGGATAGTCCCCTTTACAGTGGTCCTAGCAGCCGGTGTGGAGCACGAAACAACTACTTGCGATTTCCCTGGGATACGATCATGAGATCCTCTACCTCAGAATCCTTAAGTCCCGAACTTCCCGGCCTAGTAACAATAAGACCTTAGGTGCCAATGGGGCACGTTACCAGGCTTTTGGCGGATAGGAATCTGTCAGGTAGCCAGGCCTCTCCCGAGTCAGCGAATCTTTCACTAATCCCCTTGGGACCGATCCTCCCCTGGCTTCCTCTCCTTCAGAGCGGGTCACCCCTCACTTGGGTACCCTGGGACTCCTCTTCGGGTGTGAGCCTCAGCCAAAGGTGCTGGGCCTACTTACAGGGATGCAGCCTCAGGCTAAAGGTGCCTGAGGCTGAAACACACGCACGCACCCCTGGCCTGGAGGGCCGGGAGGCGCGAACTGCTCCCTCTTCTCCTCTCCTTTTCTTACGATCAATCGCGTCTGCCCCTTTTGTACCCTTTCCCAGCATGCACATCGGGTTGACCACGCCCACTGTACAGCTGCAGAGAGAGGACACCCAATGGTGTTGTGATACTCCCTGTGGTTCTACCTGAGCCAGAGATGACAGTGCCACCTACAGGCAACAGGGAACACTGCAGCCAGGCAATATCACACCAGAGCAGAAGCAAGTTTTTAGGAAATTAGCAGTCTGGGCACAACTATTAGCTCAGACCACCCCTAAATTTGCACATATAGCGTCCCGTAAATTGGGATGGGCGCTACACTTACTTGTCCCTGCTCCCCCAAGATCTTCACAGTACTGCCCATTGGATACTGCAAAGCCATTGATGTTGAAGTCTCTTGGCTAAGCTCTTCTTCTTTCATGCCATGCAAAAGAGTCCCCATATATTCCTATGTGTATCACTATCCACGAAAGACCAGCTTGGTAATTCGGGTTCTCTGTTCTGCACCTCGATTCCAAGAACAACCTTAGCCCCTCTGACACACCTGGTTGAAAGAAAGTCACTGAAAGCACTGATATGAACAGAAGTATATGGAAAACCCCAAAGATCCGGGCAGCCGCACTCTGAAGAAACATCCAGCTTTATTGGAACAATAAAATCACCTAAATACAGCATCTAGACACTGTGGGAACAAAGTGAAGGGTCAACGCATTTCGTGCTACTTCAGCAATCAGCATGTGTAGTGCAGACCCCAATCAGGCCCCGCTTTTTTGCCCTAGGTACTCTTCCTGTGCAGGTATACACAACATCTCAGACAGTCTCACAGTGCAATGACCAGGCAGGAAGAGCATCTTTTTGTGCTGTGTAGCTTCTTAAAGTTAGTTTGGGTGTGCTTTGGGATACTCCGAATTTAGTGCATGAGAAATCAGAGGACACTCTTCACCCTGTCTACTCTCTATAGGGCTACTTCCCTCTTGCCAGACACTAGGGGAGCAGACGCTCTTGGGACTCCAGCAACAGGAAGGTCTGAATACAGCAGCACTGTAGCCATCTCTCAAGGGGTTAAATCAGTGGACAGTCACTAGGATCTTACATTCAGACCTATACTCACAATATCCCTGTATACCTGGATGCCTCCGGACAATATCGTTCATACATTTCTCCTGTGAATCTCCAGGCCAGACCCTCAGTAAATCCCCCTTGATCCAGCTCCAACTAATTCCAGCAAGGTCATGGTATGGACTGGGGGGGACCCTATGTCGTTTTGTTTAGCATTTTTCTATTGTCAGGCAATGCCAGCATTCTTTCCTTCATATTCATCTGTCAGTGGGGAAGCCGGCTGAAAGATGATGACTTACGTTTTTTAAGGACACGGGCGGCCGGCTACCCGGCCCGCTGCTTAACAACCAGCTATTTCGTCACACAGAATTGGATCGGTCAAAATACGATCGACCGATTCTGAGTTCTAATCGCTCTGAAAAGTTGGAATTCGTTAGAAAATTAATAAATGAAACTAATTTTAACGAAAACCAAAATTAACGTAAACGAAACAAAGCTAAACAAATTCCAAAACCAAATGAAACTAATTCCATAAGGAAACGGAATTAGTAACAACAAATCTCTCCGAAACTAAACAAATTTTTCCGTTCTGCACATGTCTACTATTTATGCTTTCCTCAGCCAATACTGAGCATTCTCCCCAGGGATTGGCTGAGACCACATAAATATTCAGGCCAAGGGTCTACCTCTTCCAGCCCACTACATTCTAAAATCCACTAGAAGGCAGGGAGAAGTAGTCGAACCTGCAGCCAGTGGGACCCAAAACAGCCAAAAATAATCACACATTGCTCCAATGTTTACAGAGGAGCCAAAAAAATAAATAAAATAGGTTGCTAGAGAAGCTCAGGTAAATCTATTCTAGGAGGGTGCTACATATGCACCCTACATGTCCTGCAGTAGGGGATGAACAGGTTCTGCAGGACAAAACAGTGGTTGGGGTTGACCACCTATAGGCAGGGCATGTCTGTTTTTTCCTATCTAATTGTGTCCATGCTATACAACCACAGCCCTATGGAAGAGGTAATGTGTGAAAATGACTGTTCTCTCTCCTTTACACATACAGTATATCATTTATTTATTTATTTTTTGCTTTGTATTGAACTGCATCAGGTGATTATTGTTTTGTAGTATGCTGACATCTAGTGGTGGTTTTGGGCCACTACAACTTGGATTCAACTTCTTTGTCTTATTAACTACTTCAACACATGAAACACTTCCATAGATGGATTTGTGTCTTTTTTTCAACCAGACTAACTATGTAATAGTAGGATTTTTAAAACAGCTTACCTGTAAAATCCTTTTCTTGGAGTACATCACGGGACACAGAGCAGCATAGTCATTACTATGTGGGTTATATAGTTGCTGGCACTGGCAACTTCCAAAACAGGACGTACCCTCCCCTATATAAGCCCCTCCCATCCGGGAGTACCTCAGTTTTGTAGCAAAGCAATACGTGTCCCCAAAAGAGGGGTGGGAGCTCTGTGTCCCGTGATGTACTCCAAGAAAAGGATTTTACAGGTAAGCTGTTTTAAAAATCCTACTTTCTTGTTCATACATCACGGGACACAGAGCAGCATAGTCATTACTATGTGGGACGTCCCAAAGCAATGCCAAATGAGGGGGGGGATACACCATACATAAGCTGGGCGCCATCAGGCATGAGGATCTTTTGCGGCCTGCAACACACTGCGCCCAAAGGCGATATCCTCCTGACTTCTAACGTCCACCTGGTAGAACCTAGTAAACGTGTGTACTGAAGACCATGTTGCGGCCTTACAAATTTGAGCCAGGGAGGCCTGGTGATGCACTGCCCATGAAGTTCCAACTGCTCTCGTGGAGTGCGCCCTAACTTTGAACGGAGGCGGTCTACTTCTCAAGCCATAGGCTTGTATTATGACCTGTCGAATCCACTTGGCTAAAGTAGATTTTGATGCTGCCTGACCCTTTCTGGGGCCTTCCGGCAGAACAAACAGAGAATCCGTTCTACGAATCTGAGCAGTGGCTTTTAGATAAGCTTTAACTGCTCTTACTACATCCAAAGAATGCAATAACTTTTCCTCTACCGAGCTTGGTTTGGGGAAAAAAGAAGGAAGAACCACATCCTGGTTCAAGTGAAACCTCGATACCACCTTAGGAAGAAAGGCTGGGTGAGGACGTAATACTACTCTGTCCTTATGGATAACCAGATATGGCTCTTTACAGGACATGGCGGCTAATTCCGACACTCTTCTAGCCGAGCATATGGCTACTAAAAATATCAATTTCCTGGTGAGTAGAACCAAGGAAATGTGCCGCAAAGGTTCAAATGGCTGCTTCTGCAGAACCGACAGAACCAAATTTAGATCCCATGGGCATATGGGAGCCTTAATCGGCGGAATAATACGAGTCACACCTTGCATAAAGGATTTGACAAGTGAATGCATAGCCAGGGGCCTTTGAAATAGTATTGACAAGGCCGAAACCTGGCCCTTGATAGTACTTAAGGCAAACTTCCTGTCTACAGCCCACTGCAGGAAGTCCAGAATTCTGCCTATAACGTACTTACGTGGATGCCATTTTCTGGCCTCGCACCAAGTGATGTACGCCTTCCAAACTCTATAGTAGATCTGCCTGGATACAGGCTTCCTGGCATTGATTATAGTTGATACCACAGAGTTATAGAGACCTCTCTTCTTTAGGATGTGGGACTCAATAGCCAGGCCGTTAAACTTAGAGTTAGTAAGGAAGGGTGGTATATCGGTCCTTGCGAAAGCAGGTCCGGACGACGTGGAAGGGTCCAAGGACTCCCCACAGACATTTTGATGATCTCCGCGTACCAGGCCCTTCGGGGCCACGCTGGAGCCACCAGGATCACCGGCTTCTTCTCCAACCTGACTCTGCGAAGGAGTCGAGGCAACAATTGTAGCGGAGGGAATGCATATATCAGTCTGAACTGATCCCAAGGGAACACCAGAGCATCCGAGCCGCTAGCGAGGGGATCCCTTGTCCGGGAGACAAATCTGTCCACCTTTGCGTTGAAAGATCTACATCCGGTGTTCCCCACCGCTGACATATTGCTCGGAAGACCTCGGGATGAAGGGACCATTCCCCTGGGCATAACTGTTGGCGACTCAGAAAGTCCGCCTTCCAATTCTCCACCCCTGGAATGAAGACAGCTGATATACATGGGACATGCTTTTCTGCCCATTCCAGGATGTGACTTACTTCCCTCTGGGCTGCACGACTCCTGGTGCCTCCCTGATGATTGATATATGCCACTGCTGTGGCATTGTCTGATTGAATTCTGACAGGGGACCCTTGGAGTCTGGATGTCCAGGCTACTAGGGCGTACCGGGCTGCTCGTATCTCTAAGAGATTGATGGGCAGGGTTTTTACTACATTTGACCATCTGCCCTGGAGAGACCATTGCTCCAGTACTGCCCCCCAGCCTGTAAGGCTGGCATCTGTAGTGACCACCTTCCAAGATATCGGGCTGAAGGGTTTTCCTTTCTGGAGATTCTGGGGGATCAACCACCAGCAGAGACTCTTCCGAACGGAAGGGGACAAAGCCATCGGGAAGTCTAGAGCCTGAACTTTTCCGTTCCAGGCTGACAATATGGCCCTTTGTAAATTCCTTGAGTGGAACTGGGCGTATGGCAGAGCTTCGAATGATGCTACCATCTTTCCTAGCAGCCTCATGCACAGGCGTATGGACGGCTGTCTTTTTGCACAAAGCAGACGGACCAAGCCCCTCAAAGAGGATACCTTGTCTAGAGGTACGAAAATCTTCCTCTGGTCTGAATCCAGCCGTAGCCCTAGATATACCAGGTTTTTCACTGGCTGTAGGGCTGACTTGTCCAGGTTGATGACCCAACCGTGAGATTCTAGATACTTGATTGTATCGACAATTACCACTTCTAGCTTGGCAACTGAGTGGTCCATCAACAACAGGTCGTCTAGGTATGCCATTATCGTTACACCCCGTGTTCTTAGATCGGCCAACAGTGGGGCCAGAATTTTTGTGAACACTCGTGGTGCTGTGGCCAGACCGAATGGTAAGGCTCTGAACTGAAAATGGCGCCCTTCTACTGCAAAGCGTAGGAATTTTTGATGACCTGGAAAGATGGGAACATGCAAGTAAGCATCTTTGATGTCGATCGAGGCTAACCATTCCTCCCCTTGTAGGGCAGCGGTGACCGATCGGATCGACTCCATCCGGAAAGACCGGACGTTTAGAAATTTGTTTAGACTCTTTAGGTCCAATATGGGTCTTATGTCCCCGTTTGGCTTCGGGACTGTGAAAAGGTTTGAGTAGAAACCCAACCCCCACTCTTCCATAGGAACCTCCATAATTACTCCTTGGAGCAATAGTTGTTCTAACGCCAATAGGAGAGACCGTCTTTTCAGAGGGTCTCTTGGCATGCCTGACCACATAAAATGGGACGGAGGAGACTCTTTTAACTCCAACTTGTATCCCAGAGTTACTGCGGAGAGCACCCATCTGTCTTTGATCGTCTCCCGCCAGGTCTCTGCGAACAACTGAAGTCTTCCCCCCACCCGTTTGAGTGGGGGCAGCCCTTCATAGGCTTGACTTGGAGGCTGGTTTAGTACCTCTTCGGATCCAGGGCTTTTTATTACCCTGTGGCTGTCCCTGATTTTTACCTCCTGAGTTTGACCGAGGAGGCCGTCGGAACTGCTTAGTAGCAGACGTCGCAGGGATAGGAGAGGTAGTCCTCTTAAAAGATGGACCCCTAGACCTCTTCTTACTCGGTAAGAGAGTACTTTTACCACTGGAAATCTTCTGGATATACTTATCCAGGTCTTCGCCAAAAAGGCGTTCCCCATGAAATGGGAAGCTAACTAAGAGCTTCTTACAGGGAGCTTCAGCAGACCAGTTTTTGAGCCACAGAAGCCTACGCATATGTACCAAAGACAGCGTGAGGCGGGAGGCCTGATGGATAGAATCCTTGATGGCGTCAACCGCAAAGCATAATGCTCTAGGCAGATCAGCCAGAGCCTGGGCCTGTTGGTCTGGCAAATCCCTCAGGACCATTTTCATTTGATCCTTTAAAGCTTGGCAGACTCCAATAGCTGCCACTGCTGGCTGTGTAACAGCCCCTGCTGTGGAAAAAGCAGATTTTAATAAAGATTCCAATTTTTTATTCACTGGATCTTTGAACATTTGAACATTATCTACTGGACATGTCAGTGATTTGTTCACAGAAGAAATGGCTGCGTCCACCGTAGGAACATTCCATCTCTGGGTGAACTTTTCCTCCATGGGATAGATCATCGAAACCTTTTAGGCGGAACAAATAGTTTATCAGGATGTTCCCAGTCCTGGTATATAAGTCCTTCCAATAATGGATGTATTGGAAAGGAGCAATTAACCTGGGGAGCTTTTAGCGACCCCAATGAGGAGACAGCAGTAGTTGATGGTTCAACAAGAGGCATTTTAAATGCAGATCGAACCATGTCAGTTAGGGTCTGGACCCACAATCTTTCAGTCTGTGATGCTGAAAATGGTTCATCTACTGTCGATTCCTCAAAAACAGAGCTAACCTCCTCCTGATCCCCTTCAGGTAGGTCGGTCCCTTCCTGGGACTGTTGCTCTGCCAACAGGCACTCTAATGGAGGGGATGGAGATCTGGCGCGCTTTCTTTCCTGTAGAGAAGAAGCGATCAATGCAGCCAATCTCTGCTCCAATCCCTCCAGAGTTGAGGAAACAACCTCCTCTGTTATATATGCAGGAGCAGGTGGACTGAGGACAGCCGCAGTACCTGGCACTCCCGGGGGTTCCTTATGGGTATTAACCTCTGATTTCTCAGGGGAGGAGGGTGCAGATGACTGCTCCAGATCCTCAGAGCCCGATGGAGACCCCCTACACTTCCTGAGAGGTATATCTCGGAGTTTTTTAGGCGGCATATTCCTTAGTTCAAACCTGAGGTATTCCAGCCGCAATACACCCCTTACTGAAATAGTCTAATGCAATTTGCTGCTATGTACATCAGTGGGTGTCTACTAATGCGTCTTTCTGGGGATGCCTGTATCAACCACCCGCTGTAAGCCCCTATACCATGCTACCAGCTCCTTTTCATGCTCTGTGTCCATAGCAAGCAGCGTGGACTGAGTCCTTTTATCTTGCTGGGACGCCCGCACATGCGCAGAAGCGCTGGGCGCACAGAGCGCGTCATCCGCCAGGCTCCGCCCCCTTTTTTGAAGCTAAACCTTATAAAAAGAAAGCATGTGTGCGCGCGCGCGCGTGCACGTGTGCGCTTTTGGCGCCATGTAGGGAGAGGAGCCAGGGTCCCTTTTTCACCAGGACTCGGGGATGGAAGGAAACTACTTGGCAGCATGACAGAGGAATGCAGCTTCCCTGATAGAGAGCTCACTCATCTGCCTGGACTTTCACCATGGAAGGAATAGTCCCAAGAAAAAAGACGTTCCACAGCGGCCTCTAGTGGACAAACACAGGTACCGCACTTTTGTCTTTTTTTTTTTTTTTTTAAAAAACCTCCTTTATGAAAAACATTTCCAGGTTTACAGTTTTTTTAAAACTTCCCTTATGAAAAAACATTTCTAGGATTTCTTAGGCATATACAGCTATTAGCGGGAATACCCTTTAGGTAACAGGCAGAAAGACATATTAGGCTTGGGGGTCCCCTCAATAGAACCAAGTTCCTGAGGGGCCCCCACTTACCTTTTCCCCGCCGCAGGACTTTGTTTGGTCCACAGAAGCCCAAACTTCACCTCTCACGGCAGGCATTGTACTAGACCTTCAGGGACCGGGTTCCCAAGGATTCCACTCCCCTGGACCTGTATAGCACCCTGCACAGATAGCCTCTTGGTTTTGGGTATGACCAGAGCTCTGGATCCCAGGGTCCAGCCCTCCTAAGAGAGGCATTACAGGCAAAACCCTGCTCTTCTCTGCAAGGCCCGGGTACCGACCGTTTAGCTATGAAGCTTTTTTGGTCGGATCCGGAATAGCTTGCTAAGGCCCAGAGAACCTGTACACAAGCCCAGATGAATACATGTTAACCTTGGCCAACACCTTAGACACTGGCAAAAAACTGAGGAGGTACTCCCGGATGGGAGGGGCTTATATAGGGGAGGGTACTTCCTGTTTTGGAAGTTGCCAGTGCCAGCACCTGAAGGTAATTCTATATAACCCACATAGTAATGACTATGCTGCTCTGTGTCCCGTGATGTATGAACAAGAAATGGGGTATTTTCACCACCTTCCTGTCCAGGCCAGTTTTCAGCTTTCATGCAGCACTGTACCCATATTAAATTTTTAGCATTTTTTTTCATGCAAATAGAGCTTTCTTGTGGTGGTATTTAATCACCACTGGGTTTATTTGTTATTTTTTGCAAAATTAATGAATAAAGACTGACATTTTTGAAAAAGAAAAATGTGTTTTTCTTCTTTTCTGTTAAAAAAACTTTGCAAATAAATAATTATTCTTCATAAAATTTAGTCCATAATGTATTTTACATTATGCTACATTTCTTTGGTGTACATAACCCAAATCGGTGTATATTATTTAGTCTGTAGGAAAGTTCTAGAGTCCACAAACTAAGGTATGTATCTGAAAATCGATCGATCCGGATGTACTGATGGCTTATCTCATTTCTTAAAGTGGTTGTAAACCCACTTTGTAAACAAACACCTACAGGTAAGCCTAGATTAAGGCTTAGCTGTAGGTGTTTGCAATATCATCTAAACCTACATGGTTTAGGAGAGCCATTCTCAACCAGGGTTCCGTGGAACCCTAGGGTTCCTCCAGAGGTGGCTAGGGGTTCCTTGAGCTGTGGCTGATTTACCTCCTGTTTGATGGTGCCGACATAATTCTGAGCCAATGTCACTTGGAGGAGCCAGTGGTATGGCACCAATGATCTTTCTAGCTCTCTGTAAGGGGGGCATTCTTACCACCACTGTAAAAAAGGGCATTCTTCTCACTGACTGAATGTGTTTTATTAGGGGTTCCCCCGAGACCTGAAAATTATTTTAAGGGTTCCCCTGGGGTAAAAAGGTTGAGAAAGGCTGGTTTAGGAGATATTTGTCTGCTAGAATGCACCGTTGTCTACGGCACATGCGCGCCGTAGACAACGGCGCAAGCTCACTGAGAGCTTCATTCATAAATCCGGCAAAGCCGGATTTGACGGCTCCCGCGCGCATGCGCGGGAGTGACGTCATCACCGCTCCGGCCAATCACAGCGCCGGAGCGCCGTAAACCAGGAAGTGTATGTGAGGGGATATGGCGGCGGCGGTGGACAGGACCGAGGCGGACTTCGGGGGCTTCGATCGGAGGTAAGTGACACATAATGAGCTAGTATGCTGTGCATACTAGCTCATTATGACTTTCTCTTGCAGGTGATGTATTTAAAAAAAAAATGGGGGTTTACTTCCTCTTTAAGGCAAGAAAACGCCAGGACAGTACAAATACCCCCCAATTGTCCTTTTTGGAGAGTCGACAGTCTGAAATATTGAGTAAGAAGCATGACATGTTTTTTGAACCTGTACTTTTTTGTCAATTTTTTGGGGAAAATGATAAAAGAAAAATGTTTTCTAAACTCCAGCTCACCTATGCACAAATATAGCACTCTTTTTTTGCAAAAATATCAAATTTTTCCAATAAATCTACAGACACGTACCTTACTGTCCTCCATCCATGATTCCAAACGTATCTATTGCTTCTGTCTTATGTCCTTACAGACTGTAGGTCATGACACAAGAAATAGTTGACCAGCTGACCTCATTAGCACACACTCTGTATTGTCCACCCTCCCATTCCCAGCTGCAAGTTTTTTAAATGAAATGCAATCAATCAGTGATTAACCTTTTCACTAAATACACAATATACAATCAGATTGCATAGTGTATGGCCATCTTTATACAAGTACATAGGAGGGAGTGAACAGAAACTTTCAGCTGTCAAGCCTCGTTCACATCTCTGCATAGCGGGAACTTGCTTTCTTACAGGAAAAACGAGCCACAAAACGTTCGCTCCCACTATGCTAGATGTGAATGGGGCCTGTATGTGAAATTGGTGCACTAAGGCCGGGTTCACACCTATGCGAAATGGTTGCGGCTTACACCGCATCCAATTCGCATACCATTTTAAAATACATGTGATTTCAATGAGGCTGGTTCCCATATGCACTTTGCATTGCCAAAAAAAGTGTGCGTTTTTTAGGCATTGCGGTGCGGCTCAGGTGCGAATTCAGGTCCATTATCTTCTATGGGCACGCATCTGATTCGCAGATGCGTGCAGTTCTCATCAGGATTTCTCTCCTTCTCCTCACTACACTTCCCTCCTCCCCCTCCTCTCTCCCAGGTCACCAAATTCACAGCTAAAACGGAGATGATCTGCTGAACAGTTCTCTTATCTTTTTGCAGAGATAAGAGATAAGAGAGCTGGAATTCGCATGCACAAGTGTGAACCCAGCCTTACACAAGAACAGTGAGGCTCCATCAATATGTGCATTTCCTTGCATTTCAGAAATGTGCTGCACCAAAAATCACAGTAAAAAATGCACCAAGCTCCACTCTAAAAAAAAATATGAAGCTTCTTTGGGGCGATTGCTGTGTGTAGGGTCCATTCAGGTGGATGGGCTGCCCTATGTGTGATGAGTGAAAATGCTCCAAAACACCTCCCCCCCCCAAAAAACGCATGTGCGAAACGCATGAGTTTTCGCTATGCAGAGATGTGAACAGGGCTTGACAGCTGAATGTTTCTGTCCACTCCCTCCTATGTACTTGTATAAAGATGGCCATACACTATGCAATCTGATTGTATATTGTGTATTTAGTGAGAAGGGTGATCACTAATTGATTGCATTTCATTTAAAAAACTTGCAGCTGGGAGTGGGAGGGTGGATGATGCAGGGTGTGTGCGAATGAGGTCAGCTGGTCAACTCCTTCCTGTGTCATGACCTAAAGTCTGTAAGGACATAAGACAGAAGCAATAAATATGTTTGGAAACATGGATGGAGGACAGTAAGGTAGGGGGCTGTAGATTTTATGGAAAGCTGGAATTTAGAAAAAAAAAGGTGAACTCAGCCTTTAGGCTACTTTCATACTGAGGCGCTTTGCAGGCGCTATAGCGCTAAAAATAGCGCCTGCAAAGCACCCTGAAAGAGCCTCTCTTTTCACACTAGAGCGGCGCACTGGCAGGACGGTAAAAAAAGTCCTGCTAGCCGCATCATTCAGCGCTGTAGGAGTGGTGTATACACCGCTCCTAAAGTGACCCTGCCCATTGAAATCAATGGGCAGCGCCGCCGAACCGCCGGCAAAGCGCCGCCTTGCAGGCGGTTTTAACCCTTTTCCTGCCGCTAGCAGGGGTTAAAAGCACCCCGCTAGCGGCCGAATAGCGCTGCAAAAAAGACAGTAAAGCGCTAAAAATAGCCTCGCTTTACCGCCAATGTCGTTGACGCCTCAATGTAAAAGTAGCCTTAATGTTACTATCTTTTTAACAAAACATATGTAGTTGATAACTGTGTGACATAAAAACTACCACCGTTTTATTCTCCAGGGTTTCTGGTTTCAGAAAATACTGTATATAATGTTTGAGGTGGGGGGAATTAACCAATCTTCAGGACTAAAATGTGCATTTTAACATGAAAAAGGCCCCTAACCAGGCGGCCAAAAGAACACACAATGAAATAAGGTGACTATATGATAAAGAAAATAATAAACCAAGTGTGTTAAATAACACTAGCTAACTAAATAGTTAATGAACTAAATAAATCTAGTGATAGTGGATAACATCAAAAAATCCAATAGCAGTGACAATAATATTGGTAGCAACAGTGAAGAGTCCAAATGATACATACAATGATAATGGTGAAAAATTGAGGATGACTACTACATGCCTCAACTGGCCATATAGATTAGAAATATAAGTAAACAATTGATCACTTAAAACTTAGTACATAAACTATCAAGTGATAATAAAGTACATAAAAAAGGAATGAAAAGGAACGTCCATTCCTGGTGAGAAAAAAGGAGGTTTCCAATCCAAAATGCTTCAGTAGAGATGGAGGAGAAGTGGAGAGGAAAAATGAGTGGTAACAGATATGAATCCACCAGCACCACAGACCAGGTAGCTCCCCGTGTGAGACGTGAGTTAAAGATGGGTAACCTTACCATAAGAGGTGGACCTCCACTATGGAAAGGTCAGCAGCACATGCAGATATAGCCCTCTGCGGGGTCTTAGGATGGTCCTTAGGGTACATACGGCTCCGATGTTCCAAGACTTCCTCCGCTACTGGTCCCTCTGCTCCGTCCATGGGAAGTGAGATCACACGCCCTCAGCATGGACCAAACGACTCGTCCAATAGCGATGGGATACCAGAGGAATCAAAGAGAAGGAAGGGACTCGGATAGTGTATTACCGTGGGTAAAAAAGGTTTATTCCAAATTTAACCACTTCCATACTGGGCACTTAAACACCTTCCTGCCCAGACCAATTTTCAGACAATTGCGCGGTCATGCTACACTGTACCCAAACGAAATTTTTATCATTCTTTCCCCACAAATAGAGCTTTCTTTTGGTGGTATTTGATCACCTCTGGGATTTTTATTTTCTGCTAAAAAAAAATAAACAAGACCAAAAATTTTGAAAAAAAAAGTATTTTCTTGTTCATACATCACGGGACACAGAGCGGCATAGTCATTACTATGTGGGTTATATAGAATTACCTTCAGGTGCTGGCACTGGCAACTTCCAAAACAGGAAGTACCCTCCCCTATATAAGCCCCTCCCATCCGGGAGCACCTCAGTTTTTTGCCAGTGTCTAAGGTGTTGGCCAAGGTTAACATGTATTCATCTGGGCTTGTGTACAGGTTCTCTGGGCCTTAGCAAGCTATTCCGGATCCGACCAAAAAAGCTTCATAGCTAAACGGTCGGTACCCGGGCCTTGCAGAGAAGAGCAGGGTTTTGCCTGTAATGCCTCTCTTAGGAGGGCTGGACCCTGTGATCCAGAGCTCTGGTCATACCCAAAACCAAGAGGCTATCTGTGTAGGGTGCTATACAGGTCCAGGGGAGTGGAATCCTTGGGAACACGGTCCCTGAAGGTCTAGTACAATGCCTGCCGTGAGAGGTGAAGTTTGGGCTTCTGTGGACCAAACAAAGTCCTGCGGCGGGGAAAAGGTAAGTGGGGGCCCCTCAGGAACTTGGTTCTATTGAGGGGACCCCCAAGCCTAATATGTCTTTCTGCCTGTTACCTAAAGGTATTCCCGCTAATAGCTGTATATGCCTAAGAAATCCTAGAAATGTCTTTTCATAAAGGAAGTTTTAAAAACTGTAAACCTAGAAATGTTTTTCATAAAGGAGGTTTAAAAAAAAAAAAAAAAGACAAAAGTGCGGTACCTGTGTTTGTCCACTAGAGGCCGCTGTGGAACGTCTTTTTCTCTTGGGACTATTCCTTCCATGGTGAAAGTCCAGGCAGATGAGTGAGCTCTCTATCAGGGAAGCTGCATTCCTCTGTCATGCTGCCAAGTAGTTTCCTTCCATCCCCGAGTCCTGGTGAAACAGGGACCCTGGCTCCTCTCCCTACATGGCGCCAAGAGCGCACACGTGCACGCGCGCGCGCGCACACACGCTTTCTTTTTATAAGATTTAGCTTCAAAAAAGGGGGCGGAGCCTGGCGGATGACGCGCTCTGTGCGCCCAGCGCTTCTGCGCATGTGCGGGCGTCCCAGCAAGATAAAAGGACTCAGTCCACGCTGCTTGCTATGGACACAGAGCATGAAAAGGAGCTGGTAGCATGGTATAGGGGCTTACAGCGGGCGGTTGATACAGGCATCCCCAGAAAGACATATTAGTAGACACCCACTGATGTACATAGCAGCAAATTGCATTAGACTATTTCAGTAAAGGGGTGTATTGCGGCTGGAATACCTCAGCTTTGAACTAAGGAATATGCCGCCTAAAAAACTCTGAGATATACCTCTCAGGAAGTGTAGGGGGTCTCCATCGGGCTCTGAGGATCTGGAGCAGTCATCTGCACCTTCCTCCCCTGAGAAATCAGAGGTTAATACCCATAAGGAACCCCCGGGAGTGCCAGGTACTGTGGCTGTCCTCAGTCCACCTGCTCCTGCATATATAACAGAGGAGGTTTTTGCCTCAACTCTGGAGGGATTGGAGCAGAGATTGGCAGCATTGATCGCTTCTTCTCTACAGGAAAGAAAGCGCGCCAGATCTCCATCCCCTCCATTAGAGTGCCTGTTGGCAGAGCAACAGTCCCAGGAAGGGACTGACCTTCCTGAAGGGGATCAGGAGGAGGTTAACTCTGTTTTTGAGGAATCGACAGTAGATGAACCATTTTCAGCATCACAGACTGAAAGATTGTGGGTCCAGACCCTAACTGACATGGTTCGATCTGCATTTAAAATGCCTCTTGTTGAACCATCAACTACTGCTGTCTCCTCGTTGGGGTCGCTAAAAGCTCCCCAGATTAATTGCTCCTTTCCAATTCATCCATTATTGGAAGGACTTATATACCAGGACTGGGAACATCCTGATAAACTATTTGTTCCACCTAAGAAATTTCAGGTGATCTATCCCATGGAGGAAAAATTCACCCAGAGATGGAATGTTCCTACGGTGGACGCAGCCATTTCTTCTGTGAACAAATCACTGACATGTCCAGTAGATAATGTTCAAATGTTCAAAGATCCAGTAGATAAAAAATTGGAATCTTTATTAAAATCTGCTTTTTCCACAGCAGGGGCTGTTACACAGCCAGCAGTGGCAGCTATTGGAGTCTGCCAAGCTTTAAAGGATCAAATGAAAATGGTCCTGAGGGATTTGCCAGACCAGCAGGCCCAGGCTCTGGCTGATCTGCCTAGAGCATTATGCTTTGCGGTTGACGCCATCAAGGATTCTATCCATCAGGCCTCCCGCCTCACGCTGTCTTTGGTACATATGCGTAGGCTTCTGTGGCTCAAGAACTGGTCTGCTGAGGCTCCCTGTAAGAAGCTCTTAGTTAGCTTCCCATTTCATGGAGAACGCCTTTTTTGGCGAAGACCTGGATAAATATATCCAGAAGATTTCCAGTGGTAAAAGTACTCTCTTACCAATTAAAAAGAGGTCTAGGGGTCCGTCTTTTAAGAGGACTACCTCTCCTATCCCTGGGACGTCTGCTACTAAGCAGTTCCGACGGCCTCCTTGGTCAAACTCAGGAGGTAAAAATCAGGGACAGTCACAGGGTAATAAAAAGCCCTGGATCCGAAGAGGTACTAAACCAGCCTCCAAGTCAAGCCTATGAAGGGCTGCCCCCACTCAAACGGGTGGGGGGAAGACTTCAGTTGTTCACAGAGACCTGGCGGGAGACGATCAAAGACAGATGGGTGCTCTCCGCAGTAACTCGGGGATACAAGTTGGAGTTAAAAGAGTCTCCTCCTTCCCATTTTATGTGGTCAGGCATGCCAAAAGACCCTCTGAAAAGAAGGTGTCTCCTAGTGGCGTTAGAACAACTAATTGCTCCAAGGAGTAATTATGGAGGTTCCTATGGAAGAGTGGGGGTTGAGTTTCTACTCAAACCTTTTCACAGTCCCGAAGCCAAACGGGGACATAAGACCCATATTGGACCTAAAGAGTCTAAACAAATTTCTAAACGTCCGGTCCTTCCGGATGGAGTCGATCCGATCGGTAACCGCTGCCCTACAGGGGGAGGAATGGTTAGCCTCGATCGACATCAAAGATGCTTATTTGCATGTTCCCATCTTTCCAGGTCATCAAAAATTTCTACGCTTTGCAGTAGAAGGGCGCCATTTTCAGTTCAGAGCCTTACCATTCGGTCTGGCCACAGCACCACGAGTGTTCACAAAAATTCTGGCCCCACTGTTGGCCGATCTAAGAACACGAGGTGTAACGATAATGGCATACCTACACGACCTGTTGTTGATGGACCACTCAGTTGCCAAGCTAGAAGTGGTAATTGTCGATACAATCAAGTATCTAGAATCTCACGGTTGGGTCATCAACCTGGACAAGTCAGCCCTACAGCCAGTGAAAAACCTGGTATATCTAGGGCTACGGCTGGATTCAGACCAGAGGAAGATTTTCTTACCTCTAGACAAGGTATCCTCTTTGAGGGGCTTGGTCCGTCTGCTTTGTGCAAAAAGACAGCCGTCCATACGCCTGTGCATGAGGCTGCTAGGAAAGATGGTAGCATCATTCGAAGCTGTGCCATACGCCCAATTCCACTCAAGGAATTTACAGAGGGCCATATTGTCAGCCTGGAACGGAAAAATTCAGGCTCTAGACTTCCCGATGGCTTTGTCCCCTTCCGTTCGGAAGAGTCTCTGCTGGTGGTTGATCCCCCAGAATCTCCAGAAGGGAAAACCCTTCAGTCCGATATCCTGGAAGGTGGTCACTACAGATGCCAGCCTTATAGGCTGGGGCGCAGTACTGGAGCAATGGTCTCTCCAGGGCAGATGGTCAAATGTAGTAAAAACCCTGCCCATCAATCTCTTAGAGATACGAGCAGCCCGGTATGCCCTAGTAGCCTGGGCATCCAGACTCCAAGGGTCCCCTGTCAGAATTCAATCAGACAATGCCACAGCAGTGGCATATATCAATCATCAGGGAGGCACCAGGAGTCGTGCAGTCCAGAGGGAAGTAAGTCACATCCTGGAATGGGCAGAAAAGCATGTCCCATGTATATCAGCTGTCTTCATTCCAGGGGTGGAGAATTGGAAGGCGGACTTTCTAAGTCGCCAACAGTAATGCCCAGGGGAATGGTCCCTTCATCCCGAGGTCTTCCGAGCAATATGTCAGCGGTGGGGAACACCGGATGTAGATCTGCTAGCATCCAGATTCAACGCAAAGGTGGACAGATTTGTCTCCCGGACAAGGGATCCCCTCGCTTGCGGCTCGGATGCTCTGGTGTTCCCTTGGGATCAGTTCAGACTGATATATGCATTCCCTCCGCTACAATTGTTGCCTCGACTCCTTCGCAGAGTCAGGTTGGAAAAGAAGCCGGTGATCCTGGTGGCTCCAGCGTGGCCCCAAAGGGCCTGGTACGCGGAGATCATCAAAATGTCTGTGGGGAGTCCTTGGACCCTTCCACGTCGTCCGGACCTGCTTTTGCAAGGACCGATATACCACCCTTCCTTACTAACTCTAAGTTTAACGGCCTGGCTATTGAATCCCACATCCTAAAGAAGAGAGGTCTCTCTAACTCTGTGGTATCAACTATAATCAATGCCAGGAAGCCTGTATCCAGGCAGATCTACTATAGAGTTTGTAAGGCGTACATCACTTGGTGCGAGGCCAGAAAATGGCATCCACGTAAGTACGTTATAGGCAGAATTCTGGACTTCCTGCAGTGGGCTGTAGACAGGAAGTTTGCCTTAAGTACTATCAAGGGCCAGGTTTCGGTATCAATACTATTTCAAAGGCCTGGCTATGCATTCACTTGTCAAATCCTTTATGCAAGGTGTGACTCGTATTATTCCACCGATTAAAGCTCCCATATGCCCATGGGATCTAAATTTGGTTCTGTCGGTTCTGCAGAAGCAGCCATTTGAACCTTTGCGGCACATTTCCTTGGTTCTACTCACCAGAAAATTTATATTTTTAGTAGCCATATGCTCGGCTAGAAGAGTGTCGGAATTAGCCGCCATGTCCTGTAAAGAGCCATATCTGGTTATTCATAAGGACAGAGTAGTGTTACGTCCTCACCCAGCCTTTCTTCCTAAGGTGGTATCGAGGTTTCACTTGAACCAGGATGTGGTTCTTCCTTCTTTTTCCCCAAACCAAGCTCGGTAGAGGAAAAGTTATTGCATTCTTTGAATGTAGTAAGAGCAGTTAAAGCTTATCTAAAAGCCACTGCTCAGATTCGTAGAACGGATTCTTTGTTTGTTCTGCCGGAAGGCCCCAGAAAGGGTCAGGCAGCATCAAAATCTACTTTAGCCAAGTGGATTCGACAGGTCATAATACAAGCCTATGGCTTGAGAAGTAGACCGCCTCCGTTCAAAGTTAGGGCGCACTCCACGAGAGCAGTTGGAACTTCATGGGCAGTGCATCACCAGGCCTCCCTGGCTCAAATTTGTAAGGCCGCAACATGGTCTTCAGTACACACGTTTACTAGGTTCTACCAGGTGGACGTTAGAAGTCAGGAGGATATCGCCTTTGGGCGCAGTGTGTTGCAGGCCGCAAAAGATCCTCATGCCTGATGGCGCCCAGCTTATGTATGGTATATCCCCCCCCTCATTTGGCATTGCTTTGGGACGTCCCACATAGTAATGACTATGCCACTCTGTGTCCCGTGATGTATGAACAAGAAAGTAGGATTTTTAAAACAGCTTACCTGTAAAATCCTTTTCTTGGAGTACATCACGGGACACAGAGCTCCCACCCCTCTTTTGGGGACACGTATTGCTTTGCTACAAAACTGAGGTGCTCCCGGATGGGAGGGGCTTATATAGGGGAGGGTACTTCCTGTTTTGGAAGTTGCCAGTGCCAGCACCTGAAGGTAATTCTATATAACCCACATAGTAATGACTATGCCGCTCTGTGTCCCGTGATGTACTCCAAGAAAAGGATTTTTCAGGTAAGCTGTTTTAAAAATCCTACTTTTTTTGTTTCAGTTACAAAACTTTTTTAATAAGTACGTTTTCTCCTTCACTGATGAGGCTGCACTGACGGGCACCGATGAGGTGGCACCAATGAGGTGGCACTGATGAGGTGGCATTGATGGGCACTGATGATGGGCACTAATATGCGGCACTGATAGGTGGAACGGATAATCGGCACGGATAGGCGGCACAGATGGGCACGGATAGGCAGCACAGATGGGCACGGATAGGCGGCACAGATGGGCACTGATAGGCGGCACGTATGGGCACTGATAGGCAGCACGAATGCGCACTGATAGGCGGCACGAATGGGCACTGATAGGCGACAAGGATGGGCACTGATAGGCGGCACGGATGGGCACTGATAGGCGGCACGGATGGGCACTGATAGGCGGCACTGATGTACTGTAATGGATGCCAATCAGTGCCAAACAAAAATGCCTGCCAATCAGTGATGCCCATTGTGGGCACTGATTGGCATCCATTGTGGGCACTGATTGGCATCCATTAGGGGGCACTAACTGGCATCCCTGGTGGTCTAGGGTGGCATACCTGGTGCTGGCATCCCTGGTGGTCCAGTGGCATCCCTGGTGGTCCAGTGGGGGCATCCTCGGGGGGGCTGTGCTGATAATCGATCAGCACAAACCCCCCCCTGTCAGAGGAGCAGCCGATCGGCTCTCCTCTACTCGCGTCTGACAGACGCGAGTGAGGAAAAGCCGATGACCGGCTTTTCCTGTTTACACTGTGATCAGCCGTGATTGGACACGGCTGATCACATGGTAAAGAGTCTCCGTCGGAGACTCTTTACCTAGATCGGAGTTGCAGGGTGTCAGACTGACACCCCGCAGCAA